>RPFO01000072.1:2119984-2630406 GCA_009746045.1 Mesostigma viride
ATGACCCTTGCCCCTCGCGTCCCACGTTGCCATGACCCGTGCCCCTCTCATCCCATGTTGCCATGACCCTTGCCCCTCGCGTCCCACGTTGCCATGACCCTTGCCCCTGGCGTCCCACGTTGCCATGACCTTGCCCCTCGCGTCCCACGCTGCCATGACCCTTGCCCCTCGCGTCCCACGTTGCCATGACCCTTGCCCCTCGCGTCCCACGTTGCCATGACCCTTGCCCCTCGCGTCCCACGTTGCCATGACCCTTGCCCCTCGAGTCCCACGTTGCCATGACCCTTACCCGGCCCCCGCGTCAGGTCATGGACGGTACCCTTCCCATCCTCGGAGACGCCTTTGTCGCGCCGCTCTCACTGCGGCTGACCACCGACACACCTGCTCCCGACGTAGTGGCCATGGCCCCCTATGATGATGTCATCGCGACCAGCCTGATGAGGCTACTGGGCCAGCTGGCGGAGCGACGCGCGGGCAAAGCCAAGCCTGTGCGGGCAGTCGTGCAGGGGTGCACCCCCACCGAGTACCTGGCGTTGGCCCGCCAGGGACAGGTGGAAGGGGAAAGGCTCTTCACAGGCTGCATGGATGACCAGGTGCGTGGCTGGTGGCACAAGGCTGCCACCAGCATGGTGGAGCATGAGAGGGGGTACTTCTAGGTGTGGCCGCCGCTCCCCAGCATGAAACTGCTATTTAGGGGCGTAGCCAGGCCTAGGGGATAGGTAGATGGCAGTCGGTAACTACCTACTGGTTAGATAGTTATTATAATTCCATAGATACGTCATATATATAATAGGCTTATTTTCTCCCTGCGCAGGCTTCCTAGTCGATGTCTAAACTGGGGACTGGTGGTCCAAGGTTTTGCCTTCCATTCGATAGCATTGTGCGCGGGTAGCTTGTACTTTAAACCTTTTGCCATTCCCTCGGGTACGTTGAACTTTCATACTTTCCTTCTTCGCGTATTTTCCCTGCATTGTTTTGTAAGTATTTATTCTTGACTGTCTATCATCAGTAAATATATCTGTGTCTGGCCTCCTTGGCTATCATATGGCATTCCACGTACTTTCTGTTAGCCATTTACACACTGTTTGTCTTGATGATTTACATACATGATCATAACGGGCCTAGAGTCGATCGCCTAGGAAAGACGCTTCTATATTCTCTACATACTCTAGGTGCGTACGTTGTTGGTTGGTGCAACCTTGTGCAGGTGGTGCCTGGAAAGGGATGGAGGAAAGGGGCGTGATGTCTTCGGACAGAGCAGGAAAACTTTTTCGTATGCCTTACACACACTGAGGGTGCCGCTGCTGTTCGTGGGGGGCAGAAAGGTGCAGGTGGCGGTGCAGAGATGCACGATGGCTTGAAGCCAGTGTGTGTCTGGTGCGCTTTAAGCCAGTGTGGATACTGGGTCTAAATACTGCCAAGTCGTGCATTACGGCCATGCCTGCTGCCGCCAGCGCATCAGCCCCTGCGTTGCACGGCTACCAGCGTTCCTGCACATCTTTTGATATCCAAACCAGTGGGCACCTATTAATTCCGAGAATCATTATCTTTTCGAGTGTTTTCCTTGACCCAAAGTCAACTGGTTGACTCTCCCTGGCCATCTCTAGTAAATGAAGCAACTTAAGTGGGCAGTGGGCGCTGTCTCAGGCCTGAGTGGCTACATCCTGTAGACAACCATGGTGGCATTTAATAATGTCCTACATATAATAATCATGTGTGTGTTAGGATACTTAGTCCAGCTATAGAATTCTTTTCTCTTTGGTGCACCGGATGCGGCTGATGGATGGTTTTGCATGGAAACGATAGGATCAGTAAAAAAAAAAGTCCTGTTAGGATCTTAAATAATCAATGGCCAAATTACTGACAGTACTATCAAGTATGCTCGGGCACCACATGGTCGCCCAGTGGGAGATGACAGCAGACAGCGTGGCACTGGCATTCCTGCTCAGCCCTATGTTTAAGTTCTTGGTGTCTGCCCACTTGGACACCAACTGTTACGATAATTAACTTGGGGTATTTGCTTGGTTGGCATTCGTCCAATGTTGCCCCCATGCATTCTTCGCAGCCGTACGTGGCAACGTATCTGTCGGCCCACCTGGCAGCCCTGGAGCAGCACACCGGCGAGAAGGTGGGGGGCGGCGTGGACACGGCGCGGCTTCTCCAGGCACCACAGCTGCCCCGCAAGTTCATGCGGCGCGTGAATTGTCAGATGGACGGCTACAACCGAGGCATCTCCAAGGGGGAATTGGGCGCCTTTTTCCCCGTATGTGACGTCCGGCGTGGGTGCGTCCCAGGGCGGCTGGGAGCTCCCAGGGATGCACAGGCCTGCTCAGGGCACGGTACCTGTGAATACCCGACCGAGGGAGACCCTTCTGGCATGGGGGACCCATCGCAAGGCACGTGCCAGTGCACGGAAGGGTGGCAGGGGGACTATTGTCAGGTTGCTGTCGGGGCAGATTCCAGCAATAAGGATGATAAAGGCGGTCCTTCTGCACTGCTGGTCGCGCTGGTGACAGCTGGCACCGTGCTGGCGCTGGCGGTGGCCGTGGGCTTGTACTTGGTGCACCGGGCGAAGAGGGAAAGGGGAGACGCCAAGGAGTTGCGGGAGTTCTTGCGCAAGCGCACACCACCAACGAGGGGGCAGGGCATCGCTGCGGTGGTGACAGGTGGGTTGTACCATATGTCCCTAACCATGCTCTTGGGGGGTGCTATCATGCCTTTGTATATTTATCATACCCTTTTACCATATGCTATGCTTTATTTATCATACCCTTTTACTATATGCTATGCTTTATTTATCATACCCTTTTACTATATGCTATGCTTTATTTATCATACCCTTTTACTATATGCTATGCTTTTACTTTTTGGTATTGTAAAAGTTATTGTTGGGTGGTACAGTATGTGCTTTTTGTGGGTGGCATTATGCTTTTGGTGGGTGGCATTATACCCAATTGATTATTTTTCCTTGGCCTCTTGAACAACGATAGCATGGCTCCACATTGGCAACCTTGTGGAGTGGAAAGTGCACTCAGATCCGTTCTATTCAAATAATACTGCTACTGCTAGTACTGCGGTAGCTGTGTAAGAACCTTTTGTAAGGACATCACGTGTGGATCCGCCAGGGGCAGAGGTGGGTGATTGTGGATGCTACTTGTTTGCACCCTGTGCTCCTATGGTAGGCATGGATAGGCCTATCATGTCACAGAAAGACAGGTTAATAGACAGGCGTGGATCCTATTCTATTATGCAGTCAGCACCCGGGGCAATGGCCGGCACATGGCAACCTCTCGGCGATTCGCAGTAAAACGTGTTACCTCCAGTGAAGCTCACTCCTTGTTGCTGCGGGAGCTTGGCAGCTGGTCATGTCTTTGGTGTCCTTCACCAGATCTTCTGGTTCCTCCGCACGCGGCTGGCAACTTTTTCCATTTGACACCAGCTGGCCGCAGCTAGTTGGTGACCTAAACAGAAATCACCGCCTCATGGTTTCTTCCTTTCTGCATGGTAGACGTGCCATAACATGCGAGCAGACATCAAGGAGTCCATATAGCTCCGTTCTTCCCACGGAGGTATAATCTTAATTAATATAGCTCTGTTATTTAGTTTCTTATCGCCTTAATCCTGCTGTTTCCTATTTGTGATCCACGAAGATGTTCGCTCCGTACGTACTGACAGAAAGCGAGGTGTCCGCTCCATAGTCTTACCTCGTTCCCGCCTGCTTCTATTCCTAAATCATTCCACTCCTTGATCCGCCCGCGCAGACATCGAGGGGTCCACGGCGCTGTGGGAGTGGAACCCAGCCGTCATGAACCAGGCGCTGGTCATCCACCACGTTGTACGTATATCATGAGAGGATAGGGTCAAAGGGGTAGGTAGTGGAGAACTAAGGGGGCTAGTGGAGGAGCCTAGGTAGCTAGTGGGGAGGTAAAGGGTGTGTGTCGCATCATGAACCCGGAGCTGGTCATCCACCATGGATGCACACTGTGAGCATTGTTGTATAGGATTGTCAGGTTGTAATGATGCGGAGGCCATCCATATTGTAAGCTAAGACATGGGTTGAGCCTTAGGGGCATCACCCATTTGTGCTTAGTAAGCAGGGATGGTGCAGTATGGTAGGAAAGTTTTGATGTGGCCAGAATACAACCTGTTGGTCTGTCGCGGGTTTCGGTTCTATTGTTTTTAAGACTGGACGCAGCGATAGAAGCTACCATGAGTGTATAATGCGCTCGAGTTGTCCCAACTGTTCACGGATACAACAGCCTCATGAAGGACACAGCTCAAGCCTGTTGTTAAAACGCTTATCACAGCAGCCTGGATCGTAGCCGTGTACCAGGCCTGCAACTTTGCAATCACCATAACGGCTCAGCAGATTAGATACCGGCCACGAGCAGCATGCGTAACAAAACACATGCCCGTGTCCTTGTCCCATTACGGTGCTGTCAACACATTTTCGCAGTTTTTCTGTGTTCTAGCTGCCTCTGCTACTGGGTCGCTGACTCGCTGAAGGTAGTACACCCAGTGAAGTTAACCCTTTTAAAGTTATTTTATCCCTGTGCTTTTTTCTTTTCTAAAGAACACCCTTGCTCCCCTTGCCACCTTTGTCCTTCCCCATAATAGGCAGATGCACGTTAATGTGGAGGATTTGTAAAGAATGGATATTGGAGCTTGAGTCTGAGTCTTGTAGTCTTCTTAGTAGCACATGTGTACTATAGCATGACCTCCCATTCGTATTGGTCGCCTGTCCAGGTCCTTCGCTCACTGCTCCCCAAGTACTACGGCTACGAGAGCGACACGGAGGGCGACTCGTTCATGCTCGTCTTCCACGACGCCATCGACGCGCTCGGCTGGGCCATGGAGGTGCAGCGGCAGCTGCTGTACCCTGGGCCCATCTTGCAGATGTACGGAGCCATGCTGCCCTCAGCCGAGATCCAGAGCCGGCGAGGATGCAAGACGAGCGCCCCGGGGGAAGGGACCCACCTGACTGACTGGCCGGCAGAGCTCTTGCAGACAGAGGCGTGCAGGGAAATAAAGGATCCCGTGGACGGGTCGATCCTCTACCGTGGCCTGCGCGTGCGCATGGGCATCCACATCGGTATGCCAGAGTCAACCATCATGCACCCCAACGGGCGCCAGCACTACGATGGGGAGGTGGTGGAGTTGACCAAGGCCATCCAGGGTGCGGCCGCGTCAGGTGGCCAGGTGCTCATGTCCATGGTGGCGTGGCACTCCCTGGGCCTTCACATGCATTCAGTTATCTGCCACCACATGGGCATGCACGAGGTGCGTATAACTGTAACGCTCTGGGGGGATGAGACAGAATGCGTGTGTGTGTATTCCAACGGAAAATCAATCACATCATTGCATGGCCTGTGTGGTGGCTGTTTACCTCTTTTCAAACTTGGTGGCTATTTTACCTACCATTGTCCCCCCGGGCTGTCCATGTGGATGTGCCGTGGTCCATGATCCTAGGCGATGTATGAAATTAATAATGTAATTAATTAAGAACATAACTCCGTTGGGAGTATACGTAACACATGGCCCTGAGAAGGGGGCCTATGGTTTTTAATACATCCTGGGCTACAACCTGCAGGTGGGGGCTGTAAACAGCCACCTACTCTGGGTGCACTAGGTGCACATGCACCGCCATGTATTCCAGCAGCTAAGGTGCGGACATGGGGTGGAAGATGATTGTGGCCAGGCAATAGCTAGGGCATGGCATCTCAGCAGAGAGCAACTCTGCATGGGCAAAGCATGACTAAGTAATGCTAATGCGTCATCTGGTGTGGAGCCCATCATAGACATACATGTACATGGCTATATAATGCTAATGCATAATCTGGGTAGGCGATGTATACCATGCGTGCAAGCTCTAGGGAGCTCACGTATGCTGACTTAAAGTTAGTAATACTATAAAATTGATCATAGACAACGGGCCAGGCTCCAGGAGTGATGCGCCGCCTGTATAACCATCACTTTGGCTAGTAGGAAAATAAAGAGGGGGAGAGGAGAGAAAAATGTTACCATCTGCATCATTTCCCGGCCAGCCTGACCCAGGTTTGGCTTTGTTTAGCATCGAAAGGCAGCCGTTTGGTGGCATTACATAACAATCGTCCTTGGCTTGATATCTCTGCCCGCTGGGTCTCACTTGCGTTCCCACCAGGTGGCGGAGCAGCTACCTCCTGTTCATCTCATGCAGGTGCTCCCGCACGAACTCGTGCGGCGCGTGCCTTTCCTGCCGCTCAAGTCCAAGCAGCTGTGGCCGTCCTTCTTTGACGCCCCATGTGCGGGCGAGTGCTACCTCAAGGCCGCCCCTCCCAAGCAGCCTGTGGTGATCTGCTTCATCTACGTGGGAGGCGCCAGCATCCTGCGCCGGACGCCCGGGTACACGCAAGCCATCAAGCTGCTGGTGGGCTTTGTGGAGAGCGAGCTGTCGCAATACGAGGCGTACGAGTGCGAGGAGAAGGACGGCAACTTTCTGCTGGCGTTCCGATCGCCGGTCATGGCAGCCCATTTTGCGGAAGTCATACAACGGGAGGCCATGGACTTGGATTGGCCGGAGAAGCTGCTGGAGCAGGACGCGGCGGCGGAGGTGCTCAAGATGGTGGGGGAGGGCAGTGTGCAATCGACCCAGGTGGAATGTGTCGTGTTCAGGTGAGTCCTGCCGCCATGCTTCATGTGATCCAAGGCCCCGGTGGCTGCGGCCTGTGTCATGCAACTGCCTGCTACTCGAAAGCATTCCATGCACGATGTCACGAAAAGGACATGCATTTGCATGAAGGAGCAAGCCGCTTGCATTCTGTCGTATGTTGGCCCGCGGTTACATGTGGGCCACCATCTTCAGGTGGATACAATCATTGCTTGGTATCCATCCAACCGCTGACAGTGCCATGTGCTTGACAGGCCACTGTCTTCCCCACCATTGTGGTCCATGAGCGTTCCATTTAGGAAAATGCAGTATAGGGAGAGAGTGTAGCTGAGCATTATATTGGGTGGGGCATGTCCATGCAGCCCCCTAAATATCGATGTTTAGGCAAATGTCCGGGCGAATTCGTTGCGCGTCCTGCTGCAATCGGTGTTCTCTGAACGTAGTTTCTTTATAACAGATGAGAATGAACGCCGCTATGTGAGTGGTACTACGGGACGGTGGGCCTTGGGCTGGACCGGTTCCATGAGTTAGAATTAGTTGGCCAGTTTTGTATGGCCATTTCTAGTTCGTTAAGTTAAGTAGCAATTAAGTTACTGTTGCTGACGGCTCATGAGGCGAGCCTGGGCTACGCCGCCCTAAAGTGCCATTTGCACGATGTTCTAGGTCTCTTTTTCTTGTTCCCACTTATTGTTTTAATCAAATGTTGGTGGATTGGTAATAGTGGGAATAGAACCATGATTTATTTCTTGGAAAAGTGCATGACCCGGGGGGTCACCCTCGCACAGCACTGAGCCATATGCTACTATTGTTATTTGGCAACGCGAGCCCAAACCCCAGGGGTCACACTCACCCAGCTTTGGTGGAGCACTGGGCGCGTACGTACACCGCTGGCGCTGTGTGTAGATTCACCAGATTGGGTTAACCCCTGCCTGGCATACGGGAGCCGTCGCGGTGATACCACTTTTACGTATCTGTATGCCGAGAAGCAAGAGTATCAAGGAGGGGCAACTGAAGCAAACGAATGGAAATGTGTGCCATCTCGCATGCATGGTGAGGGGTGTGGTCAAAGCACGCACAGTGCTAGGCGCCAGCAATCAAGCCCACATTATACATGTCAGGCTTCCAGAACGCAAACGTCTCAACGATGCATGCAAGCTGTTAATGATGCTGATTCGCCATGGTCTATTTTAAGCGCCCTTTTTATCCTGCAGGGGGCTGCGCCTGCAGATCGGCCTGTGCATGGGCGTGCCTAACGACTGCCAGCCACACGTGGCCACCGGTCGCGCCGCCTATTTTGGGCCGATCGTCAATCGGGCGGCGAGAACAGCCGCCACCGCTGCCCCCGGACAGACGCTGGCGAACCAGGAGGTCTACGAGTCAGTGAAAGGGTGCTCCCGCAAGATCACCTTCCAAGAGTTGGGGGAGTTCGGGCTCAAGGTGGGTGCGCTCGCTGCGTTGTTAATTGGCTTTTACTTGGCTCTCACTACGCGGTAGTGGCAGAGGTGCACGATTGTCCATCCATTGCCCAAGTGCTTGTTATACGGGGATGCCCAGTCTGGGCTCAAGTTAGGCGCTCGTGCGCGGGCTTTTCAATGGTGTTTCGTCTTGATTTGCAGACTGTGTGAATCCTCACTAGTGTGCTGCGCTAACTAAGCATGCGTGGGTATGCGTTCTCACCAGTGTCATATGGGCCGAGGATGCTGCTGAATTCATTGTGCTTCCTCTGTTCTGTACATCAATCTCAGGCCGATCGTGCAAAATGGAGCTTTAACAGTTGTGGCCGTGCTTCAAGTCACAGCATGGGAGTAGCCCAGCCTGCCTGCTAATATGTCTGCGGGGCAGCATGCACACGTTCATCCAGGAAGGCTTAGACAATATTACATGGACGGCGCTCTTTTCCTGCCAGGGATTTACCGTTACTTAGTTAGGATCCCAGTGCAACCTCTTGAGCCTGGGTCTTAGACTGCAGGTAACATGCCATCACGTGCATTTAGTAGTTGCTGTGCCGTTTGCTTTATACTAGGCTCCTGCAAACTGCACTGTTCGTTGCAAATATATGTCTGGGATTAGCAAGTATTATAATATCAACTGAATCATGCATCGCCAGGCAGGCAGAAGTCTAGTGCAGCAGCGGTTGTGGGGAGGGTGCCCGCTTGCCATCAGCATGAAACTACTAGCTCATCCAAAGTAGCTAGGACAAAAGTGGTATCCTTGGTGTCTATACTGCATGTGTATAGTGTAGTATCGTTAATATCATGTCTCACTTGCCTCGCTTCAAAGTCTGTGCATGGTCGAAAGTCCTTAGGTTGGGTGGACAACCTTGTCATTTAGTGCAGCTCTCACCATGGTGCACTATATCGAACTTTGATCACGAAGGTGACCCCATCGTGAATGGTCACTTTGCGATGTAATAGATTCAAGATAACATGCAGCCACTGATTCCAATTAGAGTGCGCAAAGTGTGAATGGCATGTATGCAGGGTGTCAAGGAGCCCCTGCGGCTGTACCAGGTTTCCAGCGAGGCGCTCGCTCCTCGACTGTTTGCCCGCACGCTCAAACTGGCCAAGTCCCCCCTCGCTGGGATCGGACGCGATGACTCCGCCAACCCTTCCAGCAACCGGCAGGAAGAAGCCAGCGGTTCCCATCGACAAGGGTTGTCTCCGGTACGGTTCTTCACGAGCACGAGCAGGGCCGGGGACAGTGCTGCGGCTGAATCCAACTTGAGCGCGCCGGCAGGCAGTGCGGAAATGCCTGGCAGGTCGAGGCGTTCCCGCCTCAGTTTCAGCAGCTCAAGGCCGCGGCGAATCGAGGAGGCGCCCGAAGGTGAGGTGGACGACTTGGAGAATGCGTCTTATGACGAGCTCATGGCGCTGGTGAGGAGCATGCGGGCCGCCGACCGGGCGCTTCCGGCATGCCAGCACCCCTGATTACGCCTAAGTATAGACGCAGAGGCTTGCAACCCCTATAAAGGGCCCCCAAGAGGGGTTGTTCAGTGGACTTTCCAATTGATATACTGTATTGTTAAGCCGAGGCATGATGTACATTCGTTTCATGACCCTGCCTCCATTGATTGCATGCTGCATGGGAGATCAAGTCCATGGGGTGCAAGTAGTTTTGTCAAGATACTGTGACCTTTAGTATATCCCGGCCTGATTTAGATAGATTTTGTTAAATTTGAACTAACCTGAGTTGGTGGGGGCACTGCGCTATGGTCGCAACCGTAGGCGAGTCGGGCTGTATGGGGCTGGCACTTGTACCGTTGAATTGTTAGTTGTATATTAGCCGGCCTTTCGATCTGTATATACCCTAGCTCCGCCGCCACCATCGTGCGAGGGTGACTCATGCTGGAAATTGCCCACATATTCCGTACGTTTAGGAAATCTAAGCTGTGGGGTCCGAGCCGCCTGACACAGTTCAATCATGCAAACCATTTGGTTGATGCATGCACAAACAGATCGAAATAAGGCCGGGACCGCCACAGGTGTCTGTACATTTATAATAAGGGGGCATTAGTTACGTGGCTAGCTGCCATGCCATGCATGCCGGCACTAACTGCTTCAGCCATGCATGCCAATTGCCCGCCTGAGTGAGATCTTCCCAGTCTTGCATACGGAGAGGCTCAGACTGTACGCCCTACAAGAGCTAGCATAAGTGATCAATTAGAGCTATAACTCAGACGTGTCTATTAACTGAGTATTAACTCGTCGTCTGTCCCTGGTCCTCTACGGAGGACTGAGTTGAACTCAGTCCTCTCTAGAGGACCGAGTTTTTGGGTTTCGTAGAAAATTCGCCCCGGTCAGAATGTTTGACAAAAAAATTCTCTCAAAATTTATTCAAATACTACGTGAAAAGATCTTTCTTGGACATATTTTTGGGATTTTTTTGGATTTGGTATGCGCGGCTAACTGTACGGTCAAAGTACAGGTGGTAAGGGTACTTTTCCACGTGAAACGCGAGTTCCGGAAATGCACGACCTAGCCATGGCGGCTCGCGCCCATGCATGCAGTTTACGTTTGCGGACGAGTTAGCCGTCCAAACTCAGTAAATAGATTTAACATGCCCTAAAGATGATATAAATCAATTTTTAGCTCGCGGGGATGCGATTTACCCGGTGTCGGCACTGTTCTTGCTGGAAAAAACTGCGATAAGGCAGGTCGACGGAATTGATTACTGCGCTTGCTTTCCGGCGCAATTTCAATGGCTGATAGGTTTCTTTCTACATTTTAACATGAATTGTATTAGAATATATTGAGTGACAGTATAGATTTGATGATCTCGACCATTCTGTCACGTCATGGTCTATGTGCCGCAAAGTGCCACTTTTGCGGGCACCGCCTGGGCCAAGGTAACGCCAGCCGTGCCAGGTAAAGCCGGATAATCGTTGCCTCTTCGTTCCTTGATGTTCGTACATGAGTTTAAGCTTGCGAGGCGTTGTCAGGTTCAAGTCTTGATGCTCTTTCTTGACCGTTGCCTGCCCCTCTCTAAAACCCCCTTTTCAGATGATGTTAGCAGGCATTTGCCTTAACCCAGTGTAGCTGTGCAGGGTTCTAGGAGCTGTGCAGGTTTAAACACCTTCATAGATGTTAGTTATTCTTTTGCTACGTTCATACTGCATGATTGTGTGGCCACGGGCTGCGTCAAGGGTGCATTCAAGCTTTTACGGGTGAGTGAAAAGTCTTGGTGACAAACCACTGCCATCATGTGCCAGCAACTATGTTGGCCACATCATGGCAAGGCAAAACAGTTATAGCCATATCTATTGTTGTTTGAAACAATGGAAATATGCTTAACCTACCCATTATATTGGTGGTTGACACTTATAACATAACCCTTTGTTGGTAGGTATCCAAGCCCATTCCCTACATGCATGCATAGGCTGTCACTACATGATAAGGTATGATATACCTGAAGTATGATGATGCAAGTGTGTTGTCCTGTAATGCTTGAAGGGAAATGAGTTGATTGGGATGGTTGGTGGCCACGGTGATGTAGTATGAGCGCACTTACATGCTAGCAAAGTTAGCAAAAGCCCCATTCCTCTCCTGAGGACTGAGAGTTTTTTAATTGTTTCAGGCAGTTGCAGTGGCCAAATGGAGCCCAGTTTTTTGCCACGCTTCAAGAACTATGTTGTTTACATGCCTATATTTTTTCTTCATGCACCAGGATTTGATTGAATTTTTCCCACTCGTTCTTATCCCGAAAAATGCAAATTCGCGAGGGGCGCCCAACGTCCGTGTAATTTTCAGGTGTTCGGGTCAAGTTTTCACATATGCAGTATTTTTGCCAACAAAATGATATCTAGTACACCCCAGATCCACATCAAAACATTTGGGATGGACCCCCCACCTAGTCGCTACACGCGGTTGAAAATTGTCAACTCAGTCCTCCTGTGAGGACTGAGTTGGGACAGACGACGAGTTAAGGTTAATTATGTAATTAAGGAAGTGAATTAATCAATTGGAGACATTTAACTGCTCATCTAGAAGCACAGCTGGGACTTCATCGGTTATCTTTATCGCATGCCCAAAAGCCTGATGAAAAATTGACTTTAATGAATATCAATTCCAATGCACATAGGAACCATCTAGTGATGATTGGGTACCATCAATATTCAATGTATGGACATTGATATCGCCACTAGCTTCTTGGGAGTACTATCCCCAACCACGCACCGGTGGGGAGCTAAAAGTAGAAAAAGACGCAAATGATCATGCATGAGATAGTTTGCCCAAGACAAACCTGGCACTCAATCCAAATGACCTGCCCATACATTCCTGCAAAGTTCCCCCACTTCTAAAAAATCTGGGCTATTCACATGGTCAAAATAATAATCACATTTGTTTGAGTTGTTAATTTCCCCGCAAAGTGGGTACTTTTTTTAGCCAACCGGATGTTGCATTGCATGCCCTGTGCACATGCATTCATTAATTGCATGTGCATAAAATTGGGAAAGTCGGAGGGTACGAACACTGAGAGTCATCTAATTTGGCCGCGACTGCCCTAATTTATCAAAGAGCCGGGCCCCCGCCCCATTAATTAATTAATTAGACTCGTGCTCCCGTTGGGGAGTCACGGAGCATTAACCCCGATGGATGGATGGATGGATGGGTGCAAACAGTCCTACCGGTCTAATCTATCTACATCGGCTACATACTACATCTATCTAACAGCATTCTAACTACAACATCTATTATCTAGGCAGCCGCACGCTGCCCTCCCCGCCCCAAGCACCACCTTATAGACGACACCAATATAAACTTCCCTTCTTCAGGCTGCTCGGCAGCTGGCTCCCCGAAGTTGCGAGGATGACATGACGACCCGGATCGGCATGGCGTGGGGGCAGCTCCACGAGCACCGTCGCTGTTGCGTGGAGCAATTTCCCGCCTTGCATGCCCCAGATTGTCAAGCGCGACCTATTCAAGGTCGTCATCCTGCCGATCCTGACCTATGGCGCTGAGACGTGGGCGCTGATGCAGGAGCTGGAGAAACGACTCGACGGCACCGTCACCAACAAGACACTGCACAAGGGCATCCCATTCGGTTTCATATGATGAGCAATTAATGAGGATTTGTATGCGGATTTACCATAGTAGTATATGTTTATTGTTTCCCACACTAGTATTCTTAGACACAGGTGCATGCCCGACGGGCACCTGCACAGCCCGCACAAGCAGATCAGGTATAGTAGACACATCCGACTGGCTAGCTGGCACCAAGCCCGCACAGCCCTGGCGTTTTGTCCTCACGTGGCATGCCCCCCGGCCAGGTCGCTTGCGGCAACCGGTCGCCCTCCGTGGATCGCTTTCCGCGACTAGTAGGCTAGGCATGCATGCCACCGATGTGCTACCCTAGCTCGACGGGCCGGGGGCGGGCAGTCACATCCAGCCGGAACCCCTGTTTTTTCTGTAATATGGAGGCAGATGACGCATAATGATAGCGGATTCGATGTGCTGAAGGCGTGGGTCATGACTGGCCAGCAGCGGTGCAGGATACTGTATGGCATCGTGGGTGCCGGCCGAAACATCGCTGCCGCCCGGCAGATGGATGCGGTTCTCAGTGGCGGTAGAGATGGAGGCACAGTTCAAGAAGCGAGGAGTAGTAACGGGCCCGTAAATTAATTATGACTAACTAATCAAAACACGTGCTCGGACCGTTGGGCCGGAGTCACGGAGCACCGGAGTGCTAGCAGCCTTAAATAATCCCTGTATAAGCACAGCAGGAAAAGGGGCAGAGACGGACCCCCCCTTTCCTTCATGCCAAAGGCATGCCACAACAGCTGCAATATCGGATACGATCCGGCAAATTCTGTGGGTGCATAATAAGACCCGCATGGACATAGCATGACAAGGAGAGCGTGGGCAAGCAAGCTGAGCGAGGCGATGGAGAGTAGCATGACTGGCTGTGCTACTGCTAAGCTATAAAAGGGTATATGGCTGGTTGTTTACCGTGCATTAGCATTCACACATGGCAGCAGACATCAGTGTGTCCACCGGCAGTACGTATGACGTGAGGCTAGGCATACATGCATGGTTGCGCACTACATTCTTGCATGGCAGCGGTGGCTATACCAATGGCTATACCAAAGGTTACACGGTTCCGTAAATGACGTTGTGCATATATATTAATAATATAATTACTTACAGCACAGTGAAATCACTCAAACCAAAGCAAACGCCCAGCTATAAACCTATATACAGAGCCATGTCAAAGCTCTATACTACGATAAGACCAATGGAAACGCCTAACGGGAGGAACCTAATAGCCCTGCTGCACCGCAAAATCAGCCCGCGTACGGCGGAGCATGATGTCAGCCATGGCCCGAGTCAGCGCCACCGACAAGCGCTGACGCCAATATGACGTCCAGGTCCGCGCCGACCATGGGGCCCGCTGGCCCTCCAGGTCCAGCCGGTCCTCCCGGAGCCGGCAACACTCCTTGAAGAAGGCGGAGGTCAGGGGCCCCATGGCCCCAAACTCCTCCAGGCAAAGGGCACCACACGATGGTGCCCGACGTCGCCATAGGCCAGGAGCTTGGCCCGCTCCGCCCGGTCCGCCGTGTAACCTGCCGTGAGGGAGGCCCCAGCCACGTGGCTAAGAGCCAAGGGCCGCGCCACCGAAACGTCGATAAGCAGATGCCGGCCACCCCCCTCAAAGTCCAGCACCACGATGTCAGGCCGGTGGTTGGCGGGGAATAGAAGGCAGCGCCATCCGCATCCTCGGACCGGATGTTCGCGTGGGGGAAAACCGACCGAATCATGGCGAGCACCACCGTCAGGAGGACAGTGTGCAAATACAAATACCAATTCTGATTCTGTTGGCCCCCCATGCAGGCAAGGTAGTGAGTCCCCGTGGGATCCAGCGGCTGCCCACAGCTACCACAAGGCCGCCCGGCCGGAACAAGAGGCTGCGGGGCAAATAGCTGGTGCCGGAGCGCCACCGAGTAGTGGCTGGGAGCTAAGGCGAATGGGGGGGCCATGGGAAGAGCACGAAGGCACGCCAAGCCCACACTCCGCAAGGAAAGCGAGAACAGCCACGCACGTCCCTGGGCGTTGAGGTCCGCAAAAAGAGCCATCCAATCAGCCGTGTGCAGAATACCCGCGTAGGTTTTCTGGTGTTTATCGATGACGCGAGCAGGGAATGCGGCGGGAGATTGAACGGAGGCGACCGAGGGAGTGCCGCGAGGGAGGTGGCGCTGTACCGCCTGAGCGGCACGGACGGGAGAACAGGCCTGCTGGATCTCAGCATAGGCCTCCTGGATGGCGGTGACGAAGGGCAAAGGGCTGCTGGGGTCCAGGAGGTCAGGCGCTGCCGTTGCCAAAAGGGGCAGGAGCCGGCAGCTTTCCGCCCACGACTGAGCGACGGAGCCCAAAAATGCTGCTGGGGCCAGCCGGGCGGCACGAGTCAGACCACAGCCACCCATCCGTGAAGGCAGGGAGGCAATGCGAATAGCATGTTGCGGGAGGTCGGGGCCCGGGACCAGCTGCGCCAAGGCCGACTGGATGCGTTCGTCGTGGCCCTCGGCGGCCAGCCGGACCTGAGCCGGAAGAGCGCCCCGGAGCCAGTGAACGACGCGAGGGTGAGCGCAAAACCACAGAAGCAGACCCTTGGTCTGCGAATCATGAAGGCGCGCAATCAAGGGCAGTACCTCAGGGCGTGCCTCGAGGGCGGCCCGCAGAGCATCGATGACAAACGCGGGGTCGCCAACCGGAACGCCGAGGACATCCAACCCATGGAGGCGCTCGTCCCGGCCCAAGAGCTGGGGCGGAAAGCCGGAGCAATCACCTTGGGGTGAGTACACCGCGCACTTGGCCAGGGTCTGTGCATATATATGAGGCTACTGAAGCGGGCGCCCGGTTATTTCCAATAGCCGACATGGCGTCGATGTCAAAGGCGACCGCGCGTTCGGCCAGCCGGTTCTTCCTAGGGCGACTGCGTTTGGTTTCAGGCGAGGCGGAGGCTAGTGCATGGGCTAGGCCCGGCCGCAGGAGGAGCCGATCAATATTGATACCAGTAACATATTGATACCAGTAGTAGCTTGAATAGCGGCATTGCTACCTTCCGGGCCATGCGGGGGGCGTAGCTTCAGGGCTCAGCGCTGCAGCCAGGCAGTGCCGGCTGCGTCGTGGTGCGTTTGCTGGCCATTATTTTGCGTAATAGCTTCGGAAAAAAACGGATCTGCAATTGCTGAGCTCCCCGCCATTTCCACGTACCGCCACCTCTGGACACCCTCCTCGCCTCCACCTCCCCCCCACACACACCACCTCTGACCGACGCCATCACCGCCCAGCTCCGTGACATCAATAAGCGCCTCCAGGACAACGCCATCACCATCCAGTGCCTGCAAAACACCGCAGGCCTCACCGGCCTGTAGGCGGTGTAGGACATTGCCCGATTGCCGCCAAGCCAGCCGCTGGACTGGCTGGCGATGATCCTCCCACCCGGCCAGACCTGGGCCATGCAGCGGATATGCTCAAGCACCGCACCACCTCCTGACCACCTCCGCCGTTGCACAGCTCCAGCAGCAGACGCTCGACCTCCGCGATCGAGGAGGCCAAGCTCGCCAAGCGCAGCCTCAACGTCATCATCAAGAACTCAGTCGACCTGGTGGAAGGTGACAATTCTGAGAAGCTTGCCCAGGCGTTTGAGCTAGAGAGAAATCCTTGGTCGCATGGGCCTCAATGGTGAGATCAAGCTGGCCGCCCACCGCCTTCCCCACTCGCGGGGTAAGGCCGGGACGCCTCCGCTTCTTCTCATCTTTGAGAACCCGGCGGACAATATTTCTTTTCTCAGACTCCCGCAAGCGGCTCGAGAAGACTCGAACTTCACCCTGGACGACGACTTGACCCTGGCGCAGCAACAACGGCGACGGGAGCTATGGCCGACCTACCTCCAGCTCCAGCAGACCGCGGCAGGGAAGCCGGTGTACTGGAAGGGGGCGGCTGGATCTATGTCAGCCACAAGCCCGGCCTGGCAAGCGACCCCCGCGCACCTCCAGTCTACGCCCCAGCTAGCTTAGGGGAATACAGCAGTAGTAGTCAGTTCACCTTGATGTTCGCTCGGCATGTTCTTGACATGACAGAATTACACGTATATATTATGCATGGTGCGTGCAGGTATAGCAACCAAATGGCTGTGTGATCTAGTGACGTGGCATGTATTGTCCACCTTTCCCTCCCATTTAATTGCAATGTGCCAAGTAGTATGGTGTTATGGGGTATATATGGACGTGCACTGCACATCATGCACAACAGCAATGTGGCATACTGGCAATGTCTACCTTACATTATGCATTCTGTGACCTTACGAAAATGGCTGACGGCGGTATGGCTGACGGCGGAGTTCAGATCTTTTGCGTCTGAGCCCCAAACTCGGTCAGACCACTTGCATTCGATGCGCCTTTTTGAGACGCACACGCCAGTATAACCGATTACGGCTGAAACGCAGTATTGCCAAAGTTACGCACGTGACAAGCAGCTATGACGACCCCAAAAGCAAAACGGGGTTTGGAAAAGGAGCTTGCCGGCTCCCAGCCCAACCCACTCGCAATCGTCCTGGCCCAGCCCGTTCTGGGCTCGCCAATGCATCGCCAGCAAACCCATTGCCAAGCGCTTCGCCTGATCGATCGACCCAAGAAACCATGCCACGACCACAAATGGCGACAGTGGCTACCCGATTACGACCGCTTTTCTTTCCCGCACTGGCTGCAGCTTACCACATGCAGCAGAATGCGCCGAAATAGTGCGTTACTTAGCACAGGAACGCAAGCTCCATGGGACCACAGGGCCAATCCCCGACGAGAACCTGGAAAGGTTCTTTAACAGGGGAGACCACCGCCTCGCTATCCTGTGCAGCTTCTTCCAGCTACCCCTGCATGGACAAAATCGCCGCCAAGGCGCCAACATCCGCGCCCCAGCCCAGCCTGCGCAGCCGACATGCAGCCACATCGGCTTCCTCCCTCTGCAAGGATGACATATCCGAGCAGTGCTGGAGGAGCACGTGATCTGGCCGTTGGCCGAGAAGGTGACCTCGCTGAATACGACACTCAACACGGTGGAGGCCCGGGTCTCCGATGTGGAAACCAAGGTCGTCCACAAGCTCCAACCCCACTGAGTTTACGGCGCTGCACACCGCGGCACAGGCATCTGAGACGCACGCTGCACTTGTCTCTCGCCTCAACCAGGTGGAGGGCAAGTGCGGCGTGCTCATGTTAAGGAGCTTGAAGCTGGCATCACCGCCCACACCGAGGCCCTTGCCTCACAGGTCCCACAGATAGCGGAGCAGACGGCCACCATCGCATCCCAGCCACCCCGGCTGGATGCTGCATGGTGACCTCCCGCCCCTCTCCCGCCCCTCTCCGCATAGGCTATGCGGACCTGCTGCGGACAGCGACCTCCTCCACCACCGACGCCATCGCTACGAAGCTCCAGCAGGAGCTTGAAGACCTTCGCCAGGCTCAACAACGGGAGGCCACCGACCGCGCCCGCCGGGACTGCCGGGTGGTGCTGCGTCGCTTCCCCCAGAAGCCAGGTGAGACGTCAACCTCCCTTAACGACGAGCTTAAGGACCAGCTCCTTACCCTCATGGGCCTGCCCGTGGTAGGTGAGGTAGAACGTACTGCGTGAGTGCCACCGCCTTCCCCACTCACGGGACAAGGCGGCTCCCCCACCATGCAGTCCTGCTCTGACACCTTCCCTTCCCGTGAGGACAAGCAGCGGTTCCTCTCTCGTCGCAAGCGGTTGCACGACCTCGATCACCTGGACGCTGGATGACGACCTGACCCCCGCTCAGCAGCAGCAGCGACGTGACCTGTGCCCTGAATACCTCCGCCACAAGCAGGACCCCCAGAAGCCCAAGGTGTACTGGAGGGGCGGGACCTGATGATCAACCACAAGATATGGACGCCCCCAGCGGGCTAGAATATAGCTTGTAGCCCTACTAGCTTGACTTCATTGGTAGTCACTGCCGCCATGGCAGCTATGCTTAGAATGTTTGCCTAGTTGTGCCACCTTACCTAGTCACGTGCACCGCTAACGCACGGTACACAACCAGCCATAGCCCTAGCTTAGTCCTTGTACAGCCATGCTACGTCCTGCATGGCTTCGATCAGATTACTTGCCCACGCTCCTTGTTATGATATGCTCACATGGGTCTTATTGCACCCACAGACTGCCGGATCGTTAGCGTGTCCGTTTAGTAGCTAGCGTGCCCGCATGCAGCTGTGGCATGCCTTTGGCATGAAGGAGACGACTGGGGGTCTCTGCCCTTTCTCCGGTTGTGCACACACAGGGATTACAAGCACTTCGGTGCTCCGTGACTCCCCAACGGGAGCACGTGTTTAATTAATTAATTAATTAATGCATTCTGCTAGCAATGGTCACCACTCAGGCATTCACATGCTCCAAGCAAGTTTTTGCACACTGTTTGTACTAGTCATTCTTGAGTTGCCTGCAAAGATTTAACATGATGTGTCTTAGCTTGGGGAGTGTTTTGGTGGTTAGTGTTGTAAATTGTAATTGTGATAAAAAAGAGCCAAAATGGTGACATGCTGGCAAATGTCACCATTTTGGGCTCCGTATGATCTGAATTTTTGCACATGACTTTTTGGGGACCCTGTGTCAGGTGTTGGCATGCATGATGACAATAGGTTTGGGTGCCATTCTGACATTATTTGGATTTAATATTAATTAAAAGTTGCCATTTACGACAAATGCTAGCAAAATTTTGCTAGCATTTGTCACTAATTAGGGCTCCAAATGCTCTAGAACTTTGTACAAGGTCAGAACAGCTATTCTTCGTACGTCACGGCTCCAAAGTTACAACATAATCTGAGTTGAATTGTTGTGTCTAGGCAAGGGCAAGTGGTGTATGTGGCCAGCTTTGGCCTTGGATCAGGGCAGGGAATACCATGTAAACTTTTCATTTTGACTCAACTACTCCACCACTAGCCAGACACATCCCGGGGAGTGATGGGACCCAATCCTAGGTCAATCCAGCCATAAACTTGCATGAAATTAAATTAAAATTAAATTATAACATGCCTCCATTGGGCCGGAGATCGGATCATGTAGCACATATTCCTTGATGGATGGGTGGAGTGGAGGAAGCCGCGTAATCGAACTAACCTAACTCTAATCTATCTAGCCTAGAAAATCCAAAGTACACTACTACTCATCAAAACGCCTCCTCCTCTTGGGGGGAGGTGGCTTGCCCACAGGGGCTGGCGTGTGATCGAGCCTAAGTTGACAATCTTCTGCCACCGCGTCGATCTTGTTCTGCATGGCAGTCCAAAGAAGGGAGATCGAGAGAGTGGATGCGGTGTTCAAACTGGGCTGGGACCTAGTGCACTATCTATATAATAGGTCAGCCAGCAACATCTAGGTGTAGTTCATGGCATGTTTCCCTACCCTTTTGGGAATGTCCTTGGGGCCAGGCCAGGTCAAAATATGCCACCCTGGCTGGCCAATTAAGCCGCTGCATGGGGGCCGGCCAGACCAAGCTAGGGCGGTGTCGACCTAGCTGGCTGGTGCGAGCAAGGTGTCCTACAAATGCTATCCTACGCTGCCTAATCTCGTCCGAAATACGAGGCATACCCTGATACAAAGACTCTAATGACCTACGCTTGGAAAACCCTACAGTACGTTCAGGACCTGTCTGTCGGAGCATCCTGTAAACCGTGCCATCTATAGCTTAGCTGCCAGTGTGTCCGTGAGTGTCCACGCCTCGGCGCCATACGTGAGCAGTGACCGTGAGGACGAGGACCTTGTAGAGTATGCGCTTGTGCACAGTGCTCGCCCAGGCCCTTGGAGCGCCAGTAGGTGTTGAGCGAACGGAGCCTGGCCCAGGCCAGGCCGATGCGGGTGTCCACATAGTCGGCGGTGTCAGGAAGCATGCTCCCCAACAGTTTGAAGCGATCGCGGAGCGGGACTTCCGTCCCGTCGAGCAGGCGCGGCAGCGGTGGGCTACTGGATGCCCCAATCACCATCGCCTCAGTTTTGACACTAATCTCCAACCCCACCGCCCTCGCCTCGATCCAGGCCCAGACAGTCCAGCCAGGTCTGAATGTGCTTGGGGCGCGCGATGAGGGTGGTGTCGTCCGCATAAATCAGGTCGGCCAGGCGGTAGCCAGTGCTAACCCCGCCGTGCTCGCGCTTGTTAAGGATGTCCAAGCCTGGGCCAGACTCTTGCATGGGCCAGAATTTAAGACAAAAAAGGCCATTTAAATGTGTTGTGTATAGTTAGTTAGTTAGTTAGTTAGTTAGTTAGTTAGTTCGTTCGTTCGTTCGTTCGTTCGTTCGTTCGTTCGTTCGTTCGTTCGTTCGTTCGTTCGTTCGTTCGTTCGTTCGTTCGTTCGTTCGTTCGTTCGTTCGTTCGTTCGTTCGTTCGTTCGTTCGTTCGTTCGTTCGTTCGTTCGTTCGTTCGTTCGTTCGTTCGTTCGTTCGTTCGTTCGTTCGTTCGTTCGTTCGTTCGTTCGTTCGTTCGTTCGTTCGTTCGTTCGTTCGTTCGTTCGTTCGTTCGTTCGTTCGTTCGTTCGTTCGTTCGTTCGTTCGTTCGTTCGTTCGTTCGTTCGTTCGTTCGTTCGTTCGTTCGTTCGTTCGTTCGTTCGTTCGTTCGTTCGTTCGTTCGTTCGTTCGTTCGTTCGTTCGTTCGTTCGTTCGTTCGTTCGTTCGTTCGTTCGTTCGTTCGTTCGTTCGTTCGTTCGTTCGTTCGTTCGTTCGTTCGTTCGTTCGTTCGTTCGTTCGTTCGTTCGTTCGTTCGTTCGTTCGTTCGTTCGTTCGTTCGTTCGTTCGTTCGTTCGTTCGTTCGTTCGTTCGTTCGTTCGTTCGTTCGTTCGTTCGTTCGTTCGTTCGTTCGTTCGTTCGTTCGTTCGTTCGTTCGTTCGTTCGTTCGTTCGTTCGTTCGTTCGTTCGTTCGTTCGTTCGTTCGTTCGTTCGTTCGTTCGTTCGTTCGTTCGTTCGTTCGTTCGTTCGTTCGTTCGTTCGTTCGTTCGTTCGTTCGTTCGTTCGTTCGTTCGTTCGTTCGTTCGTTCGTTCGTTCGTTCGTTCGTTCGTTCGTTCGTTCGTTCGTTCGTTCGTTCGTTCGTTCGTTCGTTCGTTCGTTCGTTCGTTCGTTCGTTCGTTCGTTCGTTCGTTCGTTCGTTCGTTTTCTTAGTTTATAGTTAGTTATTAGCTGGACGTGGCATGCGACTGGCTACCAGGAGGTATTCCCGTCGGGATACGCTTCCTGTGGCAACCGGTGTGGTCTAGACTAGTATTCAGTGCTGGCGCAGTCAACCTGCACATTTAAAAGTTCTAGTGCGGGAGTAATGTCTTCATACTATACAGCCTAAGTCTATGAGCACATGATACCTGCGTGCCCCACCGTGTGCACTGATAATTGCGTTCATGCATACGTCTTGGGAATGTGCAGGAAGACGAGTTGATCCCAGGCATTCGTGCAGCAGCCGTGTTCCTCGCCAGGGCATGCAGTGGGAAAGACCCAGGGGGTCGTCGGCGGGCTCATCTGCGGCAGAATCATCATCACTTCCGTCGTGCCCTAGCCCTTAAACTGTACTGAGTCCGTTTTCGTGGCGCCAGTTGAACTCGCGCCACTCTAACGGACTGAGTTTGTGGCAGAACCAGGCGCCGCGCCAATAATAATTTAACGGTCAAACCTGGGGGGATCGAAAGATCTAGACGTAAGCTACGCCTGGCACTATTCAGACCGTACTTTGGACAATTGGCCAGGGAGATATGCTTGAGCAAAGTTAGGGGGGTACCATGGTCCAACGGGACCGACGTGCATGAAAAATATTGACGCGCACGGCTATGGCGGTGCACACAACTGACTGGTACGAGAGAATGGCTCGACATAACGGACTCAAATTTTGTAGGCATGATTTTTAAGTCATAAAAACTTTATACCCCTAG
This sequence comes from Mesostigma viride, assembly GCA_009746045.1. NCBI lineage: Eukaryota > Viridiplantae > Streptophyta > Mesostigmatophyceae > Mesostigmatales > Mesostigmataceae > Mesostigma > Mesostigma viride. The sequence goes on from RPFO01000072.1 coordinate 2,143,034, forward strand.
CCATGGAACGTTTGAAGATGCGTAGATGGGTCTCGGGGTGCTGGTAGGCGCAGCAAATCATGTTAGCGGCCAGGCGGTGACAGTGCGAGTGCTGCATGTTGCTAGGCGGAAATTTTCGAGATATTTGCGCATGGATCAACGTTTGACGTTGTTCCCAACCAGATTTGCTAGAACTGGCAGCCAGGAAAGGCTCGAGGCTACGTCCATGAATCGGGCGTGCCGGCTCCCGCAGGAAAGGTAATCTGCTGTTCCGACCTGGTACGTTCTAGCCTCCTACCGTGTTCCGTTAACCGTATCTGGTTGTATTATCGTTTATAACTAATATCAGGGTTATAACCGAGGGCTTGTGATTGTCATTTTGTTGTTTTGCTGCCTCTAAGCATCGGCTTGTCATGGTTGTGGAATACCATCAGGTCAAGCAGATTGTGGACCATGTTTGGTCGCTGTTAGCTGAGGCTGCAACGGAAATAGCGTGATAACGGTTGGTATTGGTTAGTAGTATGGTAACGTTGATTACCCAATGCTTTTCCTGGCTCAAACAGCCCGAGACAAGTTCTTTTCTGACCAGTTTCAGGCATGGCTTCTTGTTTTGCTGGCCAACGCCCACCTTCTTATATTGCATCCATTGCATGTGACAAACATGGAGATACCCAATACCTGTTTGCATGGAAGCATTACCAACTTGTTCCTTTTGTTTTCTTCATTGTTGCAAAGAACGTGGAGGTGTTTTGTCATTCATTTGGTGCGTTAGTGATGTAGCTCCTTGCCAGCCCTTTGACGCGTGCTTGAGGCCTTGATATGAGCCTTTCACCTATTTTTTAGCATGGTCTTGTGTCTTATATGCTGGGCATGATGTTGGCATTGCTTTTGTTGCCATCTAGTTGTTGTTTTGTGCCACTTTGGGATAGTAAACCTATGCGGTAGTGCTAGCAACCGTCCCAAAATAACTTGCACCGTTATAACGGCCTGAGCTATTTTTGGCTGTTTGCTAGCTAGCCTGTGCAGTTCTGTGGCATTTCATGTTTTGAATGCATTGATGGCATGCCTATGATTATGATAAACTGCCTTTAAAAGGCCAGGGCCAACTGATTTGTGTAAATGGTCGATAATGCATTATATATGTCTCCAACCCCACGTGCACTGTACCCCCCTGGGGGGGGCGCTATTTATAGCTCATGTGGGGCATGCATATATGACCAACCACATGTCCCCAGTGTTATTTGATATATAAGCATGCTTCCTTCCAAGGGTGGGCCAGAAAATATTATTTGGCTAGATACTCTCGTATTTACAAAGATACCCCAACTCAGTCCGTTACGGTGGTTCCAGTTCAGACAGTTGAAGGGCTAGAGCTATAGGAGGGAACGACTTGAGTGGCGCGCCGACTTGCAGTCGATCGTCCAAGGGCTAATGCCCGATTGTTGCCGTGGCATAGAACGGTAAGAGTGCCAATATAAAGAGTAGCGCGAAGAGCGCTCGCCAGACTGACTCAGGTTGCAACGATCGATGTATTATGATAATGCTGCATCGCTGACTACAAATATTATGGATAAAATATCAAAATGCGCTAAGCTGCAAGCTGCAGGTTACGGCGCCACGAAATTAAGATATTAAAAATTTATGATGAGCTGAGCACTTATGGTGCACTCATGTTATAAGATGGCTGACCGAACTAGCCGCATGTAACCAGCGCCATGCTATCTATGGGTCGGCGCTGTCTGCAGAGCAATTAGGTTGGATGCTGCATTGGGCAATTTAACTACTTAAATGGCAGCCAGAAAGCGTGCGCGGGTAATTGTCATTCTATACAATTCATGCATGCCATGACGTGTGCGCCATTGCATATAAGCCCATATCAGGAAAAAAACACACACAAACAAATGCTTCCAATGTGCAGAATGCAGGCTAGTCGTGCACTCAAGCGCTGACTAATTTCATCGATATATGCGGATTCGCACACGTGCGGTTGAGCTAGTATTGAGTAATAAGACAGCGCATGAAAATACGCTGCGGTGAAGGGGTACTGGTATACACTCGTGCTCGCTGCTTCGTGGTTCAGTTACTGCCGCACGTACGTGAGAAAGTACTGGCTGGGGCGTGTGTCGGCGTGACCCGCTTTCGGGGGACGGGGCGTCCAGCTCGGGGACCGGCGCCGCGCCCGCGGGAGGGCCCTCCCCGTCGCGGGTGGTGTCGCGGTCTGGGGACTGCCGTCACGGTGCGAGGGGACGACCATGTGCGCGGGCCAGAAGCCCCCCACGTGCCCTGGACGATGACGATGTGCGTAGGCTACGCCCCCCCCACGTGTCCTGGCGCCTGTCCTGGGCTGCGTCAGTCCTGGATCCAGGAATTTAGGAGACGCATGTTACGAGCCGCACCATCGGCTCTGAAAGACCCTAGTCTAGCGTGGGTTACACCTGAATAAACTCGGAATCTGCTATCCGCCCGGATTACGTGAATGTAGCCCTGAATTCTAGCCAGTACGCGGAATTACTAGCTAGGCCCTGAATGCACAACTTGATAAATTATGCATATACATGGAATGCACGAAGGGCGTTAGTGCAGCCCAGATTTGACCCCTGGTTCGGCAGACGAGTTTTACTCAAGTCGATTTTATTCCAAACCAAAGATGGGAAGCCATTGTCACCTACGACATTTGTCCAAGACGGCGTGCATGCCAGCGGGTCGGCCGGGGGCCGAACCTCTAGCGCTGCAATTGTGAATATCAGCCGTAGATGTACATAGTATCCGCCAGTCTGGCACCCGGTACCTGGCAGTCCCGGGTACAACAAACCAGTAACACACCAAACCGAAAGCAAAGCCACGGGTACCTGGGCCGGCTGATGGAATAACTCGGCCAAGTCCCCGAATCTAACGTAATAACTATCGAAAGTCTCAAACAATATCAAAATGACTTTCGACTGACCAAACTAATTTATTTTAGGAATTGTTACGCCCAAACATGGGTTAGGGCCGTAACACTCCTCCCCCTCCCCGGGGGACGATGGCTATCGTCTAATCGCCCGGGGGCGCACCTCAAACAACGGCACCACAAACATGGAAAATTCAAAAGAAAACCAAAACAAAATCATAACAACGGGGTGCTGTGTACCAGCGAGAACCCATCGTCATACATGCATATAATACACCAACTATGAGAATACTATGTCCCGATCCCTGTTCGCCAGCGGAGCAGTAGCCAGTTCTTCTCGGTGTTGCCTCGCAGGGACAACACCTTGATAGTTGTCAAATACTCCTTCGTCCCAGCACTCTCCGGCCAATCTCCCGGAAAATTACTGGAATCCCTGCTGCGCGCGATGCCGCCGCAACGCGTTGTAGCCGTGCTCAGTCATGATCTCCGGGATCTTGCCAAGGGGAGCCGCGACCACGTCGGCGTTGAACGCCACCTGGTAGTCATTGCGCGTCTGCTGACGCAGCGTGGACTTCTCAATCCACACATCCGGCGGCCAGTACGACAGGAAGGCCGCCATGTAGGGGAGCCGGGTGAACCTGATGAACCCCTGCTCCACATCGACCTCCCCGCACCCAGTTTCCGCGAAGTACCCGGCAGCCATGAGCAACAGCTCCTTCTGGGCCTTCTCGCTCTCGCAGTAGAACCCCGGAGCTGCCGCAATCTCAGGGAGCTGCTTCCGCATGTAGATAGCTCCCGGGATAGGCATGAGCTTGGGATACGCAATCCGTCGCAAGTGGTGCTCAGCGCGGTATTGCGGCAGAGGCGGCGGGTGCAGATCGTACGTGGCGGTAGTCCCTACTATCACCGGCTCGTAGCGGGACTCAGATGGCACCGGCGCCGGCACATGTGCGTGCAGGAGAAAGCTGACCGAGTCGAAGGTGCCTTCTCGCTGAATAAGCACGCTGGAGCCCCCACGGAAGCGCAGGCTCGCGGGGTAGTAAAACCCGGATGGCGGGGGAAGGCTCGGGCGTGGGTATCCCACGTCAATGTCGACCACGAAGCCAGCCACCGGATGCAAGGGGACAATGACCCGATTACGGGCATACGTGCCCCGTACCCATTCCTGGGCCGGTATCACGTCCCGTCGCGGAGCGATCTCCTGTACCGGCGTCTCTGCGGAGCGGGCCAGGACAGGTTGAGGCTGCGCTGGTGCAGGCTGGGGAGCAAGGGCCGGTTGAGGCTGCTCTGGTGCGGGCGCGGGGATAAGGGCCGCGCCCTGCTGACGCAGCGGTCGGTCGTTGGCACCTCGAACGGGTGACCGTTCGCGTTCCCGAGCTCGGCCGGGTTGTCCGGGCCCAGCGGCCGCCCCTGTCAAGTCGAAGCTGAACCGGTGTGCTCGACACGGTCCAGGGAACCGTGATTGTCCCTGGGGTGGAACGGCGCCTGTCGCGTCTCGCGCCGGCGTGACTCCCGCAGCTCTTCTTGCTGACGAGATTCCCGTGACGTGTGCCGGCGTCTCTCCCGCGCCCCGTGAGCGTGGTACAAGTCCTGTGCCGAGTCCCGACGTGCTTCCCACCAATCGCCACGCTCGTCGCGCCGTCGGATAGACTCGCGTGGCGTTTCATGACGTGCCGATTGTCCGCCACGCTCGTGCGCGGGGCAGGGCGGCTCTCACCGTGTCTCTCCCCGGACCTGTCCCGCGGGGCCACCACCACACTTGGTCGACCCCGAGGACGCCCCTTAGTAGGGAACCTCCTGGGCGAGCCATCACCGCCTCACGGTTGTACACAATGAGGCGGCGGGGCGGCCGTGTACCGACCTGCGCCGCCCAAGGGACACCATCCTCCTCAGGATCGTCACGGCGGACCCGTGGCAGGTCGTCATCCGACCGTCGTCAGCCAGCTGCCTGTCACCCTCGCCTTCGGGGTCATCTCCCTCCGCCTCATCCATCTTCCAGATCCTCCGGCACGCCTCCCGCAAGGACCACTCCCAGCACCCCGTGCAGAGCGCGCCTCGTAGGGTAACTCTCCTAAACGCGTCCGGCAATCGGTTGCGAACGCGTTCAGGGATCAGTAGCAGCGCCAGGCGGGGGTACGCTATTAGAGCCTCCAGAACGTCCTGGCAGTCGCCGCAAGCACAGAGTGGCGGATGCTGCTCCCACGCCACGGCCACCACCTGGCCCTCGACCGAGGTTGTCCTCCACTCCACCTCGATCAGGAATCCCACCTGTCTGCTGATACACAGCTTGAGCTCGGATACCGGATCTGACTTGGAACCAGGGCGCGGTCAGGACAATAGGGTTTAGAAACAAAGTCCGATTCCGCCCGCCCATGTCTCTTGCGGCGACGCCATAGAACCTCGTCAGAGTCATAACCGGAGACATGCCACTTCGGATAGTAGCATTCCTGATTCTCCCGGGACGAGGTCTCCCGTTGCCGAATCTCCTCTTGCAGCCGAGCCTGTGCCTTCAGCTCCTGGGAGCCGCTGGCACCAGGCGTCGAGTGTCGCGGCTGGCTGATAGACGGCACAGCAGCCGCCTGAGCCCGCCCTAGCTGCCCATCGTCATCCGTCCCTATATCCACCATGTCTGCGAACAACGAAGAGTCCTCGTCTCCCGACGGCTCCATCTGCAACCGCCAGGTGAGGGGCACCCAGTCGGGAACAGTATCGGGACCATAGCGTCTTGTAAGAAAGCCTGTACGGCTGTCTACATACCCACCTACCCTGTCAATATGGACATACCTGTACATACCTCGTGCAGGACCCAGCTGGTCCCCTACATACGTGTCCTGCAGCCCGTGGCGGCTGCCTACGTACCTTACCTGGACCTGTACGGCCCTGCATGATGAACACCTTTCTTACTATCTACTGCCCTAGTGTAGGGCACACCTCTTCTTGTATTCCCGTAGCAGGCGCTCACATCCGCCTAGCTCGTTCTCCGTACGCCATGAGTCCTCATAGTCGTGCTGGGTAAAACGCCATCGTACTCGGTACTGTCGCTGTCTGCTTCTCCCGCGCTGGATGTCCCGGTGGTCCACAATCTCGGCCACCTCGTCTTCCTGTTCACCGGTCTCGGGGTTGTATTCGACGGGGGCCGGCGGATTGAGGCGACCTTGGATGGAGTTCTGGTGATACAACTTGAGTTGATCGCGGTGGAAGTTGGGGGAAGTGTTCCAGGAGCTTGGGATGTCGACCTTGAACATCACATCGCCCAGCTTCTCCAAGACCTTGTGAGGCCCCAGGAACATAGGACGGAGCTTGGTCTTGAGCTCACCTCCTACCTTCTCGGAGAAACGTCCTAGTCGGGGGCCTTCCACCAGAACCCAGTCGCCTGCCTCAATCGACGGGGTGCGCGCGTCCAGGCGACTAGCGGTCCTCGCCATATAGCGCTCGGCTGCGGCTCGGTAGCCCCTGACCGCGCTGTCATGGGCCTGACGCATCTGAACCAACAGCTTCTCCACCCCTTCCAGGGTGTCCCGCCGGACCGTTTTCTCTGCCAAAGCGGGGCTCGTGAGAAGGTCGGTCGGCGTAAGCGGGTGCCTGCCAGTGTTGAGGAAGAACGGCGTGAAGCCATGGGCCGCCTGGGGGGCGTTGTTCAAGGAGAATTCCACCAAGCCCAGAAACTCCTCCCAATTGCCTCCCACCGCGTCAGTGTAGTGTCGCATGGTCTCTTGCACTGTGCGGTTCAGTCGCTCCACCAGGTGAGAGGACGAGCTGTGGTACGCTGTCCCCAATGACACCTTGGTGCCCAGTCGTTCAAAGAACTCCTGCCAGAAGCGAGCCGTGAACAACTTGTCACGGTCCGATATGAATTGCCGGCTGAGTCCGTGGTACCGAAACACGTGGAGGAGATACAACTTAGCGCAAGCCTCAGCCGTGAGCTCGGCCGGGCATGGGGCCAAGTGACACATGCGCGTCAGGCGGTCCAAGAAAACCAAGATCATGCTGTTGCCGTGCTTGGTCTTCCGGAAGGGGCCAATAAAATCCATCATCAAGGAGTCCCAAGGCGCCATGGGGTCAGGCAGCGTCTTGGGGATCGCTTGTGACCCCGTGTTGCGGGACTTCATGATCTGGCATGATGGACACTTGCGCACGTACGTCTCGATGTACTCCCGCATACCTGGCCAGTAGAAGTTCTTTCGGGCCCAGTTATATACATCGATTCCTGCGGAATCGACACTAAGCGCTTAGTGTCGATTCCGTAAGGAATCGATGTATATAACTAAAACTTTTGCTTGCGCCGGCAAGGCTAAGGCCGATACTAGTCGGGCCATCGAATTGGCTATTCGATTATCGAAGTTGCCTATTCGACCATCGAACTTTCCTATTCGATTATCGAATTTTCCTTATTCGATTGTCGAAATTTCCTATTCGACGGGGGGTCAGAGGCCAGCGGCCTATCATACTCGGTGCCCAGCGAGCCACCGAACTAGGCCTAGTCGATTATAGCGAGACATCGCGTGGAAATTAGCCGATTTCGGGGACTTGGCCGATTTTCGGAGCGACGTCGAACAACACAGATGATTAGCTAGCCGGTTGAGCACATCCTATCAGTCGAATAGCTAGCGCTGGTACTCCGCCTATTCAGCGGAGAGCACTTGCCTTTTTTCGATTAACATAGCACATTAGGCCGAACGATTAGCGTCCGCAAGGTTATTCGCATTTCTAGGCGAAAAATCCACCCCCGGAACGATCCTAGCAGGATTCGAACCCGGGATGCCGGCGTGTCGCAACAGTCTTAGTTATATACATCGATTCCTTACGGAATCGACACTAAGCGCTTAGTATCGATTCCGCGGGAATCGATGTATATAACTAAGACTGGTGCGACACGCCGGCATCCCGGGTTCGAATCCCGCTAGGATCGTTCCGGGGGTGGATTTTTCGCCTAGAAATGCGAATAACGTTGCGGACGTTAATCGTTCGGCCTAATGTGTTAATCGAATAAGGCAAGTGCTCTCCGCTGACTAGGCGGAGTACCAGCGCTAGCTATTCGACTGATATGATGTGCTCAACCGGCTAAACATCTGTGTTGTTCGACGTTGCTCCGAAAATCGGCCAAGTCCCCGAAATCGGCTAATTTCCACGCGATGTCTCGCTATAATCGACTAGGCCTAGTTCGGTGGCTCGCTGGGCGCCGAGTATGATAGGCCGCTGGCCTCTGACCCCCTGTCAACTAGGAAATTTCGACAATCGAATAAGGAAAATTCGATAATCAAATAGGAAAGTTCGATGGTCGAATAGGCAACTTCGATAATCGAATAGCCAATTCGATGACCCGACTAGTATCGGCCTTAGCCTTGCCGGCGCAAGCAAAAGTTTTAGTTATATACATCGACTCCTGCGGAATCGATACTAAGCGCTTAGTATCGGTTCCTTACGGAATCGATGTATATAACTGGCCCGCGGCAGCAGGCGATGGATTCCTTGGTGGCCACCGGTGAGGGAGTCGTGGAGCTCATGGAGCAGAGCCGCTCTACATATCTCCGGGACGTACAGGCGCCAGCAGTCAGGTCTCACCATGACATGCATAGAGTCGTCCGTCCTGGAACTTGCACGGGAGCTTGCCCATCTGCTGAGGGTGCGACCTGATCGCCTCCAGGGCTGCTGCTTCCGTGACGGTGAATCGGCTGATCAGCGTCTCCAGAACGGAGGTGACGGTGTACGCATCCGCCTCCTCTTCAGTCTCGAGGGTTTGGTATACGTACTCCGAGAAAATGGTGGGGGACCCAATGGGCTGCAAGTGAAAAATTCCCTGAGCCGGGACCACGTGGCTGAGTGGCAAGCGCGAATGGGACCCCTCCCCTTCCCCGGGGGCGCGCACGTCCTCGTGCGAACCCCAGTCGGGGGATAGGTCGTCCATGGTGGTACGACCCGTGTGAAACAAATAACGAGCCTGCGGCGACCGCGGAAGGTCACCATAGGACGTGCCGGCGGGCGCCTGAGCTGGGACGCAAGTGGTATGTAGTACTCCCAGATCTTCATAGAACCAGTAGTCCTCCCGCCGGGAAAGGGCGTCTGGGACCACGTTCTCTGCACCCTTGACGTACTGAATCTTAAAGGGGGCGAACTGGGACAAGTACTCCAGCCAGCGTGCTTGACGGGGCACCAGGTTGGGTTGGGCGAGCAGATGCGTGAGGGGCCGATGATCCGTGTGGATGATCAGCCGGTGGGGATCAAGATACCCCTGCTCGCTGATGGCAACGTCAAACTGGGCCCCGAGAAGATGATGGCGCCAGGTATGGCAGCAGTAGACCACGGCAAGAAGCTCCTGCTGGTGTACCGGATAGTTGCGCTCGGCAGGGATCATAGTCCGGGAGATGTACTCGACCGGCTGCAACCCCTGACCCTGGTCCTGCAATAGGACACCGCCGATTGCAACCTTGCTCGCGTCCGTTGCGACCACAAAGGGCTTGGACGGGTCCGAGATAACGAGCACGGGGGCCGTGGTCAGGCTGCGCTTGAGGGCCTCAAAGGCCTGTTGGCACGGTTCCGACCAAACGAAAGGAACACCCTTCTTGAGGAGGGCGTTAATGGGGGCGGCGATCGTCGCGAAACGGGGGATGAAACGTCGGTAATACGACGCGACACCCAAAAAGCTGCGCACGCCCTTGACGTTGGTCGGGGTCGGCCACTGCTGGATGGAGGCGATCTTGGAGGGGTCCGTCGCGACGCCGGCAGCGGACAGGGTATGACCGAGGAACGGTACGCTGCGACCAGCGCGGACCTTGGCCTTGCGGACCGAAAGATTCTCCTCCTCCATGATGCGCAATACCGTGGCGACGTCCTCGAGGTGATCCTCAAAGGTCTTGGAGTACACCAAGATGTCATCCAGGAATGCGAGCGCACAAGTGCGCTTGTAGGACCACGGGGGCTTCGCGCCCCGGTTGGGGTCCTCGAGGTCACGGGAAACCTGCGGGAGATGCGCGGTTCCCATGACTGGGCGGAGGATGTCATTCATGAGCATCTGAAAGCTCGCAGGGGAGTTGCACAACCCCATGGCGGCCACGTCATGGGGATGCAAGTGCCCTGGTGCACCTAGAGCAAGGGTCCTTTACATCCCCACCCTTGCAGGAAGTAGCTTAGGATGTATGATAGGCCATATGCCCCCTCTCAAGGGCTATGTGCTACATATACTCCCAACGGAGTTATGTTACAATTCAATGGCGGCCACACGGAACTGATAGTGGCCGAACGGCGTGTTGAACGCCGTTTTATGACAGTCCTCCGGCGCAATCCTTACCTGCCAGAACCCGTCTGCGCAATCAAGGACGGTGAAACATGTGGCGCCCTGCACGCGGTTGAAGATATCGTCGATGCGGGGGAGAGGGTACTTGGACTTTACCGTAATAGCGCTCAGCTTACGATAGTCCGTGACGAGCCGCCACTTGCCCCCAGGCTTGGGGACCAACAGCACGCCTGCTGAGAAGGGGCTGTTGCTGGGCTCGATGAGACCCCGCTCCAGAAGCGCCATCAAGATCTTCTTGAGCTCCACCAGCTCCACCGGACCCATGCGGTACATAGGGGACGTCGTAGGGCCATAGCCCTCCTGCAATTGGATGCGGTGGAGCACCGAGCGCGGCGGGGGAAACTCTTGCTTACTCTCATCAAAGAGCTTCGCGCGTGCTGCCAACACCGCATTGTAGCGCTCGGTCTCCTCGGGGGTGAAGCCCACACCGATCTCATTGAGCATGAGCTCCACGGCAGCGAGGTCGAGGCGATACATGTAGTATTCCTTGCCCTGACGCAGCTTGCCCTCCAACGACTTGATGCTCATGAGGATCTGTGAGGCTTGGCGGGGTTGGGTGAATTCCCGCTCGTGCGTGACGTTGTGCACAGTGGGACCCTGCGCCTGATATTCGCCAACCGGACTCCAAAAGGAGCCGTCGGGGAACCACACCACGCGACGCTTAATGCTGATGTCAACATCCTTAGCGTCCATCCAGTCAATGCCAATAATGATATCGGCTGCGCCCAGCGGCGCGACAGTGGCGGTAAGCTCCACAGGGATGCCCTGAATCACCGCATTGATGTCGACTAGACCTGGCGAGGGGTTCTTGCGACCATCTGAGTAAGTCACATTTACCACTGTCGCGTGTGGCCGTATAGTGTAGCCAGCGCGACGCGCCAGTGCCTCATTGATGAATGACGTGGAAGCGCCCGTGTCGACCATGAACTGCACGTCCATGACAGTCTTGCCCTTGAGGAAGGGGTCCAGTGCTGTTGATGGCACTGCCAGACCCCCTCGAAAGAGGAGCAAGCTGCGGGCCGCACTCCTCGGGGCTGCATGCGTCAGCGGGGCGTCCGCGTTGCTGCCCGAAGCCGGAATTGTAGCCGTGGCTGGAGCCTCACCAACTCAGGCTCCATACTCGCGCAGGTATCCGCAACTAACGGTGCCTGTACGGCGGAGCTACTGCTATCTACACTATTTACTCCTACTACGCTATCTACCCTATCTACCTGAGCTACCGCTACTTCTACCCCCAAGGGGAGGGACACTACGCGCGAGGAACGGATGGCCGGGAGGCCGCCTCGTTCGACCGCCCGGTCCGCTCTTCCCCCTCCTCCACCGGTTCCTCCTCATCGTCGTCGCCATACGCATAGCCTGCGATGGCCTGGGCATCCATCCGCCCACTGTCCGAGTCGTGATCGGCCGCGCCTCGTTGCTGCGCTAGCACCTTGTTCACCTCGCGGGTCACCCGTTGGAAGGATGGACCTGAGGCCCGAGGCGTTTGATACTGCGCGGGCTGGCGGCGGGCATCCTGCAGCTTGGCTGCACGTGCTCCCGCATCACGGGGCCGATCGCCTCGCTGCGCAGGGTCCGGACGTTTGCCGAAGGCGGGGCCAGAGAACTGGGGTACATGCGTCTCCTCATCCTTGCGGGCGCGCAGGCGAGGGCACTCGCGCTTGAGGTGGCCAACCTCGCCGCACGCAAAGCAGCGGGAAGTGGCCGGATCGATCGCATTGACCTGGAAATCAGGGTCATAATCGCTCTCCGCTGGCAGCTCGTAGTCATACGCGTCCTCCTGTGCGACCTCAGGGTCCGCGGTGGTGAAGTGGACGCGCCGGGGTGCCGCGAGCGGGAAGCGCCGTGTAGATGCTGCACGGCGGCGGGCGATCACATCCGAGACTTGTAGCAGGTACTGCTGAATTTTTATCACATCCCACTCCTCCCATGGGACCTCGGCATAGTGCTTGAGCACCTCATCCAAGAGGTCCGGGTGCAGCGCCTCGATGAACCGTGCCTTGTACTCGGTCCAGGTCATGTCGTCAAGCGCCCGGGCAGTGTACGCCTCAAACTCGGTGAGGAATTCGCGAAACGGTGTGCTGCCCTGACGGAACTTGCCAAAGGCCAGGCGTTCATGGAGCTTGTAGTCCGGTGGCACCAACTTGCGCCGGATGCGGGCCATCAGCTCCTCGACCGTGCGCGGGTAGGTGCGTGACGCGACGCTCTCACAGTGGAGGATGCCGACAACGGACGGATCCATGCACATCGCTACTAGATATAGGGAATTAGCACATCAGTGGCCAACTCCCAATCGTGATGCTCGCACCATGCCCAATAGACCGCCAACACCATGCGTTCCCACTCATCGATCTCGCGCGGGGTCATGTCCGCGCGCAACTTGGGCACGGTTTTGAAATCGGGCATGGGCGGAGCCTTGACCGTGGCCGCCCGCGGGCCTCCTTTAGCGCAAAAGGGCGGACGGTTAAAGGACGCCGGCAGCGATGGGGGCCCAGCAGCCCGCGGCTGGCTGCGCGAGGTCTCAGCGCCTCGCCGCAACCAAACGGATGTCGGGTGTTCGTAACCGGGATCGTTGAGGTCTAACCGGCTCAGATTCAGGTTGGGGCCATGCGCCATGCTAGGACGCGCGGGGCCCGTCGCTGGGAAGGACTGACCCAGGCGCGTCTCAGGGCGCTCCTCGGCATCCTCCTCGTAGCGGGGGGAAGTTCGACCTCCCCCTCTTCCGTCGACCACGGTGAGGTGCCCATGGATTGTGGCTCGCTGCTGAACGATACACGACGCGCGGGTTCCGGCCGGGATGGGCTACCGCGACCGCGTCCGCGTCCGTTTACAGACCATGGGTGCTCTAATCGTTGGGCCCGTTGCGCATGGTAAAAGGCCGCGTTCTGGCTAAGCTGACCATTCGGCTGCGGTTGCCACTGTGGCCGCGGCGGCGGTTGCAACTGTGGCGGTTGCTCATGCTGCGGCTGCAATTGCTGCGGGGGCTGTGCCGGTGGGATGGATGCACTCATTGGATCTGACCTGGGAGACTCCCGCCTCGGGCCGGTCTCCACCCGTTCCGACCTACTGAAAAATTCTCCCTGCATATGCTGCTGCTGCTCGCTATCTATGAACATTCCTCCGGCCTGTGGTCTGTACGACTCACGGGCGGGACTAGCCAGCACACCTGGGTGACCTGCAGAGCTGCCCTGCTGGGAGGCTGGGCTCCGCTGTGATATCTCCTCATGTGCCTGTACGGCCGGACTATCTATACCCGTCTCCCTAACCTCTGACCCTTTAGGTTTACCTTTACCCCTTGTTTTAGGCGCCATGGTTACCGTACCACAACCACAAGAAGAGAAGGAAGCAAAAAACAAAGGTCAAGACAACATCTACTGTCTATTATTATATATAATGCTATAATATTATAGATGAGCCCCTCTAATCACAATGGCCCCGTCACTGGGTGCTGGGCGGCTGGCTAGCGTGTGTGCTAATCGTCAGCTGGTTAAAGGTGACGGTAACCTGCTGCGTAGCTGTAGTGTCCTCTACCCTAGCCAGTGCACTGGTATGTGCGTACCTACGCCCCCTAGATGCAGGACGTGCCCTGGGCCTAATCTCTAGCGGTGGGGCTTCTACATGTAATCCTACGGGACGTGTCATGTGTGCCTGGATAAACAGATCTGCTTCCCATGCTGTCCCGAACCCCTTAAAAATAGCCCTATGTCTATCTACTATATTGTTCCTGCAGTCTACCCAGCTATAAAAAATCCCTACCTTGCCTGTGCCCCCATCATGTGCCAATGCGTAATATAATTGCCTAGATCCATCACTGTCCCATCCCCTAAGTGCCCCAGTATGCCTAATATTATTATTATTAGACATGCCACATCTATCTATTGCATGCAGGCAGGGATAGGCAGAGAAGAAGGAACCTTGAGTACCTCTAGTGAGTGACCATCACCTGCTCACAAGGGTTGCCAACAGGCCCTATAATCTAAGAACGCAACGACATTACGTAGACAGGAAAACCCGTCAGCACAAGGGAGTAACCTACGTGACAACCCGCCCGTGTACCGGGCCCCAGCACGTAAGCCACTCCCGCGGAGTCCCTCGCAAACCAGCCTGTACGGTTATGGCCTGCGTGAACCAACAAGCGAGGCCGGTGTACCCAGAGCCAGCGCTCACAGCACAAACATGAAAACGACAAGAAAACAGGGCGGGGAGCACACAACACCGCTCTACGCGTGCAGAGAGAGAAGGGACAGAGCGAGCAATATGGCTGCTGCGCGCCCTACAACCACCATGGCTGCGTGCCCACCTATTTGCTGCGGATGCGATGTTATCGTTTCTTGCCGTCTTGGTGCAGATCACCGAATTCTCGTCAGGCAGATCACGAGGCCCTGCCCGCTCTGTACGAGCTAGGGTGGCCCTAGACGAATCCTCCGATTACCAGTGTTACGAGCCGCACCATCGGCTCTGAAAGACCCTAGTCTAGCGTGGGTTACACCTGAATAAACTCGGAATCTGCTATCCGCCCGGACTACGTGAATGTAGCCCTGAATTCTAGCCAGTACGCGGAATTACTAGCTAGGCCCTGAATGCACAACTTGATAAATTATGCATATACATGGAATGCACGAAGGGCGTTAGTGCAGCCCAGATTTGACCCCTGGTTCGGCAGACGAGTTTTACTCAAGTCGATTTTATTCCAAACCAAAGATGGGAAGCCATTGTCACCTACGACATTTGTCCAAGACGGCGTGCATGCCAGCGGGTCGGCCGGGGGCCGAACCTCTAGCGCTGCAATGAATATCAGCCGTAGATGTACATAGTATCCGCCAGTCTGGCACCCGGTACCTGGCAGTCCCGGGTACAGACCAGTAACACACCAAACCGAAAGCAAAGCCACGGGTACCTGGGCCGGCTGATGGAATAACTCGGCCAAGTCCCCGAATTTAATGTAATAACTATCGAAAGTCTCAAACAATATCAAAATGACTTTCGACTGACCAAACTAATTTATTTTAGGAATTGTTACGCCCAAACATGGGTTAGGGCCGTAACAACGCATTAATATTACCCACCCACAACCGACATGTATTACTTAGGCGCAAGACACCGACATGCACCACGAAAGAGAATTCGCCGTTCACAAAAGAAAGCGACGGTCGTCACAGAAATGGACGCGAAGCGGATGCGCGGGAAGAATGCCCTGCTCCGGCATTAGGATATGTTTCGCGCGGGGAGAATATGAAGCCGTGGCTGTAGGCGGGTTGGTGGCAGGCCAACTAAGCAGAGGCGCAAGAGCAGCCCATGATGCGAAGGCTGACAATAGGCCAGGGTCAAGTTCCAGCGAAGAGGATGCCGGATCAAGGCCAGCGTGGCAGCGACGGGAAAGAATTAGGCAGAGCGGCCTATATGGGCGTAGCCGCGGGCTGGTTTGTTTCAGGCGCACGCCGCCTCCCCCAACCGCTCCCCCAGCAGCAAACGGCGAGATATATCGGAGGGCAGGCGCGAGTGCTTTGCATGACTCGCGGAACCGCATATGACCCTTCAAAAGTTGAGGCGATATCAATCAGCATGGAAACGTTTCTGTGCGTTTCATCACGCGACATGCACCGAAGTATGCGGAGGGCGAGGAACACAGTGGGGGCGGTCGAGCAGTATCTGGAAAAGTATCTGGAAAAGCCGAAAAGACACGGACTCAGGCAGATGTATACAGACAGACGGACTCAGACAGATGTAATAATGCACTGTGGTTTCTGAGCTGTGTGTGTCCGGTCCCATGTTTCAAAGCACAACCTTACAAGTCTCTGCTGCTGCATCTGGGGCATCGGTCAGGCCGCAATTCACACGCTGTATTTCCCACTTTGTATTTGGATGCTGTCGTACCAATGTTTCACTCGTTGCAGGGGAAGGCCACCCTGGATAAGGTCCTGAACGCGTTGGCATTTTTTCGCACTAGGTGGTACTTCATCCATGCGAAGGGCACAGGCTGCCCCCGACCTGGGTGAACATGAGGGAATCAAGATTTACAAGGCATCTGCGTTGACCATCGAGCCTCCAAGGTCGAGCGGGCCATTCCCGAGTCAAGTGGTGGTGATACGTCTCTCTTTGGACATCTGGTTTGCCATGCTTCTAGTAGGGATGAATTTCTCTCTGGCGTTCATGGTTTGCATTGTATGATGAACGCGGTGTTCATTATTTGTGGCAATGCCCGTGTGTTTTGGCGGTGCCCTATATTCAGGATGCGTAGCATGCAGGATGCAGCAAGGCATATCACCACGTTGAAGTACCGCCGGCGACGCAGAGTTCAGGGCTGCTTGTTACGCCGCAAGCCTCGGCCGCCACCTCTACCTCTACCTGTCCTGATACTACCTAGACTAGTAAGGCCGCTTCTATTTACACCCCTAGCGAAAGACGAACGAGACGAACCTGATCTCAATGCATTGACATATGTGCTACTATAATATGCCATAGGCCATTTAACCAAACCCGTTTACTCCAGGAAAAGAGGAAGGAAACACACTAAACTGCCGTGACCCAAGCTAATATGTGTTAATTCATTTAACACACGCCGAGTGACCACACACGGAGTGGAACGTGCATAAATGGTCACCAACGGTCCAACAGGCTCGGGCCGACCTGGCCCTCGCCTGCCGAGACACAGAAACACAGGCAGGTGCACAGATGCACGCCGGTCCACTACATTCTACCGAAGGATAAGGACCACTAATAAAGTACGCGGCGCGGCGCCCAAAGGCACCCAATATACCACAGTACTGTTAAGAGGACAATCATGTCCCAGCTAGAACTACACGTAAACCTAAGAACAGCCGAGGCCAAGGACCTAATTTACGTCCGTAACTACAACGAATTTTTACGCGACGTAACACCTCCCCCCCCCCACAAAAGGTAGGGAGCCCCCTCCCTACGCAGAGAGAAGGAAACCAAAGGGGTAGGAAAAACCTAATGCACCCAGCACACACCAACACAATCAATAGACCATCCCAGATACAAAGCACCAATAGTTCACACGGTCTCCACCACCACGCCGGGTGGTGTAGGGTTAGCCAGCACCAAGCCTGGTGGTAGGTTCCCCTAACTGCCTGGAACGGAGTCCTGGCCGGGGGGGACGGCACTGGGCAGGACACACAGAGTAAACACATCAGCGCTAAGGACCAAGAACAGCCAACCAACTGGCCAGAATATGAGGGCGACTCTATATACCGGAGGGACAACACCCTCACTGAGGTCGGGCCTAAGGCCCTCTATCTAGTGGCCATCCGTCTGATAAGTGCCACGAGAGGCCAGCAGGACCTCCAGGTAGGCCTGGTAGTGGGCCACATCCTCGACATTGTCATGCCTATCTACAGTGAGGAAAACATCGGCCCACACGCCGTCAGGAAAGAGGCCCAGGAAGGCCCAGTAATACCTATGCTGCGTGAGGACGACCTGGCCACGGGCCCAGTCCAGAAAGCCACAGGCAAAGAGGCGAAGGAAAGGCTCTACCGCGATCAAGCAAAGGGCCCGCAGGAGGAGGCGATGATACCGGATCCGAGGGCGCATACCCGTCGGGAAGAACAGGTCCACCAGGGGCTCCACGTTGGACGGCCACAACCGGATGTGCCGAACCTCGCGGGAGCGCCACCGACGAACACACTGTCGCGACCCGAATGTCTCTAGGTAGTCGCTGGCCCGAGGAGGAGGGTGACCGCGGGAGTCTAGACCCTGGCCCGGGATAGGCGCCGGGCGACGGGCATCCCACTCAAGGATGGGCTGGAGGACCGTGTGTACGCAGCACCCGGCCGCAGGAAACTCTACCGTAAGGGCATCCGAAGCCATAATGCCCAGAGGAGGGTAAGCCCACTGGAACCCACCGTAGGTGTCCAAGTCGTTGTGGCGCCTAGCCCAGCGATACAGAACGCGCCGAACCAGGATCTCACCCTGGAACACCGGATCAGCTAAAATAACCATGTCGAAAGGAGGCCGATCAGTCTCAATGGGTAGGCCACGATCCCGAGGCGCCCGACACACCTGGGAGAACCCGTAGGACATGGGAGAGATGGCAAGCTCAGCAGAGGCGCGCGGCAGGTCACACTGTCGGCAGGCGAGTGCGGACATACCATACCCAGGAATGGGCGTGTCGCGCGACTCCGGCGTCGCATGCACCACAGAAGGGGCCCTGTCCCGATCACCCTGGGACAACTCCCGGAGGGAATCGGCAGCGCGGGTGGCGCGAGGATCCTGACCGGTGGACCGAACAACCGCGCCAAAGACCGCGAGGCCGAAGGGGCAGGGCCGAAGCAGGGGCCGACGCAGGGGCGGGAGACGACACCGACGCAGGTGGCACTGGTACAGCAGGAGGTCGCGCCGGACCCGAAGCCAGAGAGGGCCGTGACGGCCCCGCCACCACAGCTGGCGCGCCGGTCTCCGTTGCCGGCGCACCCTCAGGCCACATATTGAAGATAGGGCCCGTAGGGACAGGCAGTCCGGCATAAGATTGGTTGCCATCCAAGCTCCAGTCGGGCACCGGAATCCTCTGCGGGGGACCACCCTCCCAAAGCCTGGGATGATCGCCCGTGTCGCTGAAGAAACCCCGAACTGGCTGTGAGGGCGCAGCGGGCGGCCCAGAGGGGGCGACGGTGGGCACAGCCGAAGGGGCAGAAGACTCGCGTCGCGGCGCAGGAATGTCGGTCGCAGGCACGGAGGCAACCGGAGGTATCGGAGCCGCAGCAACCGAAGGGGTAGGGGGCGCCGGCGGAACCACAGGTGCCGAAACAACCGAAGGGGTAGGGGGCGCGGACACCGCAGACACCCCACCTGGCGTGGCCGGAGTCTGTGCTTGGGCCGCCAGGAAGGCCCCGAACGCCGCGGTCAGGGACTGGATCTGAGCCTGCATAGCCGAGACCGTCGCCGAAAGAGGATCAGGCAAACCCGAAGGGGTAGGATCCACTGCAACACACCGGGTCGACCGAGGGGACGACGGAACCGGAGAGGGAGGAGCAGACGCCGAGGAGGCGGACGCAGCGCTCGAGGCAGAATATTCTGGAGTATAATGTACCTCGGCTGGGGCGCCCGTAGGGGCAGGACCACAACTGCTATCCCGCCGACTGATCAGCTATCTCCATGAATTCTACGGCCCGTAAAGGTCGCAGGGGTTCTCATCTACCTCAGCATCACCCTCAGCCGGAAGCCAGGGAACACCTCCCGTAGGCAGGTGCGGCCCACAGGGGTAGAAAGGTAGGAGAACACTCGGAGCACTGGAGAACCGCATCTATCTGTCCCAAGGCGGACAGCGGGAACCACACCCTAACAAACAGTGCCCGGCATCGTCGAACCCGTGCAAAACAAGCTGGTGCGGCTCATCAGGGGAAGGACCGTACCACGTGACCCCAAAGAGGGCCGCCCTGACTAAACCCGCATGTTGGGCCTGGAGGGCCGGCTGCACAACGCCACCCGGGTAACTGGACCGCGACACCCAGCGGCCCGGAAGGGCCTCGAAATACAGCTCAGGGTCCGGGGGGGCGGGGACGGCAGCGAGCTCTCAGCCGGAGGGGTAGGCTCTGACATGACGGCTGCGGAGGGGAGGGGACAACCAACCACCCGTCGACAGCAGACATAACATAAGAGAGGAGAAGGTCTACAACTAGAGCTTATGCAGGGTTTTATACTCCTGCAGCAGGCGACTACACCCATCTAGCTCACTCTCCGTATACCAGACCTTATCTACCTCACTACGAGCATACATCCACTTCACCTTATACTGGCGCTGGGTACCGCGGCCCTTTTTGATATCTCTATGGGCCACGATACCCTCTACCTCATCCTCTACCTCACCAGTATCCGGATTATGCTCTAAAGGGGCAGGGGCTAATTCTCTACCAGCGAACGTGCTCTGATGATAGAGCTTCAGCTGGCTTCTATGAAAGGTGCGAGAGTGGGTCTGCCAAGAGGTAGGAATATCTATCTCATACAGAAAATTACCTACTCTAGACAACACACGGAAGGGTCCTAAGAAGGCGGGCCTAAGTTTCACTTTCAGTTCAGCTTCGAACTTATGAGCGAAGCGGCCAACACGGGGGCCTTCTACTAAGACTAAATCTCCTATTTCTATCTCAGGTGCTCTTCTATCTAATGAGGCACGCAACCTAGCAAGGTATTTGGCCTGCGCCCTATGGTACCCTGCAATAGCGTTGTCGTGTGCATTCTTCATCTTATCTAATAACGCCTGCACACCTTCTACAGTATCCCGGGACACATCATCCTTGTCCCTTAAAGGACTAGCTAAGAGAGAGGTAGGGGTAAGAGGTTGTCTACCAGTATCTAGGAAGAAGGGCGTATAACCATGCGCAGCCTGAGGGCAGTTGTTAAGGGAAAACTCTACCAAACATAGATAATCCTCCCAATCACTCCCAGAGCCATTCACATAGTGACGCAGAGCTTCTTCCACTACCCTATTCAAACGTTCTACTAAATGAGACGAGGAGGAGTGGTAGGCAGTACCGAAGGTGACCTTGGTACCGATAGCAGCGAAGAACTGCTGCCAAAAATCAGAAGTAAATAACTTATCCTTATCACTAATAAACTGCCTACTCAAACCATGATATCTATATACGTTATTAAGGTATAGGCGTGCGCAATCGCGTGCGGTGAGTTCTAAGGGACACGGCACGAGATGACACATACGAGTAAAACGATCTACAAAAACAAGGATCTGGGCGTTACCTCTATCATTCTTCCTAAAAGGTCCTACAAAATCCATCATAATGGAGTCCCACGGCATGATGGGATCAGGTAAGGTCCTAGGCTCTGCTATCTGTCCTACATTGTTGGGTTTCATCTCCTGGCAAGATTGACAGGTTCTAACATACTCATCTACATCCTTTAAAAGGGAAGGCCAGTAGTAAGAGCGGGCTACTAGGTCCCGTACCCGTTTACCACCCTGATGAGCAGCTAAGTCATGCAACTCAAAGAGCAAGGAGGAGCGACAGATAGGAGGGACATACAGGCGCCATTGAGGGGGAGAATCTGCTATCTGCACATATAAAAATCCACCTACAAATTTACAAGGGTGCTTGCCTAATTGTTGGGGATGGGCAGCAATGGCAGCTAATGCTTCCGGCTCAGTGGCCGTAAATCTACTAATAAGGCGTTCAAGATCAGAGGTAGGCATCGCTACAGAGGTATCCAGAACAGGTTTAAAGAGATCTCCTACCGCCTTGCCAAAGAGAAGGGGAGGTCCTAGAGGGACTATGTTTTCATAAGACTTTCCTGACCTAGTCGCTATATGGCTAAGCGGTATAGAAATTTTATTTTTCCCCTCCCCCCCCACCGAGACCACAGGAAGGGCCTCACACGGGAGAGAGAGTCCTACGTGAGAAAGGAGATCAGGCATGCGAACAGCTGTATGAAAGAGGTAGGCATAGGATTCATCATCAGGTAGTTCACCATACGGGGTTACACCCATAGTAGTAGGAACTAGAGTAGTATTGAGAACATCAAGGTCCTCGAAAAAGGAGTAATCTGCACGACGGGAGAGTGCATCTGGTACTATGTTATCTACACCCTTAACATACTGAAGTTTAAAAGGGGAAAACTGTGCTAAAAACTCCATCCAGCGCGCTTGACGAGGGGTAAGGTTGGGTTGTGAGAGAAGATGGGTAAGAGGACGGTGATCTGTCTGGATAACTAATCTATAAGGATCAATCTCACAGGGTTCATTCAGACAAACATCAAATTGAGCACCTTTAAGAAAGTGCTGCCACGCGTGGCAACAATACACCACAGCTAATAGTTCTTGCTGGTGTACGGGATAGTTACGCTCCGCAGGAAGCATTGTCCTAGAGATATACTCGATTGGCTGTAAGCCCTGACCCTGATCCTGGAGAAGGACGCCCCCTATAGCTACCTTGCTAGCATCTGTAGCTACAACAAAGGGTTTAGTAGTATCCGGTAGGATGAGTACGGGAGGGGAGAGGAGTAGGGATTTTAGACACTGAAAAGCCGACTGACATTCACTACTCCAAACAAAGGGGATATCCTTCTTTAATAGATGATTAATAGGGCTGCTATAGTTGCGAAACGCGGGATAAAACGCCTATAGTAAGAAGCAATTCCTAGAAAACTACGTACACCTTTAACGTCGGTAGGGGTAGGCCATTCCTGAATTGACTTAGTCTTGTCAGGGTCGGTAGCAACCCCGGCATCTGACAGGACGTGCCCTAAAAATGGGACACTCCTACCAGAGCGAACTTTAGCACGGCGCGCCCATAAAGAATTTTCAGCCATGATTTCTAATACTTTCTTTAAATCACGTAGGTGCGTTTCAAAATCAGGAGAATAAATAAGGATATCATCTAAGTAAGCTTGAGCACAAGAACGGTCATGCTCAGATAAAGAAACAGAGGAGAAGGAAGGATCCTTTAAATCAGAGGACACTTGAGGAAGGTGGGAATTTCCCATAACAGGTCTAAGCACTTCATTCATTAACATTTGGAAAGAGGCAGGAGAGTTACAGAGTCCCATAGCCGCTACTCTAAACTGGTAATGCCCAAAAGGGGTAGCAAAGGCGGTTTTGTGGCAATCCTCAGGAGCTATACGTAGTTGCCAAAAACCATCCGCACAATCTAGTACTGTGAAACAGGTAGAACCTTTAACCTTATTAAATATATCATCAATACGAGGTAGAGGGTATTTAGACTTCACAGTAATATCGTTTAACTTCCTATAATCAGTAACTAGGCGAAACTTGCCATTTGGCTTAGGAACTAACAGGACACCAGCGGAGTAGGGGGAGTTACTAGGCTCTATCAATCCTGCTTCTAATAGTGATACTAAAATCTGTTTTAGTTCCTTTAATTCTGTAGGGCCCATTCTATACATCGGAGAGTGCGTAGGAACTGCACCGTCCTTGATAACTACACGGTGTAAAACAGAACGAGGAGGAGGATAAGAAGGAGTCTTTTCTTCAAATACTTTTGAGGAATCTATCACAGCCATGTATCTTACTATTTCATTTTCAGTAAATCCCACTCCTATTGTATCCACTGTATTTACATCTATATCCACACTATTATTAGTGATAGGTATCTCTTGTACTTCTAACTGAAGGAACATACATAATAGGTATCCATATTCCTTTAGTTCAGATCGCAATTCGTCATTGGACATTAATACTTCAGGTATAGGTCTCACAGGAGGATCAACAGGTGTAGGAGGAGTAATATCTACCAAGGATAAATTTTCTAATCTATAATGACGTTCTGGTACCCAGTAAGAGCTATCTGGAAACCAAATGACCATAGTATCATAATTAATAGTAATTTTATTATCCTGGTGCCAATCTAATCCTAGTAATACATCAGCTGTAGTGATAGGGCCTATAGTGGCCGTCAGGTTGACCGTACGTCCTTGTATGACCAGGGGAAGGGACACCGTACCCGGGGAATGACTGGTGCGACCGTCAGCATAATGGACAGTGACAGTTTTTGTGTGAGGGGTAGGGACTAGTCCTAAACGCCTAACTAGGGCCTCGCTCACAAAGGAGCTAGCCGCACCGCTATCCACTAACACAGAGACATTCAAGAGTTCATCAGCATGCAAGAAGGGGTCTACAACAGTATGAGGGACGGTTAAGCCACCATTCAAGAACATAAGAGGACGCACACGTAGTGGTAGGGAGGATTCAGCTCCTACAGAGGTTATAAAAACAGGCAAGCAAAAATTATTATCTGGGGTACTATCTAAGGACCTGTCCAGGTTACCCCCGGCTGACAGGCCTACTGTTCCCCCTCCCCCCCAAATCCATAGGAACTAACCCCGAAGAAGACCCTGGCGGAAAAGCCACTGCTGGAGGGTCACGAGGGATTGAAGAGGGTGCGGGAGCCTGATTATCATAGGGGAACCCTGGGGATCCTGTCTGCACAGCATTCAGCCTACTAGGGGTAGCTGAAGGAATGCGTCCTGAAGTGGGACGAATAGGAGCACGCTGAGGGGTACGAGGAGGGCGAGCGTCGGGATGAGGGGGAGCACCCGAAAGGAACTTGGGGCACTCACGTTTAAGATGACCTACAGTTATTATAAATAGTGACGGAACCTTTTTGCCACTTGGGCAATTAGGTCCGTCACTATTTATCCGGCGAAAACCACTCGCCGGTATCTATTCCGCGTTAAGTTCACATGAACGTGGCGCGAAATTGATACCGGCGAGTGGTTTTCGCCGGATAAATAGTGACGGACCTAATTGCCCAAGTGGCAAAAAGGTTCCGTCACTATTTATAATAACTAAAACGTCGTAGTGTGGGGGCCGATATCTATCGTACCGCTGATGCCTACTGCAGTACCGAATCTCGCCTTAACGATATTCCAACCGGGCATATTTTCCCTTCTGGCACTTTCGTTTGGCCTTCTGGTTTCAATTCCTTCCGGTATTCGGAAATACCCGTGTCACCACAGGGATTCGAACCCCCGACTTACGAGGTCTTAGTTATTATAAATAGTGACGGAACCTTTTTGCCACTTGGGCAATTAGGTCCGTCACTATTTATCCGGCGAAAACCACTCGCCGGTATCTATTCCGCGTTAAGTTCACGTGAACGTGGCGCGGAATTGATGCCGGCGAGTGGTTTTCGCCGGATAAATAGTGACGGACCTAATTGCCAAGTGGCAAAAAGGTTCCGTCACTATTTATAATAACTAAGACCTCGTAAGTCGGGGGTTCGAATCCCTGTGGTGACACGGGTATTTCCGAATACCGGAAGGAATTGAAACCAGAAGGCCAAACGAAAGTGCCAGAAGGGAAAATATGCCCGGTTGGAATATCGTTAAGGCGAGATTCGGTACTGCAGTAGGCATCAGCGGTACGATAGATATCGGCCCCCACACTACGACGTTTTAGTTATTATAAATAGTGACGGAACCTTTTTGCCACTTGGGCAATTAGGTCCGTCACTATTTATCCGGCGAAAACCACTCGCCGGTATCAATTTCGCGCCACGTTCACGTGAACTTAACGCGGAATAGATACCGGCGAGTGGTTTTCGCCGGATAAATAGTGACGGACCTAATTGCCCAAGTGGCAAAAAGGTTCCGTCACTATTTATAATAACTCCTACTTCCTTACTGTTGGGGATCATATACCCACCTGCCCACACTATATTCCAGCCTGACTTTATTCTTCTTTGTTTTACTTCACAAGGGCTGAGAATTTGATAGATCTGATAAGTTAGATGAATTGCTCTCAATGAGCTGATCAATGTTCATGTGCCATAGTCCTATATTTGGCCATAGATCTCTTGTACCTGAGTTGGTCTAGTAGCATCACTTCCATGCTTGACAAGTGGTGTACTTCTTTGGTAGACAAGTGTCCATTCCATGAGCTGACATGTGTTGGAAGCTCATAGTGACAAGTGTTGCATTCCATTGACTGACAAGTGGATAGACTCATTGGATTACACTTGTCATTCCAAGTAGAAACCATGTGTCACTTTATTAAGCATTAGATGTGGCACATTGTTCAGAGGACATTTGGCAATCAACTGTCATGCCAGCTCATTAGAACCTTTCTAGAATGACCTTGGAATGTTCTAGGAATATACCAGGAATATTCCTGGAATATACTGAGAATATGCTGGGAATATGCTTAGATGTTTCTACAAGCTTCTATGATGACATCAGCATCTGATGTCATCCTTCCTAGCTAGAAAGGTATAAAAAGAAACTGGCTCCTAAGGCCAGGTACCTCTTTTCCTAACCTCTCAGCCTAAGAAATAAAACTCTTTTTCTGGTCTCTCTTCCATTGTCTTCAAGCTCAGTCTTTCATCACCTGCAAGGTGCAAGGGTAACAAGGCCAAGCACAAGGCATTGTGTAAAACCCATTAGTTTCCTCTACCTTTCCAACATGGTATCGGAGGAATCTTCATGAGCTCCAAGAAGACCACCAAGAAACCCAGCCCAGCTACAAGCTCCATGGCAAGCGACGTCGACTACACTCCTATGCTGAATGTGTGCTCCAAGATGGTGCTGAAATTCGATGGCACAAGCCTACGTGGCTGGGAGGAGACCAAGACATCTCTTGAGGGTTTCTGTTCCTTCTATGAGGTTAAGGACGTCCTGCTGGGCACCAGGCAGGACCGCAAGGCTGACCAAGCTGTTGGCCTTGTCATCTCAGCTGCACTTGTGGGAGAAGCGAGGCGCATCCTATCGCTCGTGCCAGACCAATCTGGCAGCAAGCTCTACAAGACGCTGAGGGAGGTCTACGAGCAACAAAAGCTCACCAAGAGTCACCGCATGGACCTCAGGATTCAGCTTCACCGGCTGCAAATGAAGCCTGGGGAGACCATGGGGCAGTATATCCTACGTGGATTGCTGCTGCTGGCGGACTACGTGCGGTGGGAGGCGTCATGAGCGACCAAGATTTTGCGGCTATCCTCAAGAGCGGCCTGCCTGACCGATATCGCCCTGCCCTGATTTCAGCGCACTTCAAAGAGGAGGACAGCTTGGAGGAGGTCAAGGCTGCGCTGCTGGAGGCGGAGGACATGCTGCTGGGAGGACGGCCTTCTCAAGCTACCAAGGAGGAGCCAGCCCAAGGTCAAGCTTTCCACACTGCCAACAAGGGTGGTGAGAGGAAGCACTGCGCCTACTGCAACAGGAGTGGGCATGCGGAGACCCAGTGCTGGCAAAAGAACTCCCAGCTCAAGCCACGAAGCAAGAACCAAGGACGGCGGGGCAACCAGCGCAGGAGGGGCAACCAAGCGACCAAGAAGGAGACCTCACCTGGCGGAAGCGTGGCCAACAACACCCAGGAGGCCGCGGAGCTGCCGGAGGGCTTCGTCTTCACCACCATCGCCGAGTCGGCGCCGTCGCAGGAGGCTGCTGCACTCACGCAGTATAGCCCCAAGCCCCCTGCCTGGGTTCTGGACTCCGCTGCAAGCAGCCACATGTCCCCATGCCGCACTGACTTTGTGTCCCTCACCCCCACCACTAGGAACATCGTCGGATCAGGAGGACGTCTTCGCGCGACGGGAGTGGGCACGATTCGGCTCAAACTGCCCAACCAGCATGTGCACCTGAATGGTGCGCTCTTCGTGCCCGGCTTGAGCGCCCGACTGCTATCAGCTGGGCAGCTCGCCAAGGACGGCCACAAAGTCGACCTCACCGAGCAGACAGTGGTGCTGGACAACGAGACGCACAAGATTGCGCTGCAGAACAACATCTACGTGTTACCTGCGGAGCGCGACGAGGCGGCAATGGCTGCCACGGCCATCGAGCGGCCGGCGAGCCTGCTCTGGCACTGGCGTCTTGGGCATGCTGGCGAAGATCGGATCAAGAGGCTGGCCGCCATTCCGGAGTCTAACCTTTTTTCGAGGCGCCTGTCATCGCCTGGCTGCCCATCCTGCCCTGCTGGCTTCATCAAGAGGCGCTCATTTTCGCCTGGACAGCTCCGATCGACTGTTCCCCGAGCCAAGCTTCACAGCGACATTCTCGGGCCGATGCAGCCAGCAATTGGAGGCACCCGCTACATGCTCGGCTTCACCGACGATGCTACCCGCTGGCGATGGTGCTTTCCGCTTCGACACAAGGACGAGGCTGTTGACGCCTTGCAACAGCTGCTCACGCGCGAAATTCGCCCCTTCTACAACGGTTCGATTCTTCTCCGGACCGACAACGACGCAGTCTTCACTGGGCAGGCGTGGCGGGCCGTCTGCGCTGAACACCGAGTGCACCAGGAGTTCTCCAGCCCCTACACTCCTGAGCAGAACGGAGTGGCGGAGCGGCTGTGGGGTCTGGCCATGGGCATGACACTGGCAATGCTCACGCATGCCGGTTTGCCCAAAGGATTCTGGGCACTAGCCTTCAATTGCGCGGTTTATATACTTAACCGCCTGCCGTCTAGCTCGAATCCTGGAGGTGCCACGCCACACTTCCTGCTCACCGGTCGCAATGCGGATCTCTCGAATCTTCGAATTTTCGGCTGCCCTGCCTTCTATCGGGTGGAGGGCCCACGTGGCAAGCTGGAGGCCAAGGCTCTGCCTGGAATCTTCGTCGGCTATGATCTGGAATCGCCGGCGTACCTCATTTACCGTCCAGAATCCAAGGATGTCATTCGCCGCCTGCATGTCACCTTCAATGAGGCCTGGCGCAATGGGGCCATGCCAACTCCTGCGCCGCTTCTGGAAAGTTCTGCCGCACTGGAGGAAACTTCACCAACTGATCTTCCGGCTGTAGCAGAAGTTCAGCCAAATTCTCTGGCCGAACCTAGCGGACCGGTCACCCGGTCTCAGGCGAGGTTTCTGGACGCCACCAGAAGGGATATTCCTGAGGAGCTTCGCCACGAGGGAGCGGACGCACCAAGTCCTGATGCAGTCAACGTCCCAAGTCCTAGACCAGTTCCGGAGGCGCTCGACGGTGCTCCAAACTTTTCACAGCCCGTCCTAACTACTGACGACGTCTCCCCAAGTGACGCACGGGAGCTGTCTGCTGGTCCACCGGTCACTGCCACTTCAAGTGCTGCTCGACTGCAAAGTACAATCTCTGCGCTGCGACGTAACCCAGCTGGTAATGTCACCATGGCAACTGCTGATGAGCTGATGTTTTGCGGTAGCACCCGTGAACCCCTCGCGATGGAGATTACTACCTATGCTCCCCCTGTCACGGTGTCGCCTAAATGGGCTCGTTTTTTTCCGCATTACCAGTCAGTTCGTGATCTTTTTGACACAGTGCATTTTACTGGCAGTGACGTTTCCCTTCCCGTCTCCTTTACTGAGGCTAACAACAGTCCAGAGTGGCGGGCTGCGATGTTGAGCGAAATTAATAGCATTCGTGATCATGCAGTATACTCGCTTGTGAGCCCGCGTACTTTGCCCGCCGGTGCCAAGGTCCTCCCTTCCCGGTGGGTATTTGCTGTCAAGTCCGACGGCCGTCACAAGGCCAGGTTTGTCGTGAAAGGTTTTGCCCAACGTGAAGGTATCGACTTTAATGAAGTCTTTTCCCCCACTGTTCGTGCGTCCACCGTGCGACTTGCTCTTGCTTTAGCTGTCACGTCTGGCTTTACTGTCAAGCAGCTCGATGTCCGAACCGCTTTTCTCTATGCTCCCCTACAGGAGGATGTCTTTGTGCGTCCCCCTACTGGCTTTGAAGAGCGGGATGCCAATGGCGATGTGCTTGTGTGGAAGCTGCACCGCAGCTTGTATGGCATCAAGCAAGCGCCACGCAATTGGCATAAAACGTTCCGTGCACACCTTCTTTCTGACGGCGCCATCCAAAGCCAAATTGATGCGTGCCTGTATTACTACCCTTCGTCTCGTGGTTTCGTGTTCGTGCACGTCGATGACATTCTTGCTGCTCATCCTTCCCCTTCCTGGCTGGCATCCTGGTCTCGCCGTTTGGCTAATACTTTTCAAATCACTGAGTCGGACAATCCCTCTCTTTTCCTCGGTGTTTCCCTTACTATCGACCCTGCGTCTCGTTCCCTTACCATGCACCAACGGCCCTACATTGAAGCTATTGCTGCCCGTTTTGGGCTTTCTACCCCTCACCCTGTGCACACCCCTATAGTGCCTGGTAGTCCCCGTCGCGAGGGGGGAATGTGTGATGCCCCAAACCATCAACTCTTTCAGCAGATTGTTGGTGCTCTCATGTACGCCGCGACATGGACGCGCCCAGACATTGCTTTTGCTGTCAACCAGCTGGCCCAATGCATGCAGGCACCCACGGAGGGCGACTTGGAGCTGGCCAAGCGATTGGTGCGCTACCTTGTCCACACCAAGGACTTGGGACTGCGCTATGGTGGCCAAGGGGGGCTGGAGGGGTGGACGGATGCCGATTGGGGGAACTGCCCTGAGACACGCAGATCTGTCTCTGGCAATGTAGTGATGTTCAGGGGGGCCGCAGTCGAGTGGTGCAGCCGCAAGCAGCACGTTACCGCCCTGTCTTCCTGCGAGGCGGAGTACATTGCTGCTAGCAGCGTAACCCAGCTAGTGCTTCCACTGAGGCACATGTTGGGGGAGCTGGGGCATCCAGTTCAGGGGCCCACGCCTGTCTTCTGCGACAACACAGGCGCCGTGGCACTCGCTCGTGACCCTGTTCATCCCAAGCGCACGAAGCACATTGACGTGCGTTTCCATTTCATCCGGGAGAAGGTGGAGGGGGGACTCATCGCCATGAAGCATTGTCCTGGGGAGGACATGCTTGCTGATCTTCTGACGAAGGCACTTTCACGTGCCAGGTTCACTGCCCTGCGTGGCAAACTCATGTCAACTTAGTCCTTTGTGTTCAGCTGGCTAAGGGGGGTGTTGGGGATCATATACCCACCTGCCCACACTATATTCCAGCCTGACTTTATTCTTCTTTGTTTTACTTCACAAGGGCTGAGAATTTGATAGATCTGATAAGTTAGATGAATTGCTCTCAATGAGCTGATCAATGTTCATGTGCCATAGTCCTATATTTGGCCATAGATCTCTTGTACCTGAGTTGGTCTAGTAGCATCACTTCCATGCTTGACAAGTGGTGTACTTCTTTGGTAGACAAGTGTCCATTCCATGAGCTGACATGTGTTGGAAGCTCATAGTGACAAGTGTTGCATTCCATTGACTGACAAGTGGATAGACTCATTGGATTACACTTGTCATTCCAAGTAGAAACCATGTGTCACTTTATTAAGCATTAGATGTGGCACATTGTTCAGAGGACATTTGGCAATCAACTGTCATGCCAGCTCATTAGAACCTTTCTAGAATGACCTTGGAATGTTCTAGGAATATACCAGGAATATTCCTGGAATATACTGAGAATATGCTGGGAATATGCTTAGATGTTTCTACAAGCTTCTATGATGACATCAGCATCTGATGTCATCCTTCCTAGCTAGAAAGGTATAAAAAGAAACTGGCTCCTAAGGCCAGGTACCTCTTTTCCTAACCTCTCAGCCTAAGAAATAAAACTCTTTTTCTGGTCTCTCTTCCATTGTCTTCAAGCTCAGTCTTTCATCACCTGCAAGGTGCAAGGGTAACAAGGCCAAGCACAAGGCATTGTGTAAAACCCATTAGTTTCCTCTACCTTTCCAACACTTACAATGATAGCAGGTGATATGAGAGACATCCAGAGCCGAAAGGTCAGTCACACAAATATCTAATTCTTCTACATAGGAGTTCTCCTCCTCAGGGGTAAGGCTAATATTATTAATACGGGAACGGGTAGGAAGAGAAGGCGTGGAGAAGAAATCTGCTACTCGTAAAAGATGTTGGCGCACATGCTTGAGGGGCAGGTCAGTAAAACGGTAGGCAGAGAACTGGCGCTTGACTTCACGCAATAAGGGTCTACTGAGGCCCTGAAGGAAGCGGGCACGTACTTCTGCGCCCGACAAATCCCTAATTCGTACCATCTGGGCATCAAACTCTTTCATATATTCTTTGAAGGATTTGGTACCCTGCTGCAAGGTACCAAAGGCTAATCTATCCTGCCAATCTGCATCGGGAGGGACTAAATGGTTCTCTAAACGCTTGAACAATTCTGCTACAGAGTTTGGGTAGGCATGAGAGGCAAGAGACTCACACTGGATGAGGTTAGCAAGCTCAGGAGTAATGCAGGTAGTAAGATAATGAGGAACTAGTACAGCATCAGAGAGGCGCCACCTATTGTGGTTCTGCCAGGACTCTGTGTTCTGGGTGAGCAACATAATGAAGGTGAAAAACTGTTGAGGGGTAGACTTGACATCCAGCTTAGGAAGGTTGGCAAAGAGGGGAAGAGCAGGAGGCTTAGGGGGATTAGAAGAATCAGTTTTTCCCATAGGGCCACTAGCTTCCACTGCTACATAAGCGGGGTAGAAGGAAGGGATAGGAAAAGTCTTGGGTAGGGGTCTAGAGGGAGCCACCGTTTCAGGATGGTGCCCATAGGAGAAGGGAACAGTATATTGCTCACGAAGGGAGGAGTAGGCAAAATGATCATAATTCCTATCATCCAGGGGCATGGTACTGAAATCGTTAGTAACTTCTAAATCAGCCACACGGGTAGGGACCTGGGCAGCCTCATAGGCCGTCTCAGGGTAGGACCAGGAAGCAGGTGGGTAAAAGGGAACTGCACTAGGGCGCCCAGAAGGGCCGACAGGGGCGGAGGTACGACCCGTGTTAATGGTAGGCATTGAAGGCACAGGGTGGGAAGGAGGCCTAGAAGCATTGTTAGTGAGTGAGGACCTGCTGGAGGGGTGAGCCAAGGTTGCAGAAGGGGCAGGGGCCTGGTTCACAGCAAAAGAAGGTTCATCACTAAATCTGACTTGTGAAAGACGTTGTTCATAGGTAGGTGGGGTAATTGAGGGACGACGGCGACCACCAGCAACAGGAGAAGGAGGTGAGGTACGCAGAATACCTTGAGGGGTAAGATGGTGTACCGTTTCCAAGGAGTCCCGTCGGTTACCACGAGTATTGTTATTGTCACTATTATTAGTGTTAGTATTATTATTATTATTGGTAGGTATAGGCGACATATCTCCACCCACTGAATCCATTTTTAATTACGTGAAGGAATAGGAAGCTAGAAGAAAGCAACAAAGGAAAAAGGAAAAACCTTGAAGGTCTGAAGCAAGAACAAAATTAAAATCAATCCTTTTTAACAACAGTAATGGAGAGGGAACCAAACTCCAAAGTGAGAGGAGTATCTGAAGCAGATGCAGATGCAGCCCGTTTAGGGGGAGAAGAAGGAGGGGTAGCAAAGACTAGAGCTTCTACAGGAGGACGACCATGAGGAATAGGGCGTACATGCAGGCCTAAATCTGTTTGGCTATGATCTATAAGGAACTGCTGAGCGTCTTCGAAGGACATAAATTTCTTATACCTAATTACGTTGTATGCACGATTCTGAACGATCTTCCTAGCGTCGGACCAAGAAAGGAAAATGGAGGACCATTGAGGCGTAATCACTACGTAATATTTAGCTAGACTATTATCGCTAGAAGAATGGGAAGGAGCAGTAAAAGATCGCCGCTGGCTCATGGTAACGCACCTGGTAGGTCTTGAGTATTCAAATGAGGAGAACGAGGAGAAGGCGACTTATCTCGGGTGTCTGAAACCGAACCAGATTGACGACGCACGCAGGGACGAGGTTTCCAGCGCCAGGTGGTCGTAAGTATCCGGTTTCAAGAGTTCTGCGTCTGGCGATGGGTCGTCTAAATACAAAGCAGGCAAGATGCAGGAAAAGTGTAATCTACGAGACGCTAGCCGTCTCTCTATCGTCGAACCAAAACCATCACCTGTCTATGGCAGGAACCAACATTGCGCAGGAAAACAAAACGAGGAAAAGGAGCTATCTATAAAAGGATTTTCCGCTTCGAGCAGGTCTATCTTCTAGGCAGGGCGTGTCCCGAATCGGGCAGCACTATCCCCCCAGCTTGCAGGCGACCCGCCCATTACCTGTCAAGTAGGTGTCGTCTTCATTTTCCCAGCCGCGGAAGGGTTGATTCAATGACGTATGTTGCAAAGGATCGTCGTCTCGCTCTCTATCTAAACTACCTCCGAGTCCATTGTTACGCCGCAAGCCTCGGCCGCCACCTCTACCTCTACCTGTCCTGATACTACCTAGACTAGTAAGGCCGCTTCTATTTACACCCCTAGCGAAAGACGAACGAGACGAACCTGATCTCAATGCATTGACATATGTGCTACTATAATATGCCATAGGCCATTTAACCAAACCCGTTTACTCCAGGAAAAGAGGAAGGAAACACACTAAACTGCCGTGACCCAAGCTAATATGTGTTAATTCATTTAACACACGCCGAGTGACCACACACGGAGTGGAACGTGCATAAATGGTCACCAACGGTCCAACAGGCTCGGGCCGACCTGGCCCTCGCCTGCCGAGACACAGAAACACAGGCAGGTGCACAGATGCACGCCGGTCCACTACATTCTACCGAAGGATAAGGACCACTAATAAAGTACGCGGCGCGGCGCCCAAAGGCACCCAATATACCACAGTACTGTTAAGAGGACAATCATGTCCCAGCTAGAACTACACGTAAACCTAAGAACAGCCGAGGCCAAGGACCTAATTTACGTCCGTAACTACAACGAATTTTTACGCGACGTAACACTGCTAACCGGCATTTCCTCGAGCTGAGCTGCGAGGGCATGTTCGCGGACAGAGAGAGGCAACACCTTGCCAACCAGATGCGGTAAGAGTTTTCCCTAGCATGGCTATTACAATAGCCTTCTGGCTAGGTTGGTGTCCTTGCATGGTGTCAACAGATATCTCTGATCCTTCTGCAAGAACTTCAACAGCAATGCTTGTAGTGCTTCGATCCATGGCTTCTTATTATTATAGTGGTACATGGGTTGTGCTGTATCACCAAGTTCATGGCCTTGCAGGCTTAACCCCTCAACCGTCTTTGACTCGTGACTAAAATGAGTCACGAGTTGCACAGTATGCCACAGGTGCCCCCATTCAGCCTAATTATTTTTTCTAGACCATACTAGGAACCAAGCATAACCATATTAGGGCCCACCTGGGGGTATAGTGGGTGGTCCCAGTCCTAGTAGCCCCCCCTGCTCTATAAATAGCCCCCCCCTCAGGGGGGTACGGTGAGTGTGCGCGGTGACACCCTTATAATGGATGATAGACCCCTTTCCTCAATGAGTTGACCCTGGGGTGGGTTTTGTAGATAGATTTTTTAGTTAGGATGGGATACAAACACTAAAAATTGTAACTCCCCCAGGGACCCATCAGCTGGTGCTAAAAATAACTGGTGACTATTTCGAGTCGCGAGTTTTTTGGGGGCTAAAATAGGCATCCTAGTGCAGTTTTGAACATGGAAACGATAGGCAAGCATGGAGTATGGGCAAACATGCATGCTAACACTTATTCCAACCTGTGTGCCACCAATACCTGCCATAACCACTACAGGTCCCTGCCGGATATGATTGGAGACGACTACGCGCGGGCCGCGAGTACGGGGTTCACAACCTTATCATGCATGATGGAGCACGTATACCTTGGATTTCACCCTAGTATTTCAGGGGGGACTGCAACTGTACCCAAGCACTACATCCAATTAACACTTACATGTCTTGTTTCACCCAGGGACCCACAAGATAATGCTAAAAATAGCTGGTGACTATTTTGAGTCACCAGTTTGGGGGGGGCTAGAATAAACATCCTAGTGCAGTTTTGAACATGGAAATGATAGGTAAGCATGAAACATGCATGATTATGTTTATTCCAGCCTGTGTGGCACAAATATATGCCACAATAAGCGTAAATGCTTGCAGACCCGCTGATACTGTGGTACTTATTTTTACATGCATGATGGACCTTGCACACAAAGTCAAAACATCCCAGCACTCCTAGATAAATTAGTGACCAAGGGACCATGCATGCAGTAACACTGAAAATTGCCAACTAGAAATAGGTGGCACTGTGACCATCACGGAGCAGATTTTCAAACTGCACAAGTTATGCATAAACATGAAAGCTAATAAGACATGACCATGAAACAATAACCCATGCAGGCGAACAACATGAAACCAAATAACACATGCACAGGTGGGTCCATGAAACAATAACACACACTTCAAACCATGCCGGCCCATGGTGATACACGGCGCGCATGAGCGCGGGCAGGAAAGGCCAAACGCCATGCCACGTAGGCAACAAATGCTAGCATTCTTAGTCAGCCTCCGTAGGACTATATCCCAGGCGGACATGCTCCACCCTGAGATGGCGGCGCCGCGCCACCCCCTTGAGCTTCCGGGTGGTGGCTGCTGCCCCCCTCGTGGTAGTGGCGCCCTTGAAATTCTTGGCGCATTCGCCACGCTGGGAGAGGCGCTGCCATACCCGCTGCTTCGTCACGTTGAAGTCCAGCCCCTCCACCTGCCCGGAGTGGAAGAGGCCGAAGCAGTTCCGCTCGCTGTTGCTGCAGAACGCCATGTCACAGTGCTCGCACATGACCGAGGTCTTGTGCTTCCGGCCTTGCGCGCAGCACAGTTGGCACAGCACCTGCTCCACCCGGAAATTTGCCCATCTCATGCATTGTTAAGGGGTGCCACTCACGCTCACCTGGCTTGCCCGCCCCCTTGAGCTCAGCATAGTCGTTGGTCTCCTTGACAATCTTGGCCACGACATCACGTTGGGACCAGAAAAGGGAGAACAGCCCGAGGGGCCCAAACTTGAGCTGGGCAGGGGAAAGGTTTTGATAGCAGGCGGTACCCGTCATCGGCGACAGCACCGGAGTATCGGGAAAAGGAAACACACCTGGCTTGCCGAAACCAGATTTCCAGACAGTCTCGGCTGGCTCCTCAGTGGCAGGAGTGTCGTTAGGAAAAACGAATCATCGAGCTCAGCCTCACCGCTCGGCACCGGACCCTCCGCACCCTTCTGGTAAACAAAGTCGTCATCGGAAGCGTCCGAGACAACGCTCTCGCTGGCCGCCGCCTTGGTCTGACGGCGCCTTTTCGGGGCGTGGCTGATGGCTGGGTTCTTCTTCGGGTT
The DNA here is from genome assembly GCA_009746045.1 of Mesostigma viride. Lineage (NCBI taxonomy): Eukaryota > Viridiplantae > Streptophyta > Mesostigmatophyceae > Mesostigmatales > Mesostigmataceae > Mesostigma > Mesostigma viride. The sequence goes on from RPFO01000072.1 coordinate 2,179,654, forward strand.
GCCGACAGCGCGCTTCCCCGGCTCGCGTCGCTTGACCGGTGTGGGCAGCTCGATATCCTCGGATTTGTCGTCGTCGTCCTCGCCGGCGTCAGAATCGCTATCCTGGCCCTGCTCGCTATCATCGTCACTGCTACCTGCCGTTGGGACCTTCCTGGCTGCGCATTCTTTCACTAGAGCTTCGTACTCATCTGAGCTGCACGAATATATGAAAATCTGCTCACGGGTGAATGGGTACGTGAGCTTGTCGTCCGGGAAATAGCACCGTGCACCATCTCCGGACCTGTTCACTGTCACTACCTTGCCCGGCAAACGTACCTCGCTGTGTTTTTCCCCATACTGCTCTATCGCCCAGTCTCGTCCGAATTTTTCCACAGGCACTGCCATGAAAATGCCCTTCTTTACCTTGAAAGTCCGTATATCTGCCTGCATTTCGTCCGCCATGTCTACGTCCGCACTCCCCCCTTTTTTCGCATCCTTCGTTTTCGTACGTTTTTGTCAATTTTTTTTACCGCCCAAACCTGCATGCACCAGGGTACCCTGTTGACTTTGACCAGGGTTTCCACCCTGATACGGTGGTCAAATACGGTCAGACAAGTGTCCTACGGATAGAGTGAATCTAGATCTTTTCGGTGGTCTAGTTGGTTCCCGCCAAAACCTTCCCGCCAAATCCCTACAGGGCGCACAAACTCATGCCGAATGTGAGGCATGAGAAAAACTCGCAGTCGAAAATCGGCACGAGGACGGTTTAGGGGTTAATTGTCCACAAGTTCAATGTTGGTTGTGACCTGATAATGGGTTTTGTGGCATTTATGCTTGCTTGGGTACAAAGATTTTCGTTATTGCCACGCCCGTCCCGACTTCCCCCAAATGCATATACCCACCCAGAGCCGACTTCCTTCATGACAACCACCTTACATATACTGCATCGCGCGATACATGCCGGGGCCGGGACGCGCATGCAAGACCAACTTGCAACCTGCGTGCCATGCGTGTTCGCGCTGCAATACCTTACTGAGCCGTACGCTGAGATTGCGGTCATGATCTCCATGGTGGATTCTAAACAGCTCCGTGAAGGCGATGGTATGATACAGCATGTCATCAGGTGGTGGTGGATGGTAATTTGCAATGTCAGCACATTCATGCCCCCGACTTGCAAGAGCCTCAACATGCACCAGGAGGCATCGACCCTTCGCCGTGCTGCCATCTCAAAATGGCCGGCGCCGGCCTGAACTTGGTCATTGCATGGGCACTGCTACATCATGCAGATCGTGCGTCTGCCATTGCAATTTCAGTGACCAGTAACCGGGATTTTACTGCACACGTACGTGTGCAGTTTTTTCATATTATATGTACAGTTTTTTAATATATAAGAGGCCCAGCAACCCGGCCAGATTGAGATGCAGCATGTGCATGTGGGGTGATGATGTATTGCCTACGTACCATGAATACAGTTATGATCATCATATTATGATCAATGTCATGCAAGCGTCTGTGTATCTTTTGTAGTGTATTAACTATTCATGAGATCAACTATATGCTGGTTGTCTCCTTGATATGCATGAGACTTGAAACCTTAATGACAACTAGTCAGGGCTCGACGCATGGCGGTCCAATGTCGTGTGAGAACACGTTAGGGCAGCTGTCTGAGAGGAAAGGCAGTTGCCCTGAGTGTAGGGCCAAAAGTTCAAACTTGTCAACACATGTTCTTGTTCGTGAGACATGTGACATGAGCTAAGATCTTGTTTGTTGCCCACAAAAGATCGTAGGCATATGTGTACAACTCATGGCAGATATAGTTGTCTCACATATAATGTATCTAAAGTCATTCATCAGTGCTACACAACAACTGAGACAGGGCAGAGACACCTGTCCAATTCTCTCACCCCGTCTCTCATGCAATGCCAATCATTAGGAGGCAGGCCACAACAGGTAATGTAAAAGCCCTGCGCGTCACCCTCGAGGTCCTCGTCCTCCCCGTGTACGTTCTTACGTACGGGGCCGAGACGTGGACCCTCACCGCCGACCTGGCCCGAAAGCTGGACGGCGCGGTCACCAACATGCTGCGATCCATTTTCCGAGTAGGCTATGCTGCTCATGTTCGCAATGAGGACCTGTACCTCGGCATGCCATATATCACCAGCGGCGCCTGCAGTTAGTAGGGCACCTAGCTCCCACCAACCAGGTAGACACCTCACGTGGCCCCCCCGCGGGGCTGCGCCCAGCTCAGCCTGGCCGGCACCTCCTTATATGTGGGCCGGGCCCATGCAGCAATGCTCGCCGCCGCAAGGCCCGCACCTGCAAAGAACAGCTAGTCGCAGCCATGGGGGGGCTAGGCCTCTCCGTGATTTAAAAGAAGATGATGGACAAGGCCAAGTGGGCCCAGGTCATAGAGGACAACGAACCCACTCCCGTGCATGGGGAAGCACCCGCGTGTGCAAACATACGGGAAGCACGCCAGACTGCAGGTCCCCTAGGGTAGAAAGCTTAGACTAGTAATTGGCTTTTGCTGATGTAGATAGATGTTGTAGATAGATGTTGTAGATAGATGTTGTAGATAGATGTTGTAGATAGATTAGCCCGGTAGGACTGTTTGCATCCATCCATGCATCCATCGGGGTTAATGCTCCGAGACTCCCCAACGGGAGCACAAGTCTAATTAATTATTAATAATTAATATAATAAGCTACTCACTAGCTAGGAGAGGCCACGTACTAAGGTATTCACTGTGAGTGCAGTAGTCATAATTAATAAATCCTCAATTTGAACAAAATGTGATGTCCGGCCATAGGTTGGGAGTATATATTTTCTCATTGATACACGGGTGTAAACTCTTGCTGTGCTAAGTCATGTTATGTTTCATGTATATATATCCCCACCAAAAGTAAATTAATACATTACTTAATAAAATACAACCATGGTATTGCACGAACCATCATGCCATTTCATTGACGAGGTAGCCATGGCTGACGGCGGAGCTCATAACTTTCACGTTTGAGCACCGAATTTAGCCGTGGATATCACAATCGACGCGTCTTTCTACGACGCACATGCTGATCATATAATTTTCCGAAGCTATTACGCAACATACGATGAGCAAACGCCCCTCGACGCAACGCAGCCTGGCGGCTGCGCTCGGCAATGAAAATACGCCGGCCTGCAGCTTCGGCTGCAGCTTCGCCCACCGGCCCAGAAGGCAGCGGTGACACTAGTCGCGCACTGCATGCATGGTGCTCGCCCAGCCCCCCGGGCTTGCCACGCCATCTCCATCGCCTGAACCTAAGCGCAGTCGCTCTGCCGAGCCGCACTGGGACGAGATTGCCTTTGACATCAACGTACCTGCATGACTACTGGACTCGCCGCCCATCAGCCTTTATGGAAGACGTGTTTTTCGGCACGCACGCCTCGCTTGTATCCCTGTGCTCGCACCTCACTTCCCACAACCGTGGCCGCTGGCCCGGTGATGGCCAGCCTGCCGACCCCGTCGAGGCTCTCGATCCCGATAGTTCTCCGCATGAATCGCCCCAAGCTCCAACGCTTCGCCCTCTGCTCCCTCCTCGGACGCTCTGTCGGACGGCTTCAGAAGCCGAGATCTGGGCTTCCCCACCGCCCCCCCCCACCTTCCCCACCGAAGCCATCATCTGCACCCTCCTTAATAAGGAAGCTTTCGAGCAGCACGTGACCCCCCTTGCCACAGATGTGGCGGCAATGGGAGGCACGCTGGCTGCTGAGCTCCCCACCATCCCCACCGCCACCGCCACCCTCCTCGCCTCCCCCCCCCCCCCCCCTCCGCCTCCGGCCACCGACTCCATCACCGCCCAGCTCCGCGACATCGAGGCGACCAGCGTCTTAAGGACAATGCCATCGCTATCGAGGTCCTGCAGAACACCGCCGGCCTCACCGCCCAGGCAGTGAAGGACATTGCATGCCGCCAAGCCAGCCTCTGCTGGCCTGGCTGGCGATGCTCCTCCCATCACGACCTGGGCGGACATGCTGCAACACACCACCTCCACCACCTCCGCCGTCGCAGCCCAGCTCCAGCAGTTAACGCTAAGCGCATTGGCGTGTACCTGATTCGGCATATCTCTGCGATTCCAGCGGCACCGGAACGAGTTCATTCCGACAAGTATCAAGAAAGTTATGGCGTTCCGACTTCCCGGTCGCGCGCGAGCGCGAGCCGGCTGTTCGTCTAAGTCGGACGTGAATATTTGCCGACGACATATGGGGTCGACAGTAATTCCTGGGCTGACAGGAATTAGGTGCTGAACCTACGACGGTATTGGAATCTACGTCGTACGCAGGAAATAGGAACCTTAACCTGTGGTCTGTTGGTACCGCAGGCTTAGTCCTGGACTTCTAGGTGCAGATGCAATAGTCACTGTGGACTGTGCTCTGTGGTCACTGTGCCTGTATAGCAAACCTACTGTATAGGAACTGGGCGCTGTACAGGTAGTGAATACTGTACCGGGAGTGTTATTACTGAGCAGGCCTTCTGGGCTGCTCAGGACTAGCAAGCACAGTGCACAAGTATATAAAGAATAGACCAGTGCCATTTGGGCAGATCTCTTGCGAGCCCGCCTCACGTGTGTTGCCTTGACTTGGCAAACTCGTGTACAAGCACTCACGTGCCCGAGTGCTGTAAGCCTATACAATTTAACAAAGCTCCGTTTCCAACCATATTCACACATTGCTGCATTGCAACCATATCCTTACATATTGCGTTCATAAGAACGTTAACTCAAATTACAAGCAGTCTCGACGGAACGGCCAGGAGGGTCGTTGCTGTTTGCTGCGTGCAGCGTTGACGACGCGAGAAGCTCGTCCGGTGGTGAATGGTGCAGGAAGAACAACGGCAGCAGAATTTCCGTTTTCGTCAGTTTGCTGGGGGTTCAATTTCGCCTGAATTACGTCGTGTCGTTCGAGATTTATCTTTATTGCTTGCAGATCGTCCACCTGTTAATCGCAACTTCGTGCAATTCGTCGACGACCAGGTCGAGGATTGGGAGCGAATTCTGCGGCACGTCCAAACCATCGTCATTCCGGAGCACCGGAGCATCGACGACATCGAGCAAGAGCTGCACGGTTTGGTCGGCATCCAGACTGTGATTACGGCATTAGCTGAGCGGGTGCGTGCGGAGTTGGCGGCTAGGCGAGGAGAGGCTGCGGAGGCAGCTGGTGTAGTGCGACACGAGTTCGTGCCGGCAGCAGCGGGTGCGGGTGTACAACGTACGTTTGCAGACGTAATCGGCGACGAGGGTGTTGCAGCGGGACCAGTTCGACGAGAGCGACGCGGAGCGGAGCGCTACAGGCGGCTGGCAGAGGTCGAGGCGGCAGCGGAAGCCATCACCGGAGGACAGCGTGCGGCACGAGTCGGCAGGTTTCCGGAGCGAGCAAGGGTTCCTTTTCAGGAACTGCCCCAACCCCTTCGCGTTCGTGTGACGCGTTGGGAAGAGTTCGCCCCTCTTGGTTACGATAGTGACCTTGAGGTGGGAGCAGAGGGCGTCGCTGGGCTAGGCGACGAGGCGCTTGGCGACCACGAGGTGCCAAGATACAATCCGCGGGGTGCCAACGACGGGTTGTCACCTGTTCACTATACAAACGGTGACGACTCTGTCATCGCGGGCCGACAGCGGGTCGACGACGGCGCAGCGGGTAGCAGGGTGCCAGAGCTGATCGTTGTGAGCGACAGCGACAGTGACAGCGACAAGGAGAACCAGGAAGCGCCTGCGGGTGACCGTGGTGGTCTTGACTGAGTGGTAACACTTGGCATTTTCCTTTCTTGTTCAGTAGCTTATATTGCTTTAACTCGTCGTCTGTCCCTGGTCCTAATTTTAGGACTGAGTTCAACTCAGTCCTAATTTTAGGACCTAATTTTGAGGTTTTGTAGAAAATTCGCCCCGGTCGGAATATTTGGCAGAAAATTTTTCTCAAAATTTATTCAAATACTACTTGAAAAGATCTTTCTTGGACATATTTTTGGGATTTTTTTGGATTTGGTTTGGGCGGCTAACCGTACGGTGAAAGTACAGGTGGTTGTTACGCCTCGGGTATCTACCACTACCTCTACCTCTACCTGGCCTGATGCTACCTAAGCTAGTCAAGCCACCTCTAGTTAAACCCCTAGCGAAAGACGAACGAGACGATCCAGATCTCAATGCATTAACGTAAGTGTTGCTATAATACGCCATAAGCCATTGACACAACCCGTTTACTCCAGGAATAGAGGAAGGAAACACAACTACACTGCCGTGACCCAAGCCTAAATGTGTTAATTCATTTAACACACGCCGAGTGCACACACGAGGGGTAGAACGTGCATAAATGGTCACCAACGGTCCAACACGCTCGGGCCGACATGGCCCTCGCCTACAGATGCACGCTGGTCCACTACATCTACAGATGCACGCTGGTCCACTACATTCTACCAAAGGATCAGGACCACTAGTAAAGTACGCGGCGCGGCGCCCAAAGGCACCCAATGTACCACGGTACTGTTACGAGGACAATAGTGTCCCGGTAGGAGCTACACGTAAACCTAGGGACAACCGAGGCAAAAGACCTAATTTACGTCCGTAACTACAACGAATTGTTACGCGACGTAACACCTCCCCCCCCACAAAGGTAGGGAGCCCTCTCCCTACGCACAGGGAGGAAAACAAGGGGTAGGAAACCTAATGCACCCAGCACACACCAACACAATCGGCAGCCATCCAAGATACAAGGCACCAACGTATTAACTCGGTCTCCACCACCACGCCGGGAGGTGTAGGGTTAGCCAGCACCAAGCCTGGTGGTAGGTTCCCCTAACTGCCTGGAACAAAGTCCTTGCCGGGGGGAACGGCACTGGGCAGGACACACAGAGTAAACAATCAGTACCAAGGACCAAGAACGACCAGTCAACTGGCCAGAACGTGAGGGCGACTCTATATACCGGAGGGACAACACCCTCAGGTCGGGCCTAAGGCCCTCTATCTAATGGCCATCCGTCTGGTAGGTACCACGGGAGGCCAGCAGGACATCCAGGTACGCCTGGTAGTGAGACACATCCTCAGCATTGTCGTGCCTATCTACAGTGAGGAAAACATCGGCCCACACGCCGTCAGGAAAAAGACCCAGGAAGGCCCAGTAATACCTATGCTGCGTAAGAACGACCTGGCCCCGGGCCCAGTCCAGGAAACCACAGGCAAAGAGGCGTAGGAAAGGCTCTACCGCGATCAGGCAGAGAGCCCGCAGGAGCAGGCGATGGTACCGGATCCGAGGGCGCATACCCGTCGGGAAAAACAGATCTACCAGGGGCTCCACGTTGGACGGCCACAACCGGATATGCCGAATCTCACGGGAGCGCCACCGACGGGCACACTGTCGCGACCCGAACGTCTCGAGGTAGTCGCTAGCCCGGGAGGAGGATGACCCGAGAGTCCAAACCCTGGCCCGGGATGGGCGCTGGACGACGGGCATCCCACTCTAGGATGGGCTGAAGGACCGTGCTGTACGTGGCACCCGGCACCGCAGGAAACTCTACCGTAAGGGCATCTGAGGCCATAATGCCCAGAGGCGGAGGGTAAGCCCACTGGAACCCGCCGTAGGTGTCCAAGTCATTGTGGCGCCTAGCCCAGCGATACAGGACGCGCCGAACCAGGATCTCACCCTGGAACACCGGATCAGCTAAAATAACCATATCGAAAGGAGGCCGATCAGTCTCAACTGGTAGGCCACGGTCCCGCGGCGCCCGACACACCTGAGAGAAACCGTAGGACATGGGCGAAATGGCAAGCTCGGCGGAGGCGCGCGGCAGGTCACACTGGCGGCAGGCGAGCGCAGACATACCGTACCCAAAGACAGGCGTGTCGCGCGACTCCGGAGTCGCATGCACCACAGAAGGGGCCCGATCCCGATCGCCCTCTGACAACTCCCGAAGGGAATCGGCAGCGCGGGTGGCGCGAGGGTCAGAGCCACTGGACCGAACAACCGCAGCCAAAGACCGCGGGGCCGAAGGGACAGGGGCCGACGAAGGGGTAGGAACCGGCACAGACGCAGACGGCGCCGGTACAACAGGGGGCCGCGTCGGACCCGATGCCGCAGGGGGTCGCGACGGACCCGCCTCCGCAGCTGGCGCGCCGGTCTCTGGGGGCGGAGCACCACCAGGCCACATGTTGAAAATAGGGCCCGTGGGGACAGGCAATCCGGCATACGACTGGTTACCGTCTAAGCTCCAGTCAGGCACCGGGATCCTCTGCGGAGGACCGCCCTCCCAAAGCCTGGGAAGACCGCCCGGGTCGCTGAAGAAACCCCGCGAGGGCGGCGCTGACGTGGTGGGCGGCTCGGACGCGCGGCGACGGGCGCGGCCGCTGGGACGGTGGACTCGCGCCGAGGCGCAGGTACGTCAGTAGCAGGCGCAGAGGTAGCCGAAGGCGTAGGAGCCGCAGCAACAGAGGGAGCCGCAGCCGCCGAGGGCTCGCGCGGCACAGACGGACCCGTAGACGCGAGGCGACCGAAGGGGAAGGGGGCACAGCTGCGGCAGACACCCCACCTGGCGTGGCTGGAGCGTGCGCCTGGGCCGCCATGAAGGCCCCGAAGGCCGCCGTCAGGGACTGGATCTGCGCCTGCATCGCAGAAACTGTCGCCGAAAGAGGATCAGGCTCACGACCAGAGCCCAAAGGGGTAGGCTCCACCGATGCGCACAGGACCGACCTCGGTGAAGACGGGACAGGGGAAGGCGCCGACACTGAAGAGGAGGACGCCGCAGGGGAGGCCGAATACTCAGGAGAATACTGTGCCTCTACCGGCGCGTCCGTAGGAGTAGGGTCGCCCAATCCTACGCCCGCTGTCTGGTCTGCTATCTCCATGAACTCTACTGCCCGTAGAAGGTCGCAGGGGTTCTCATCTATTTCCGCATCACCCTCGGCCGGAAGCCAGGGGAACACATCCCGTAGGCAGGAGCGGCCCACAGGGGTAGAAAGGTAGGAAAACACCCTGGGGCACTGGAGAACCGCAGCTATCTGTCCCAAGGCTGGACAGCTGGAGCCACATTCTAGCAAACAGTGCCCGGCATCGTCGAACCCGTGCAAAACAAGCTGGTGCGGTTCAGCAGGGGAGGGACCGTACCACGTGACCCCGAAGAGAGCAGCCCTGACTAAACCCGCATGTTGGGCCTGGAGGGCCGGCTGCACGATGCCACCCGGAAACTGGACCGTGACACCCAGCGGCCCGGAAGGGCCTCGAAGTACAGCTCAGGGTCCGGTAGGGGCGGGGACGGCAGCGGGCTCTCAGCCGGAGGGGTAGGCTCTGACATGACGGCTGCGGAGGGGAGGGGACAACCAACCACCCGTCGACAGCAGACATAACATAAGAGAGGAGAAGGTCTACAACTAGAGCTTGTGCAGGGTTTTATATTCCTGCAGCAGGCGACTACACCCATCTAGCTCACTCTCCGTATACCAGACCTTATCTACTTCACTACGAGCATACATCCACTTCACTTTATACTGACGCTGGGTACCGCGGCCCTTTTTGATATCTCTATGGGCCACGATGCTTTCTACTTCGTCTTCTACTTCCCCAGTGTCAGGGTTATGCTCTAAAGGGGCAGGCGCTAGCTCTCTACCAGCGAACGTACTAGGGTGGTACAGTTTCAGCTGGCTTCTATGGAAGGTGTTTGAATGTGTCTGCCAAGAGGTAGGGATATCGACTTTATATAAGAAATTTCCTACTCTAGACAACACATGGAAGGGTCCTAAGAAGGCGGGCCTAAGTTTGACCTTAAGTTCTGCTTCAAACTTATGAGCAAAACGGCCAACACGGGGGCCTTCTACTAATACTAGATCTCCTATTTCTATCTCAGGTGCTCTTCTATCTAAGGAGGCACGCAACCTAGCAAGGTACTTAGACTGAGCTTTTTGGTACCCTGAGATCGCGTGGTCATGAGCAGTTTTCATTCTATCTAGTAAGGACTGTACACCTTCTACAGTATCTCGGGACACATCATCCTTGTCCCGTAGAGGACTGGCTAAGAGAGAGGTAGGAGTAAGAGGCTGTCTACCAGTATCTAAGAAGAAGGGCGTATATCCATGCGCAGCTTGGGGACAATTGTTGAGGGAGAACTCTACCAAACATAAATAATCCTCCCAATCACTTCCCGAGCCATTAACATAGTGCCTAAGCGCTTCTTCTACTACCCTATTAACCCCTAAATGGGCAGAAATACTGCCGATGCATCGGCTGTAACTTCACAATTTTGCAAACCAGATGCCATCCAACCCACCCATATCCAATGGCTGTCCTTGGGGGCCAAGCATGTCCATGAGTTGCCCTTCGGGTTGGTATATCACAACCTTACATATATGCAGGGTAGGCCATGTATAACTGCCGTCAAAGTCAGGGGGGTCAAGACGAGCGTTTTCATTTTTGGTAGAATGTGCATTTTGAATTATGTTGTAAGAGCTAGGCACCTACCACTTCAGGGATGATAAACAATTAGTTGCTGAACAGTTTGAGCCATTGGGGTCATCATTTGGGTGGGTATACCAGCAGTTACACCCAGTACAGCCCTTAGGGGTACCGTTGGTAAAAAGCAACCAAGGGGGTAGGAGTGGGCATACTACCTACTAATACCTACTAATATGGCCCCCAACCATGCCACACAATACATTTCCCTTCCACAATGATATGGGAAACATAACTGCATCATCACACTGCCCTTACATGGCACCTATGTGCAGGTGCCATCTTGTCCATGCACGTAGGTAACGTGGTACGGATACCCTACGCAAGGCATGCATTCTAGGAGGCAGCCACCAACAAACTAGTGATTTTAAGCCTATTTCAGCTTGCCCTAGCAAGGATAAACTAGGCCTAAGCTGCTATAGCTTGCCAGGTGATGGCCAGCACACCTGGTGGCACATGCTGACAATGGGAAGCTTCTACTCACCGGTTACATGCTTGATGCTGCCACAGAGACCAGCCAACTGCCTCACACTCATGCAATATGTGTGTGGGAAATGTATAACAAACATATATGGAGGTATTCAAACCCATACAGCCTCTAAAACTTATCACCATCGCCCTGTGGCAGGTCAACTGACTGAGGGAAGCATCTAAGAAGGGTGTTTTAGAAAGGGGCCAGGCCAGGGTCAAGAAAGAGCATGAATAATGCAAAAAGAATGTGCTACACAAGCTAGAACGTATATATAAACGTCAAACATCGATAGGAAAACGATGATTAAGCTTTACCAGGCATGGATGGCGTTACCTTGGCCCAGGCGGTGGCCGCAAAATGGCGCATTTCGGCACACCAAAGTTGTGCAGCATGGTCGCTGGATTCGACGATTTCTGGCCACCCTTGCACGTTTACGACTAATATGTATCATAAAAAGTACAAAGAAACCGATATATCCTTTAAAATACGCCGGAAAGGTATTGCTGTCAACGTTTCTATCGTCCGGCCTGATCGCAGTTTTTTCCAGCAAGAACGCTGCCGACACCTATCAAATGGCATTCCCGCGAACCAAAAATTGGCCTGTATCATCTTTAGGACGTATAAAATCAATTTCCAGAGTTTGGTCAGAAAATTCGAACGAAAACGTAAATGCCATGCGTGGGCGCAAGCCGCCATGGCCAGGTCGTCGTTTTCCGGAATGCACGTTGTACGTGAAAAAGTACCCTGACCCCTTGTACTTTGACCGGCCAGAACACCTCTATAACTTTGTCAGAAGTATGCAAACCCTAGTACCATGCTGTGAGGAAAATTATAAACTTTCGATCTTCTCAGCTAAACGTTTCCTAATTCTCAATAGTTTTCGCGGCATTTGGTCCCCCGAGAAGGGGCCGACGTGTCGGCTGTAACTCAGTTTTAGGCGGAAAATCGGCAGCCAGACCATTTAGGGGTTAAGACGCTCTACTAAATGAGAGGAGGAGGAGTGGTAGGCAGTACCATAGGTAACCTTGGTACCGATGGCAGCGAAAAACTGCTGCCAAAAATCTGAGGTAAATAACTTATCCTTATCACTAATAAACTGCCTACTCAAACCATGATATCTGTATACATTATTGAGGTATAGGCGTGCGCAATCACGTGCTGTGAGTTCTAAAGGACACGAGATGGCACATACGAGTAAAACGATCTATGAACACAAGGATCTGGGCATTGCCCCTATCATTCTTTCTAAAAGGTCCTACAAAATCCATCATGATAGAATCCCACGGCATGATGGGGTCAGGCAAGGTCCTAGGTTCTGCTATCTGTCCTACGTTATTGGGTTTCATCTCCTGGCAAGATTGACAAGTTGTAACATACTCATCTACATCCTTATAAAGGGAAGGCCAGTAATAAGAGCGGGCTACTAGGTCCCGTACCCGTTTACCACCCTGATGAGCAGCTAAGTCATGCAACTCAAAGAGCAAGGAGGAGCGACAGATAGGAGGGACATACAGGCGCCATTGAGGGGGAGAATCTGCTATCTGCACATACAAAAACCCACCTACAAATTTACAAGGGTGCTTGCCTAATTGTTGGGGATGTGCAGCAATGGCAGCTAATGCTTCCGGCTCAGTGGCCGTAAATCTACTAATAAGACGTTCAAGATCAGAGGTAGGCATCGCTACAGAGGTATCCAGAACAGGTTTAAAGAGATCTCCTACCGCCTTGCCAAAGAGAAGGGGAGGTCCTAGAGGGACTATGTTTTCATAAGACTTTCCTGACCTAGTCGCTATATGGCTAAGCGGTATAGAAATTTTATTTTTCCCCTCCCCCCCACCGAGGCCACGGGAAGGGCCTCACACGGGAGAGAGAGTCCTACGTGAGAAAGGAGATCAGGCATGCGAACAGCTGTATGAAAGAGGTAGGCATAGGATTCATCATCAGGTAGTTCACCATAAGGGGTTACACCCATAGTAGTAGGCACTAGAGTAGTATTGAGAACATGAAGGTCCTCGAAAAAGGAGTAATCTGCACGACGAGAGAGTGCATCTGGTACTATGTTATCTACACCCTTAACATACTGAAGTTTAAAAGGGGAAAACTGTGCTAAAAATTCCATCCAGCGCGCTTGCCGAGGGGTAAGGTTGGGTTGGGAGAGAAGATGGGTAAGGGGACGGTGATCCGTTTGGATAACTAGCCTATAAGGATCTAACTCACAGGGTTCATTCAGACAGACATCAAATTGAGCACCTTTAAGAAAGTGCTGCCACGCGTGGCAACAATACACCACCGCTAGGAGTTCCTGCTGGTGTACGGGATAGTTACGCTCCGCAGGGAGCATTGTCCTAGAGATATACTCAATTGGCTGTAAGCCCTGACCCTGATCCTGGAGAAGGACGCCCCCTATAGCTAGGTACCTTACTAGCATCTGTAGCTACAACAAAGGGTTTAGTAGTATCCGGTAGGATGAGTACAGGAGGGGAAAGGAGTAGGGATTTTAGACACTGAAAAGCCGACTGGCATTCACTACTCCAAACAAAGGGGATATCCTTCTTTAATAAATGATTAATAGGGGCTGCTATAGTTGCGAAACGCGGGATAAAACGCCTATAGTAAGAAGCAATTCCTAGAAAGCTACGTACACCTTTAACGTCGGTAGGAGTAGGCCATTCCTGAATTGAGTTAGTTTTATCCGGGTCGGTAGCGACCCCGGCATCTGACAGAACGTGCCCTAAAAATGGGACACTCCTACCCGAACGAACTTTAGCACGGCGCGCCCACAAAGAATTTTCAGCCATTATCTCTAATACTTTCTTCAAATCACGTAGGTGCGTTTCAAAATCAGGAGAGTAAATAAGAATATCATCTAAGTAAGCTTGAGCACAAGAACGGTCATGCTCAGATAAAGAAACAGAGGAGAAGGAAGGATCCCTGAGGAGAGGACACCTGAGGAAGGTGAGAATTTCCCATAACAGGCCTAAGCACTTCATTCATTAACATTTGAAAAGAGGCAGGCGAGTTACAGAGTCCCATAGCCGCTACTCTAAACTGGTAATGACCAAAAGGGGTAGCAAAGGCGGTTTTATGGCAATCCTCAGGGGCTATCCGCAACTGCCAAAAACCATCCGCGCAATCCAGTACTGTGAAACAAGTGGAACCTTTAACCTTATTAAATATATCATCAATACGAGGTAGAGGGTATTTAGACTTCACAGTAATATCATTCAACTTCCTATAATCAGTAACTAGGCGAAACTTGCCATTTGGCTTAGGAACTAACAGGACACCAGCTGAGTAGGGAGAGTTACTAGGCTCTATCAATCCTGCTTCTAATAGTGACACTAAAATCTGTTTTAGTTCCTTTAACTCGGTAGGGCCCATTCTATACATCGGAGAGTGCGTAGGAACTGCACCGTCCTTGATAACTACACGGTGTAAAACAGAACGAGGAGGAGGATAAGAAGGAGTCTTTTCTTCAAAAACTTTTGAGGAATCTATCACAGCCATGTATCTTACTATTTCATTTTCAGTAAATCCCACTCCTATTGTATCCACTGTGTTTATATATATCCACACTATTATTAGTGATAGGTATCTCCTGTACTTCTAACTGAAGGAACATACATAATAAATATCCATATTCCTTTAATTCAGAACGCAACTCATCATTGGACATTAATACTTCAGGTATAGGTCTTACAGGAGGATCAACAGGTGTAGGAGGAGTAATATCTACCAAGGATAAATTTTCCAATCTATAATGACGTTCCGGTACCCAGTAAGAGCTATCTGGAAACCAAATGACCATGGTATCATAATTAATAGTAATCTTATTATCCTGGTGCCAATCTAATCCTAGTAATACATCAGCGGTAGTGATAGGGCCTATAGTGGCCGTCAGGTTGACAGTACGTCCTTGTATGACCAGGGGAAGGGACACCGTACCCGGGGAATGACTGGTGCGACCATCAGCATAATGAACAGTGACAGGTTTGGTGTGAGGGGTAGGGACTAGTCCTAAACGCCTAACTAGGGCCTCGCTCACAAAGGAGCTAGCCGCACCGCTATCTACCAACACAGAGACATTCAAAAGTTCATCAGCATGCAAGAAAGGGTCTACAACAGTGTGGGGAACGGTTAAACCACCATTCAAGAACATAAGAGGACGCACACGTAGTGGTAGGGAAGATTCAGCTCCTACAGAGGTTATAAAAACAGGCAGGCAAAAATTTTATCTGGGGTACTATCTAAGGACCTGTCCAGGTTACCCCCGGCTGACAGGCCTACTGTTCCCCCTCCCCCCCCAAATCCATATGAACTAACCCCGAAGAAGACCCTGGCGAAAAAGCCACTGCTGGAGGGTCACGAGGGAGCGAAGAGGGTGCGGGAGCCTGATTATCATAGGGGAACCCTGGGGGTCCTGCCTGCAAAGCATTCAGCCTACTAGGGGTAGCTGAGGGAATGCGTCCTGAAGTAGGACGAATAGGAGCACGCTGAGGGGTACGAGGAGGGCGTGCGTCGGGATGAGGGGGAGCACCCGAAAGGAACTTGGGGCACTCACGTTTAAGATGACCTACTTCCTTACAATGATAGCATGTGATATGAGAGACATCCACAGCTGATAGATAAGCAACGCAGATATCTAATTCTTCTACATAATAGGAGTTCTCCTCCTCAGGAGTAAGGATAATATTATTAAGACGGGAACGGGTAGGGAGAGAAGGAGTGGTGAAGAAATCTGCTACTCGCAAGAGATGCTGGCGCACATGCTTGAGGGGCAGATCAGTAAAACGGTAGGCAGAGAACTGGCGCTTGACTTCACGTAATAAGGGTCTACTGAGGCCTTGGAGGAAGCGAGCACGTACTTCTGCACCCGACAAATCTCTAATTCGTACCATCTGAGCATCAAACTCTTTCATATATTCCTTAAATGATTTAGTACCCTGCTGCAAGGTACCAAAGGCTAATCTGTCCTGCCAATCTGAATCAGGAGGGACTAAATGGTTCTCTAAACGCTTAAACAATTCTGCTACAGAGTTAGGGTAGGCATGAGAGGCCAAAGACTCACACTGAATGAGGTTAGCAAGCTCAGGAGTAATGCAGGTTGTAAGATAGTGAGGAACTAATACAGCATCAGAGAGACGCCATCTATTATGATTCTGCCACGACTCTGTGTTCTGGGTAAGCAACATAATAAAGGTGAAAAACTGTTGAGGGGTAGACTTGACATCCAGCTTGGGAAGGTTAGCAAAGAGGGGAAGAGCAGGGGGTTTAGGGGGATTAGAAGAGTCAGTTTTTCCCATCGGGCCACTATCTTCCACTGCTACATAAGCGGGATAGAAGGAAGGAAGAGGAAAAGTCTTGGGTAGGGGTCTAGAAGGGGCCACCGTTTCAGGATGGTGCCCATAAGAGAAGGGGACAGTATATTGCTCACGAAGAGAGGAGTAGGCAAAATGATCATAATTTCTATCATCTAGGGGCATGGTGCTGAAATCACTATTAACTTCTAAATCAGCCACACGGGTAGGGACCTGGGCTGCCTCATAGGCCGTCTCAGGGTAGGACCAGGAAGCAGGTGGGTAAAAGGGAACTGCACTAGGGCGCCCAGAAGGGCCGACAGGGGCAGAGGCACGACCCGTGTTAAGAGCAGGCATGGAAGGCACAGGGTGGGAAGGAGGCCTGGAAACATTGTTGGTTAGTGAGGACCTGCTGGGGGGTTGAGCCAAGGTTGCAGGAGGGGCAGGGGCCTGGTTCAGGGTAAGGGAAGGGTCATCACTAAATCTGACATGCATACGTTGTTCATAGGTAGGAGGGGTAAGTGAGGGACGACGGCGACCACCAGTAACAGGAGAAGGAGGTGAGGTACGAAGATTACCTTGAGGAGTGAGATGGTGCACCGTTTCAAGTGAGTCCCGTCGGTTACCACGAGTGTTGTTATTGTTGTTAGTATTATTATTATTATTAGTCATGGTAGGAGTGTTGGTAGGTATAGGCGACATATTACCACCCACTGGATCCATTTTTAAATGATTAGGGATCTAACTGAAAACACTCAAGGAAAAAGGACAAGGCCTAATTTAAGGCAAGGAAAGAAAAGAAAAAGCTTTTAATGTCTTAAAAGAAGGAAACAATTTAAATCAATCCTTTTTAGCAACAGTAATGGATAGGGAACCGAACTCTAAGGTGAGAGGCGTATCTAAGCTAGATGAGGATGCAGCCCGTTTAGGGGGAGACGAAGGAGGAGATGGGGGTGGTGTAACAAAAACAAGACTATCTACTGCAGGACGAGCATGAGGAGAAGGACGAGAATGGAGACCCAAATCTGATTCACTATGCTTTAAGAGGTAGGTCTGAGCTTCTTCAAAGGACATAAACTTCTTATATTTGGAGACGTTATAAGCACGTGACTGAACGAACTTCCTAGCATCGGCCCATGATAAGAAAATAGATGCCCATTGAGGAGTAATAACAACGTAATACTTCGCTAAACTATTATTACTAGTCGAATGAGAAGGAGCAGGAAAAGGACGTCGCTGGCTCATGTTAACGCACCTGGTAGGTCTTGAGTAGTCAAATAAGGAAAACGAGGAGAAGGCGACTTATCTCGGGTGTCTGAAACCGAACCAGATTGACGACGCACGCAGGGACGAGGTTTCCAGCGCCAGGTGGTCGTAAGTATCCGGTTTCAAGAGTTCTGCGTCTGGCGACGGGTCGTCTAAATACAACGCAGGCAAGAATGCAGAAAAGTGTAATCTACGAGACGCTAGTCGTCTCTCTAACGTAGAACCAAAACCACCTATCCACTACAATACGGTTCATAGGAGACGCGAAATGAGTGAGAATGTTACCCGAGCTGTACCGAGGATTCGCACCGTTGATTCAACAATTGTTGGTTCGTTTTGCGCCATTTGGCGAGCATCGACTGGAGCCTGAACCTAGCGGGGGGAATCATGCGGGGGAATCTTGTGGGGGAATCTTGCGGGAATTAATTCCGAACATGACTTTAGCGAAGTCCTACTACATTTTGAGTGGTTACACGGTACTACATTTTCGTCACTGAAAATTTTCTCTAGTTGCGTTTGTGGATCGTGCGTTCCGCTGAAATTTTCGTGTTCAGTGACCAGATCACAATTTGATCCGGGCGCAAAATGATTGGCTTTACGGTACGAACCAAAAACGAAATTTTAGTATCTAAGCTCCGCAGCGCTTGCTGAATTTGCCCCGGAAGCCCGGGGGCACTTTCCCCGCTGAAAAAGGTGTCCGCGGAAGCGTATTGTAGTAGTCTACGACAGTAGGCCACATGTCTCAAGAAAACAAAACGAGGAAAAGGAAAAGGAACTAGCTACGTGAGGAGTTCATCCGCTTTGAGCAGGTCTAACTTCTAGGCAGGGCGTGTCCCGAATCGGGCAGCACTACCCCCCCAGCTTGCAGGCGACCCGCCCATTACCTGTCAAGTAGGTGTCGTCTTCATTTTCCCGGACGCGGAAGGGTTGATTCAATGACGTATGTTGCAGGGGATCGTCGTCTGGTTCTCTACCTAAAATTCCTCCGAGTCCATTGTTACGCCTCGGGTATCTACCACTACCTCTACCTCTACCTGGCCTGATGCTACCTAAGCTAGTCAAGCCACCTCTAGTTAAACCCCTAGCGAAAGACGAACGAGACGATCCAGATCTCAATGCATTAACGTAAGTGTTGCTATAATACGCCATAAGCCATTGACACAACCCGTTTACTCCAGGAATAGAGGAAGGAAACACAACTACACTGCCGTGACCCAAGCCTAAATGTGTTAATTCATTTAACACACGCCGAGTGCACACACGAGGGGTAGAACGTGCATAAATGGTCACCAACGGTCCAACACGCTCGGGCCGACATGGCCCTCGCCTACAGATGCACGCTGGTCCACTACATCTACAGATGCACGCTGGTCCACTACATTCTACCAAAGGATCAGGACCACTAGTAAAGTACGCGGCGCGGCGCCCCAAAGGCACCCAACGTACCACGGTACTGTTACGAGGACAATAGTGTCCCGGTAGGAGCTACACGTAAACCTAGGGACAACCGAGGCAAAAGACCTAATTTACGTCCGTAACTACAACGAATTGTTACGCGACGTAACAGTGGTAAGGGTACATTTTCACGCGAAACGCGAGTTCCGGAAATTCACGACCTAGCCATGGCGGCTTGCGCCCATGCATGCAGTTTACGTTTTCGGACGATTTTGCGGGCCAAACCAAGGAAATAGATTTTTTATGTCCTAAAGATGATACAAGTGAATTTTAACCTCGCGGGGATGCGATTTACTGGGTGTCGGCACTGTTCTTGCTGGAAAAATCTGCGATTAGGCAGGTCGACGGAATGGATTACTACAATTGATTCCCGGATCAAATCGAAGGGTTTATCGGTTTCTTTCTACCTTTTATCATGTATTGTCGTAGATTAAGTCTAGTGGCAGTAAAGATTTGATGATTTCGACCACTCTGTCACGTCATGGTTTGTGTGCCGCAAAGTGCCACTTTTGCAGGCACCGCCTGGGCCAAGGTAACGCCAGCCGTGCCAGGTAAAGCTGGAATATCGCTGCTTCATCGTTTCTTGGTATTCTTACATGAGTTTAAGCTTGCGATGCGCTGTCAGTTTTGAGTCTTGCTGCTCTTTCTTGACCGTTGCCTGCCCCTCTCTAAAACCATCTTTTTAGATTATCTTACCAGGCATTTGCCTTACCGTAGCGTGGCTGTACAAGGTTTTAGGTGCTGAATGGGTTAAAACACTTTCATAGATGTTGGGTATTCTCTTGCTATGTTCATACTGCATGATTGTGTGGTCATGGGCTGCGTCAAGGGTACTGTCAAGCTTATACGGGTGAGTGAAAAATCTTGGTGATAAACCACTGTCATCATGAGCCAGCAGGTATCTTGGCCATGTCATGGCAAGGTAATACAGTTTTATCCATGTCCATTCTTGTAAAGAACAATTAAATGTGACTAACCTACCCATTATATCGGTGGTTATTACTTATAATACATCCCTTTGTAGCTACGTATCCATACGCATTCCCTATAAGTATGCATAGGCTTTCACACATACTAAGGTACAATATAACTGCAATATGATGATGCAAGTATGTTTTCCTATTATGCCTGAAGGGAAATGGGCTGATTGACATGGTTTGTGGCCACGCTACTATGAAGTATGACCGCACTTACATGCTTGCAAATTGCTAGCATGGCCCAGTCCTATGTATAGGACTGGCAGTATTTGGCGTGTTTCAGGCAGTGCCAGTGGCCAAATTGAGTCCAGTTTTTTGCCACAGGTCAAGAACTATATTGTTTACATGCCTGTATTTTTTTAACATGCATATGGAATTTATTCAATTTTTGCCGCTCATGCTTCCACACAAAAATGCAAATTCGCCGACGGTGCCATACACCCATGTAATTTTTAGGAGTTTGGGTCAAGTTTTCACTGATGTAGTATTTTTGCCAGCAAGAGCACATCAAATACTCCATAGACCCACATCTAAGCATCTTGGATGGACCCCCCACCTAGTCACTACACACGGTTGAAAAAGGTCAACTCAGTCCTATTATTAGGACTGAGTTGGGACAGACGACGAGTTAATTGCTGCTTGGCCACTTGGCTGGCTGTAGCAGATCTGAACAGAGGCCATCATGAGTGAGGGAGCTATTGACCAACAAGCGCGCATTATGGGCTTTGCGCGGCGCGGCGCTGGGATGGATAGACTCGATGGACGCGATGGACGCGATGGACGCGATGGACGCGGTGACGGCCAGGCGCTGGGAGACCAGGCTGCGCTGCCAGATGATCAGAGCCAAGGATCTCAGGGCGGTCAGAACGCGCCAGCTGCAGATCAAGCGGCACCTAGGCGGCCGACCGTGGCTGAGGGGTACGCGGTGCTAAGCCAGTTTCAGTCCATCAAGGACAATTGGCAGCCCCGGGACGCTGAGAGGATGTTAGAGGACATGAACTTGTACACGGACATCTACACCGGTGACAAGCTTCGCATCCTGGCGTCTAGTGCCTAAATAAGGCAGTCGGCGAGGCGGCTGTTCAAGTTTGTTCGGGAGCGACACACGGCGGGAGACACCTGGGCTGCGTTTATGACGCGACTCAAGTCGTTCCTGAGTGACAAGAGGACCATAGATGGGTCTCACCTGAAGCAAGAGTACCTGGACTACAAGCCCATCAAGGGGCAGCTAGTGGTCCACGCCTTTGAAGACTTCGTCAAGCTGAGGGAGGACGCCATGGCCAAAGGATTCTTCGTTGCAGATCGGATGGCCATGGGCGACTTTCTCAAGTCGCTGCAGCTGGATTCGGTCACCATGGATAATGTGACCATCCACATGCGACAGGTCCATGGCTGGGCAGCCATGACGGACCAGTTGTATGAGTGTTTCAGCGGCAAGTACGTAGGTGGTAAGCTCCCACGTCAAGGGGACGAGGAGGCAGCTGAACCTGCGGTTAAGTCCATGAGGGGATCGGGCCACGGGGGCCCAGCGTCCTCGAGAGGGCCTGAGACCTCTTCAAGGGGTCGAGGAAGGTCCAGGAAGGGGCGTGACAGAAGGGCTGGACGGGGGACACCGCCGAAGTCGGGGCATCCACAGTCCCAGTTTGACTTCAAGAGGGTGGGTGGTCCTCCCAAGGCTGGGCCCAGCAGTGGGACCTCACGGGACATCAGTCAGGTGGAATGTTATTTCTGCCAAGGGAAGGGTCACTTCAGAAATGAGTGTCCCTCGTACCTGAGGCAGGAAGGTCAGAGCAAGCCAGCTCAGGGTGGCAGCAAGGAGAAGGCTGGTCCATCCCAGGATAAGGGCAAGGGCAAGGCTGCTGCATATCATTGACTTGAGCCTGCACACATCCCTGTACCCTGGAGGGTGCCCCCAGGGGTGTGTAATGTAGCTGCTAGTGACGGCAGTGAGGGGCAGCCCCATGCTCTAGTGACAGAGCCTATTGGACACGATGGGGCAAGCTTGGTTACCACAGAGAGTATGCCAGCTGTAGCTGCAGTGGTTACTCGCCAACGTGCCCGCCATGGCGGTGCTGAGCCTGAGGTAGGACCTGGTGATGTGGACCCAGGTGGATCTCAGAAGCATTCTGACCGTGCAGGATTGGCACAGGATGGTCAGGATGAGGATAGGGCTGGAGACAGTCTGACAGGCACGACCCTGGTGCCTCCTGTACATAAGGGATCTGTACATACCTTGAGTGCTGATAATGACAATAAAAGATTTTCTCTCTTGTATGACATTGCCTCAAGGTTGCATACCAT
Source organism: Mesostigma viride (assembly GCA_009746045.1). Lineage (NCBI taxonomy): Eukaryota > Viridiplantae > Streptophyta > Mesostigmatophyceae > Mesostigmatales > Mesostigmataceae > Mesostigma > Mesostigma viride. Next base: position 2,201,862 of record RPFO01000072.1, read on the forward strand.
GTTTGGCCATGCAGCTCAGTCTTTGCAAGTTGCTAGACGGCTGGGAGGAAGTGAGTTGTACTCCATCTGCCAACAGGTTGCTCAAGCTTGCAAGTGCAGGCTAGTTGCTAGAAAGCCCAAGCAGTCTCATGCCAGATCTCCTATTTTGCAGCCAGGCCATGTGCAGGTAGATATTCAGAGAATCAGGGGTTTGAAGCTGCTGGTGGCAGTGGACAGATATACCAAGTACAAGACCCTAGAGATCCTGCCTGACATGGAGAAGCCTACATTGATTGCTGCTCTGAAGTTGACAAGGAGCAGGTACCCTGGGTTGGAGTTATTGCAGTGTGACATTCAGTTTGAGTGCTGTGAGAACCTGCCAGAGTTTCCAGAGTTGCTGATTACACCCAGGGAGAGCCACGGCCAGCAAGGGGTGGTGGAGAGAACCATCCAAGAGATCAAGACTGTGCTGCTGGTGGAGAGGATTCCAAGGACGTCATCTGCCATTGTGACATCTGCATGGCTACGTTCTGTGGAGGATAGGCTGAACCTCAGGACTCCCATGTTCTTTGGTGACATTGCCATCAATCCTCTTATGCTGCACACCAGGATGCTGCCAGCTGATGCTGAGCAGGCATGGAAGGAGAAGCTAGAGGCCAAGTTCCTCAAGCTGAGGCAGAAAGACAAGGGCTGGAGTGTCCTAGAACCTAACGTTGGACAACAGGTTGTTGTGTGGAAGGAACCAAGCTTTCCAGGGAAACGTGGCAGCTGGCATGATGGGGTGGTGACCCGAGTAGAAGCCGCTGGCCATAAGTGCTGGGTGGCCATTGATGGCTCCCAAGCAGTGCACCGTCTGTCCTGGTCAAAGATCCGTCCCCGGGGAGGTAATCAAGGAGACCTCTTCCAGGTGCCCGTTGGTGTACAAGGCGGGGGTGACGTGGAGCTTCCTGATCAGGGTGCTACAGCTGTATCGAGCCCTCAGGGTGACCCTGGCCCGGCCCCTGAGGTACCTTCACATACGGTGGTTGGGCAAGCAGGCGGACAGGCTGCACCTCCGGAATGGCCCGACACCAGGCCTAGGGGTGTGCGTCTATCAGATATTGTACAGGCTTTGCAAAGAGCCAAGAAGGAGCCGGCTAAGGTGTCCAAGCTTGTCCAGTTGGATGAACCTGAGGTAGCTGCCATGGAGATAGATACCAATGCACAGGTTTCTGTCATGGGACCTCAGCATACAGGAGAACTGCTGGTCGGAGAACCAAGTTGCCCCTGGGTGTCTGATTTCAGTGGTAGGACGCATCTAAGGGTGTTGGGAGAGGTTACTGCCCCTGTCATGGGTGTGGATGTTACCTTCCTTGTCCTAGAGGACTATGATGGCCCTGCGATTTTGGGTCAGAATTTTCTGGGCAATCCCGGGATTTCTATCAGAGCTACAGCTCTGAGAAGAGATGGCTGGGGGATGATTCCCCTAGAAAATTTCAGGACAACATTTCCAGTCAGGTGCAGGGCCAAGCCGGTCAAGGGTGTAAAATGGGATGAAGGGGAGGTGCCCCCAGCAGCCAGTTTGGTGATTCCAGCTGTGTTGCACCCCAGCAGTATTGGCATAACTCACAGGAGCCTTGCTGCACACTCTCCTTTGACATATGACCAGCTAGTCCAAGAGATGAGCTCGCCTACTTTGTTTGAGGCTTGGAAGCTCGCCTTCTCCAAGGCATTGGAGGAGTGGTTGCAGTTTGAGTGTGCTGCACCAACAGACAGACGTCCCCCAGCATCAAGGAAGCTTGCTTTGAGATTTGTGCTGAAGAGGAAGGTTGTGGATGAGGTATCAGTGCCCCATGTCAGGCCTGTCCTGAATGAGTATCACGGCACGGGGAGTCTGCCCGGAGAGGAGCTGTACACGCCAGGGATGCTACACGACACATGGAGAATTTTGCTATGTCTCTACGTGGGGTTGCTGAACAGGGGAGCAGCTATGTCATCAGTGCTGCTGGACTTCAAGAGGGCATTTTTAAAATCTGATCCAGAAGTGGCCAGGAGGGTGTGGAAGCAGGATGAGCCTTACTGTGTTGAGGTGCCTGCCATCTGGAAGCTGGAGCTGCATCAACAATTCCTGGTTATTCTGAAGGGCCTGGAAGGACTCAGGTCGAGCCCAATCATCTGGAGACTCACGCTGCAGGAAGCTCTGATCAGTGAGTGTGGCTTGAGAGTGTCTTCAGTTGATGCCTGTTTGCTGCTGGCCCAATGGGAGGGTCTGCCAGTGTATGCTAGTTTGCATGGAGATGATCTGCATTCAGTGCTAGCCCCCACGACCTGGCTGAAGAAGTTTATTCCTGTCATCAGTGGCAAGTTTTCACTGGGCAAGGAGCTGTGGCAGGAGCCCAACAAGCCTGTAGTGTTCTGTGGAATGCAGGCTACCCTGTTCAGGAGGGATGGGGAGTGGAGTATCAGGCTTCAGGCTGGAGGAGATTATAAACAGACCATTGTGAAGGCCTTGCCAGAGAAGATCACCCAGGCTGCAGGACCTGAGTTGAGAGGCATGTGGGCCTGGTTTGCCAGCATCTGTGGTCCGTCTTTGATGGTCCATAGCAGAATGCCTGATGAGGTGCTTGAGGATGAGAAGCCTCGAGTCATAGCCCGATTGGTGGAGAGTATCCCTGATCTGATTTTGTCTGGGATTGACTTTGCCCAGCCTATCACCTTGGAGATCTTTGTTGACAGTTCCATGGATGCTCGCAAGGTTACCAAGGTCAGGGGGAGATCTGCTGCTCTGTTTGCTTTTTATCAGAGCAGGGCAAGTTTGTTCAGCTGGTACAGCAGACTGCAGAAGAGGGTCTGTATCAGTTCAGATGTGGCAGAATGCAGGGCCATATGCGAGGGGATCCAGTCCAGCTTGTACATAAAGAAGGAGTTAATGCTGGAGCTGGCTTCAGTTACCCCTTGGTCCTTGCAGATGGAGACGTTGTTGCTAACAGACAGCATGGGTATGGTCCAGTTTGTTCACAAGCAGCTGGCCAGAAGCCGGGACCTGGATTATTTGTTGCTGAAGGAGTTGGCCAGTTTGGTTGACTTGAAGCATATCCCTGGCGAGGAGAACCCTGCTGATGCGTTGACCAAGTTGCCACACAAGGCCCCAGCCCAGTACAATGTACTGAGGAAGCTCATGAATGCTGACTGTCAAGTCGGTCTATCTGTCTAAAAGCTGAGAGCTGGGTGCTTAACCCTTAGTCCGGGAATGGGTTTTTGGCATTTTTAGACCCCTGAAAATGGAAAAAATCATAACTCATAGGCCACAACTCCAAATACCCCCAACCAAGGTGCTAGGAGTATCTACACTTCAAGGGCTTTTAGAAAATGCAATAATATCTTAAGTCCATTCAGTGCTTTGCAAGATATTTACTGCCAAAGTTGGACAAAAGACGATCATTTTCAGGCAAGGGAAATCCCCTTAGTAGTTTACCCCTGCAGGGAGGGTTCTAAAAAATTATTCTGGGGTTGGACAATCTCAATAGATAGTGCCACCATGCTTTCCTTGGGTCAGACCGCACGGATAGCCCATCTGACCTATATAATGCGCTCACTTACGTGTGTGGGTTACGCGCGCGTAAGCAGCCATCCATGAAATGCCACACACTTATGCATTGTATACACTTAGCCACATAGGACTGTAAAAAGTGCTGGGAAACAAAGAAGTGCTAAACCAGCACTAACGGAATGGCATCCTCCAAAGAAACACCACAAACTGAGCAGATTTGGGGCTAATAGCACTCATATGTACAGCAGGCATGGAAACCTGCTGCAAGAGGCACTGATACACTCGTGTAAAATGGATGTATAAACGACAGATTCCCGTGCAAACGACATGCAAACACGTTGCCGTACCTGGCTTGATCACGACCTTTCCGGGTTCTGCTGGCCGGGACCCTCATATCTCACACTGGCTAATGCTTTCCAGGCATAGGCCGCCATAGCCGCATAATGCATGCATCCGACATGATTACCAGGTTGATGTTCTGTGCAAAGATGACCTATAAACGCATCCGAATTCACAGGGACGCTGCTGCGGATGTCCCGTACCAAAACTGGGTGCTCGGGCTGGCGCAGACTGCCGGGCCATAAGAAGAAAATCGAAATATGGCATGCCATTACTCATCTGGTACTGACGACCAAGAAAGCAGTAATGTCCTACCTGTATTTTACCAATGCTATACATCTGGCCACCCCTGACCTACGAAAATCACGCATCATCATTCTGAGCAACATTCTGAACCATTACAAGCCGCGAGACGCAAAATTTCCTTGATAACGGCACGCTAGCAGCCATATCTCGTTACGCGCGCGCGCGAGTGAAAATTTCCCGCCAAAGTCACGTGATACTGTCTCAATACACGTTGTATTTACCAGGCTATGGCGAAAATTACCCCCAAACCTATGCATCACCTTCGTCCCTAAGTGTTCCCAGACCCACCGGACCACTGACATCCGTCACGGGTGGCGCGGCGCTCCTGGAATTGAGCGCCGCGCCACCGGGGGTCAAACAGTTCGATATATCGAACTGTTTCCGGACTGGGTTAAGTCTCTGGATATCAGGCTGGGAGCTTGATTGTACATAATCCTGAGCACACCTTGAGGGGTGAGACATGTCTCTGGTGTGGGAATGTCTGACATTGTCTCTGATGGAGAGATGTCTATCTGGGGTTTTCTTCATCTCAGTCTGAGGTTTCCCCAGATCTGTGGTTTGTGGGCGGGGTTCGATTCCCTGGTGCCGTCTTAAGGCGGAGTTTCACGGACTGGCTGACCCATCCACCATGCTGGTGAGGTGGCGACAGGTCCCCTGATTTTCCACGGTTGGAATGAGTATAGGAGCTTGTGTTTTGCATGTGCTTCGCGTAGATGTTGTGTCTGGTTCGATAAGGGGCAGCAGACCGGCGCCGACTCCCGTCTGGGGGTCAGCAATGTTTTCTGATGAGCTGTTGTGGGTGATCTGTGGGGTTTCGCCTAAGGTCCTGAAGGTTGTACATACTTCTCAAGTTCTTAGCTGAACACCTATGGGCTGCCACAGTTGGCCAACCTCTTGTACATGGGTAACACAACGAGCCTCCCGTGAAGGGATAGGGACTCATTGTAATTTGTTTGTGCTCCTGAACCAGTATGGGTGCTATGTACATATAATAAGGAATCCAAGCTGACTGTCATGCCCAGCGGGTTGTGACTTGTAGTCGGGGAGGATGTCCAGTACCCATTGTGTGTGTTTGTATGTAGACTTGTGTGAGCTGCTACAGCTCAAGAAAAGAAAGGATTGGAGTTAACGCCAAGCGCATTGGCGTGTACCTGATTCGGCATATCTCTGCGATTCCAGCGGCACCGGAACGAGTTCATTCCGACAAGTATCAAGAAAGTTATGGCGTTCCGACTTCCCGGTCGCGCGCGAGCGCGAGCCGGCTGTTCGTCTAAGTCGGACGTGAATATTTGCCGACGACATATGGGGTCGACAGTAATTCCTGGGCTGACAGGAATCAGGTGCTGAACCTACGACGGTATTGGAATCTACGTCGTACGCAGGAAATAGGAACCTTAACCTGTGGTCTGTTGGTACCGCAGGCTTAGTCCTGGACTTCTAGGTGCAGGTGCAATAGTCACTGTGGACTGTGCTCTGTGGTCACTGTGCCTGTATAGCAAACCTACTGTATAGGAACTGGGCGCTGTACAGGTAGTGAATACTATACCGGGAGTGTTATTACTGAGCAGGCCTTCTGGGCTGCTCAGGACTAGCAAGCACAGTGCACAAGTATATAAAGAATAGACCAGTGCCATTTGGGCAGATCTCTTGCGAGCCCGCCTCACGTGTGTTGCCTTGACTTGGCAAACTCGTGTACAAGCACTCACGTGCCCGAGTGCTGTAAGCCTATACAATTTAACAAAGCTCCGTTTCCAACCATATTCACACATTGCTGCATTGCAACCATATCCTTACATATTGCGTTCATAAGAACGTTAACTCCAGCGGCAGACGCTTGACCTCCGCGAGGAGGCCGAGCTTGCCAAGCGCAGCCTCAACGCCATACTCAAGAACGACTACCAAAGCAAAACGAGGGCTGGAAAAGGAGCTGGCACAGCTTCCCAGCGCCCAGCCCAACCCTCTCGCCCTCGCCATTGTTCAGCCGCCAGGCTTACCCGCCAACCAGCCGTCTGGGCCTGCCAACCCACCGCCAGCAGCCCCATCGCCCAGCGCCTCGCCTGAGCCCAAGAAACCCTGCCACGCTCGCAAATGGCGCCAGTTCCTCCCCGGCGACCGAGGATTCTCCCTCACCGGGTGGCAAGAATTGTCGCCGCAGGAATGAGTTATGCTGGAACAAGTTTTGATGCTTTGTAATTGAAAACACACACACATATGTTCTTTGCTTTCGTATTCAACTTCGTTAATGACTTTACGCACAGCAATTGAATATATTGCGTTCGCTTTCACTCTCGTCAACGCGCAATTGATTGCGTCAACGAATCCACGTCAATGACTTACGTGGAATAGATCCTTCTAGAAACACTTGCAGCAACCAACTATTTGGTACTGCAGATACTTGGCGCATACAAAGACTTTGCGCTAGATACGATTGTACGGCGTAGGTTATTCTGACGTCGCACCAGAAGCAGCACAACTACCAAGGACATATTCCGATCCTTAGCAGCTGACTGGCTTCTACTACTGTACTGTTATGCGGATGCCAATACTAATTCTTTCAACGCTGTACTAATCTGTATTATAGTGGCATCCATTGCATATGAGCCACCTGGCTCAACTCCAGCCCACTTTTCAAGTGTGAAATAAGACCGGCAAATGTGATGTATTGAGAGGTGTTTAAACCCCTATCGGCCGCATCAATTGACGGGCTTATTTTCACATCTAGTGAAGCTGCTTTCCTGAACTGGACTTCGGCACGCTTCTGGAATGCAAAACCTTAGTCCAGGAGGAGACGGCCAAACCGTTGATAGGGAAAACCTCAAGGGATAAAAACCTATCCGCAGGGGCATTAGGCAAGGCCCACGGCTGGTCGTGACTTAGCCCATGTTAAGGGGACCACGCCCACTCATGAGCTCCCTAAGCAGACCATAGGCTGCCACAGCCTTGGTAAAGGTTTTGCTCAGGGCATCAGCAACATTGAGTCGACCCTCGATGTGCTGGGTTTTGACGCCTTGGCTCAGTTCCTTGGCTACGATGTAGTCTAAGTCAGGGCTGGCAGCACTGTCCTTGTTCATGAAGCTGACCACATGCAAGTTATCACATAGGACAGTGATAGAAGACTGCAGAGCAGTTGTGGCTTGAAGAATCCAATGAAGGAGTTCGCGAACATACATTGATGTGCGAACAGCCTCAGCATAGGCCCTGCATTCTGCAGTATCAATGCCCTCAAAGACTCTTCTCTGCAGATAGCTATACCAGGCCACCACAGAGGGAACACCTGCAGCATTAGCGACGGTCACGACCCCAGCAGCCCTCGCCCTGAGTTTGTCAATCTTGCGAGATTCTTGGCTGCTATCAGAGTATGTGATAATTTGAATGGGTTTTTCCCAGTCAATGCCTGATAATACAAGTGGAGGTGAGTTCTCAATGTATTTTATCAGATTCTTAACCCCCATCTTTATTAAAATGTCATCAGGCATTCGAGCAATGACCGCCAAGTCAGGACTTATGGTAACTGCCATCCAGCCCAGCTTTCCCCGTAACTTGGGGCAATCATTGGGCGTAAGGCGTCCCAACTCTTTAAGGCTGTTAAGAAGGTTATCCTTATAAGCCTTAGAAAGTTGCATCTTAAGATGCCATCCTGTCTCGTTCTTGAACAGGGTTAGATCCATGCCACAGTAGGGTACAGATTGCCGAAATGTTAGATCTATTCTTTTTCCAACGGGGAAGGTTGCGTTAGCTTGGGCATGAATATTGTGAACCCAGTCTGCCTCTCCCATATGGAAGGTATCATCCCCATGTAGCATTAGCACTGCAGGATTTCCTTTAGCCTTTCTTACGAACAGGCTAGGACATAATGTACTCACAGTGAAGCCCAATCCTGTCAGGAATGGCTCCAATGTCTTCCTCCAGATAGCTGGACTACTGGTCAGACCTTCTACCCCTTTTAGGATCTTCATATACTTGGCATGAACTTCGGGGAGCCAGAACTTTGGCGTCCTTACGAAGAGGGGTCTGTGGCCTTTCCAGAGATTCTCAGCCACCTTCTGACTGCTGTGCAGAAACGCTCTGGTAAAGTCCATTACTGCAGCCAGGTATGCTAGGCCCTTGTTCAAGGCACCCAGTAAAATACAGAGTACCAGCCTAAATGCTATGTGCGACAGACCTGGGGTATATAACTCTTCCTTGGTCATGTCACTCGTTCCATGAAATTGGTTCAAGACTGGTCTCACATGAGGGATCGGCTTTTCATCTTTCACCTGTTTCTTCTTCAAGGTGAGTTTGAGGCGAAGCATTTGTGCATCTGGAGGCATTTCATTAGTGGGCTCAAAGCAGTTAAGCTCGAACCATTCGTCCAAGCTTTTATTCATGGCTGATCTCCACCCTTCCAATCCTTCATAAGTAGAGCACTCCTCACAGAGTTGCGGCCACTTCACTTGACTTTTGTTTGCCAAACTATGGAAACTCAAGCCAAGCGAAGACGGGTCCAAAGCAGTAGGAGTAATAAGCTCCTTGGCAGGGGGAACCTTAGCCCACTTACTTCCTGCTATTGATGCCACCTTAGGGGTTGAGCTCCACATAGCATCCGCCACACGCGCCAATGGCAATTGGCAGGTAAAGTTATTGAGGGGAATTGGGTTACATCCCTCCCGACGGAGCTCCTTCCCTTCATACAAACTGACACCCTTTTGCAGGAGAAACGGCTGACCAATAATGATTGGTCCATCATATCCCTCTATTACGCAAATAGGAGTTAAGGTACCAAGTAGAGGGACATGGATTTCACCTATCACGGGGTAGGCAACTTTCCCATTAAAATCTTGTATACGTTTCCATTTACTGGGAAGGATAGTATAACCCTCTATATCTTCGGGACTGATAATGGATACCTCTGCCTGGCTGTCCACTGCGAACCCGTTGATAAGAAGGATATCTTCCTTAGGGACATTTAACAATGCCACCTTAGGGCGCTGCAAATACTTAACAACATTAGACAGAGAGAATTTCTGCCTCTTGGATGGCTGCAGTCCACCCAATGGGCCATGTTCTGGGGCAGAACCATTGATGGCTCCTTCCTGATTGCAATAAGGAGGAGTTGCAATCGGGCATTCACACTTGGCTGAATTCTTAGCCAACTGTGGCTCACCAGGGGTTAAATCCATAACCTTCCTCTTAAGAGATACAGCCTCACTTAGCTTTGCCTCTTCACCTATTGTGGCCCCCGCAGGGAGTGCAATGCCACACCCCGGCTCTACAAAACTCCCTCCATGAGATGCAGTCATAGGGCAGGACAAAGCAACCCTCATCTGTTCGTCATCCCGTTGTACACCGGTCAGATCAGATTCAGATGGTCCCCCCTGCATTGCCTCTTGCCATGTGGGTAGCAGACCGCCGAGTTGGGTTTGGCTTGGCTTCGCTTGGTTTACCTCTTGACGTACTGATGGGACGACCAGTTCTTCATTGCCCGGATTGTTCTTATTATTTGGGCCCAACACATCTACATCGGGCAAGACTGGTTTGATCCTGTGCCAAGATACGTGGTAGACCCTTCCATCACGTTCCACATCAGCAGTTTTCTGGTCTACCTGGAGGTCCTTAATAACAGCAGGGCCTTCCCATTTCCCCCTCTTGAGAGGAGGTCCCTCCTTATAGACCCATACAGCCTGACCTTGGTTAAAATTCATGGAACCCCGATATCTATCTTTTCTCTTCAGCCTGAGATGCTCATCATTTAAATATTGATTCCAGGCTTTCATCGTGGATTCAGGGTACAAAGAATAATTCAGGCCCTTAGGAGTCACCCATAGATCAGTAAATGGGATCCTCAACACTCTGCCCTCATTTAAAGTTGATTCAAGGGCCCTACAAGCAGCCGTCCTATCCAGGTAATTAGTTTTGAGCAACCCCGGGTAGTCACCGGATGCCTGTAACTTCTTGACTTCACTGGCCATTTTATTGATCTTCCCTTGAGCCTCATGATCCTCTCGGCCCACGAACACAAGGAACTCCAATCCAGAAGATCCGGCCACCTGCTGAAGGGGCCTGAATTGAAGGTCAGTTTGCACGTGGGTAATCACAGGAAAATGTGCTAGCACTAACTGCATAGCCACATATAAGTGTTCTTTATGCATGGAGACCATAGGCTCTAAGGCCTTATATCTAGACCACTCATCCACTGCCATGATATACGGCAAGTGCTTCCATCCTGAGAAGAAGAGGATATCCACTTGTATATGTCCTCTCTCCACAGGTGGGGTTTTCGTGTGATAACGAGGTGGTCTATTGGCCAGCTGGGTACATCCACACTTGGCCATAACTTGCCTCAATGCACTTACCAACCCCTTGCTTCTCAACTTAGCACACAGGGGCAAGGCATTAGACCCATGGCCACAAATAACATGCAATTTCTTGGCCAACTCAGTGTGGGAAATGTCAATCCCTTCAGCCTGACAATCAGCCAGGACTGGAAAATTATTTATTTTGTTATTATTGCATTCAGGCAAGCAGTATTGATCATCAGCTGTTGCAGCACCAGCTGGTTCATTCACCTCAGCCAGTATTCCCTTGGTTGAGTCATCATCATCGTGACAGAGTACAGCATAAGGGTTCCCATGTGCCCAAGAACATTGCTTGTCTGAGATCAGTTCAGGCTGTGATACATATGGGGTCCCGTCCCCATGGGGCCCCCCTTGGACCTCGTCCGCATTTGTAACATCTTCCTGTGCAAGCCCGGTGCAAGGCACAGTCACATCAGGACTTGACAGGGCATCTAATTTTTCTGCTCATCCTTGGGGCTGGGATTCTTGTGGCTGGGGCACTTCTTGGAGAGATGCCCAAGACGACCACACTTCCAGCAGGCCCGCCCTTGAGGAGCAGGTGGGCGACCCGCCGGGTTGTTGGAAACTGGATGAATGATCCTCTTCTTGAATCTGCACACGTCCTCCATATGACCGGGCTTTCCACAGTAGTTGCAGCCAGCTTGCTTCTGTCTTGACCTGCACACAGCTGCTGCATGGCCAGACTTGCCGCAAAAAGTGCACACAGCCAGCTGCGACCCTTGAGCAGGAACGGACAAGCGACCCAGCAACGTGTGCATACGGTTGACCTCGGCTGCCAAAGACTGCATGTTAGCAGGGGACTCACTCACCTTGCTTACCTTTGCAGTTCTGGCAGTCAGATCGGCCAGCTTCGATCCGCTCAACAGCGTCTCCAAGCGACGACGACCCTCGACCAGGTCAGCCAAGCAACCGCTCAACTGGGACATGACGCACGTCCGCTCCTCCGGGCTAAAATCCGCCGCCCGGACCCATTGAATAAGCTGGACTGCCGGATCCCACGGAATTATACTCTCGTCCAGCATATCGCAGTACTCCCGGAAGTTCTCCAAGCGATCACACCCCGGAGGGCACATCCAGCCGACGAAATTACCGAGGTGCTCCATCAGTAAATCCTCCTGCTTCGGCTGGAAAAGACGAATTACCTCCTTCAGAAACCAATCGAGGGGCGCCTTGTTGTTTGCTCCCCTCTCGAGCAGCTTGAAAAACCTCAGGTTTGCTGACGAGTCGTACAAACGCGTGGACCGAAGAAATTCCAGCGGCTTCTCTATCTTCAACTCCTCCATCAGCTCCACCAGGGCCACCACTTTATGTACAAAAGCCTGCCGCTCGTTCAGCGAGGGGCGTCTAGAAATAGGAGCTGGTATGTTGCCTCGCAAGTCGTGCATCGCCTTGAGATTTGATATCTTTTCCGCCCGCTTTTTTTCTGGCCCTTCCTCATCACTGTCCGAAGGCCGGTGGTGTCTACGCTTTTCGTCACCACTGTCAGCAGGGCTAGAAGAGCGACGATCAGACTCCATTGAAAAAATTGAAAAGTAGGCGATGTTATGTCGATGGTGTAAACACAAATCTCAATACAAGTTATGCTGGAACAAGTTTTGATGCTTTGTAATTGAAAACACACACACATATGTTCTTTGCTTTCGTATTCAACTTCGTTAATGACTTTACGCACAGCAATTGAATATATTGCGTTCGCTTTCACTCTCGTCAACGCGCAATTGATTGCGTCAACGAATCCACGTCAATGACTTACGTGGAATAGATCCTTCTAGAAACACTTGCAGCAACCAACTATTTGGTACTGCAGATACTTGGCGCATACAAAGACTTTGCGCTAGATACGATTGTACGGCGTAGGTTATTCTGACGTCGCACCAGAAGCAGCACAACTACCAAGGACATATTCCGATCCTTAGCAGCTGACTGGCTTCTACTACTGTACTGTTATGCGGATGCCAATACTAATTCTTTCAACGCTGTACTAATCTGTATTATAGTGGCATCCATTGCATATGAGCCACCTGGCTCAACTGAATGCATTGAGGTTCTCCAGTTCCTCGAACAGGAGCGGAAGCTCTTCGTGAAGGGGGCGGCTATTGACTACAATGGAGACATGTCCTGGCTCTATGCTATGAACGAAGCACAACAACGCCTGGCTATCTTGACCAGCCATTTCCAGCTCCGCCTCACCGACATCACCCGCACGGTCCGCACCCCAGCCCCCGCACAGCCGGCAGCCCCATCGGCTTCCTCCCTCTGCAAGGATGACATCCGCGCAGTGCTGGAGGAGCACGTGACCTGGCCGCTGGCCGAGCAGCTGACATTGCTGAACACCACGCTCAACACGGTCGAGGCCCGGGTCTCCAACGTGGAAACCAAGGTCGTCCACAAGCTCCAGCCCCAGTTCACGACGCTGCACACCGCGGCGCAAGCTTCGGAAACGCATGCGGCACTTGTCTCTCGCCTTAACCAGGTGGAGGGCAAGTGTGGCGTGCTCCTGAAGAAGCTTGAGGCCATCACCGCCCACACCGAGGCCCTGGCCACACAGGTCCCCAAGATAGCGGAGCAGACGGCCACCATTGCATCCCAGCCACCCCGGCAGGATGCTGCATGGCGACCTCCCGCCGCTCTCCTACGCGGACCTGCTGCGGTCAGCGACCGCCTCCACCACCGACGCCATCGCCACAAAGCTCCAGGAGCTGGAGGACCACCGCCAGGCCCAGCAACGGGAGGTCACCGACCGCGCTCGCCGCGAGTGCCGAGTGGTGCTACGTCGCTTCCCCCAGAAGCCAGGTGAGACGTCAACCTCTCTTGCTGACGAGCTCAAGAACCAGCTTCTTACCCTCATGGGCCTGGTAGGTGAGGTAGAACTGCGTGGGTGCCACCGCCTTCCCCACTCACGGGACAAGGCGGCTCCCCCACCAGTCCTACTCACCTTCTCCTCCCCTGAGGATAAGCAGCGGTTCCTCTCTCGTCGCAAGCGGTTGCACGACCTCACCTGGACGCTGGATGACGACCTCACCCCCGCTCAGCAACAGCAGCGACGCGACCTGTGGCCGGAATACCTCCGCCATAAGCAGGACCCCCAGAAGCCCAAGGTGTACTGGAGGGGCGGGGACCTGATGATCAACCACAAGATGTGGACGCCCCCAGCGGGCTAGAATAGCAATAGCCCTAGCTTGTAACCATTGGCGTCACTGCCGCTAAGGCAGCCATGCCTAGAATGTTGCCTAGCTGTGCCAACACACCTAGTCACGCCGCCGCCAACGCACGGTACACAACCAGCCATAGCCTTAGCCTAGTCCTAGTACAGCCATGCAGTACGCCCTGGCTATGTTCAGATTACTTGCCCACGCTCCTTGCTATGATATGCTCACATGGGTCTTATTGCACCCACAGTTTGCCGGATCGTTAGCCTGTCCTTTTAGCTAGCCGCGCCCGATTGCAGCTGTGGCATGCCTTTGCATGGCATGAAGGAGACTGGGGGTCTCTGCCCTTTCTCCTGTAGTGCACACACAGGGATTAAAAGCACTTCGGTGCTCCGTGACTCCCCAACGGGAGCACGAGTTTAATTAATTAATACTCAAGAACTTTGACATGGAGGAAGGTGAGAATTCCGAGAAGCTTGCACGTGCGTTCGAGAGCAAAATCCTTGCACGCATGGGCCTTCTGGGTGATCGAGATTAAGCTGACCGCCCACCGCCTCGATCCCCCGCGCGCGGGGTAAGGCAGGGGCGCCTCCGCTTCTTCTCATCAATTTGAGAGCCCATCGGACAAGATTTCGTTTCTCAGACGCCGCAAGCAGCTCGAGCATACTCCCTTCACCGTGGACGTCGACTTGACCCTGGCGCAGCAACAACGGCGACGGGAGCTATGGCCGACCTACCTCCAGCTCCGGCAGACCAAGGCGGGCCAGCCGGTGTACTGGAAGGGGGCGGCAATCTACGTCGGCCACAAGCCCTGGCATGCGACCCCCTCGACCACCGCGGCCCCAGCGACTCCAGACACCCCAGCCTAGGGGAATACAGCAGCAGTAGTGTAGGATAGTTAGACCGTGGCCTTGTACATGCCCGCCTACTACAGGCATTATACCCGCTGAGGCCTAGCATTTTTAGTCATGTACAAGTTTGCCTATGATGAGCCACACCCCAGATGATGCCTAGCTTTATTTCATTATGCAGTGCCCACGCAGGGAGTCACTCTCTGCTGAGAAGCCATGCCCTAGCTCTTGTAAAGCCATGATGATCTTCCCCACCTATGACGGGCTCCCCTTAGCTGGGAGTTGCCGGAGACTCTGGGTGGTGCAGGTGCCCTGGTGCACCTAAAGCAAGTGTTGTTTACATTCCCACCCTTGCAGGAAGTAGCTTAGAATGTATTATAGGCCATATGCCCCTTCTCAAGGGCTATGTGCTACAGATACTCCCAACGGAGCTAGTTATCTTCCTAATTAATTAATTAACCCATAGTCCGCTGACCCATTTTTGGCACTTTCATACCCCTGAAAATGAGAAAAATCATAACTCACAGGCCACAACTCCAAATACCCCCAACCAAGATGCTAGGAGTATCTACACTTCAAGGGCTTTCGGAATATGCATTAATACCATGGCTTTATCAAAGCATTTGGATGATAGCTCTAGTCAAAGTTGGCCAAAAGACGATCTTTTTTCCCCAAGGAAAAGTTAACCCCCCCCTTTTTTCCCAGGGAGGGTAGGGAACCTCAATACCAACATTGGACAATTTAGTTGGATAGTCCAATGGGGGTTTCCTTGGGTCAGACCACCCGGATAACCCTTTACCCCTATATAACGTGCTCATATATGTGTGTGGGTTACGCGCGTGAAAACAGCTATCTATGACATGCAACACGATAATGCATTATAGCAAGCTATAAAAGGCTGCCAAAAGTGCTGGAATACAAACACGTTGCCTACCTGCACTAACGGAATGCCATACTCCATAGAAATGCCATAAACTGGGCACTTTCAGGGCTAATACCACTCTCTACAACAGGCATGGAAGCTTGCTGAAGTATGCATGGATAAAATCGTCATATATAATGCATGGGAGGCGTATTCCGCTGCAAACAACACGCAAATACGTTGTCGTACATAGCTCGTTCATGTCCTGCCCGGATTCCGCTGGCCGGGACCACCATATCTCACACATACCGTTGCTCTATGGGCATAGACAGCCATAGCCGCAACATGCATGCATCCTTTATGATTACCAGGTTGATGTTCCGTTGAAAGATGACCTATAAACGTGTCCGCATTCCCAGCAAATGCTGCAGCGGACATCCCGTAGCAAACCTGGATGCTTGGGCTGGCGCAGACTGCCCGGCCATGAGGAGAAAATCGACATATGATAGGCGATGACTCGTCTGGCACTGGCGACCAAGAAGGCAGTATTTTCCTACCTGTATTTTCCCAATCCTAAAAATCTGGCCATGCCTGACATACAAAAATCACGCATCATCATTCTGAGCAACATTCTAAACCGTTTCTAGCCGCGAGACGCAAAATTTCCCTGATAACGGCACGTTGACAGCCATATCTCGCTACGCGCGCGCGCGAGTGAAAATTTCCCGCCAAAGTCACGTGATACTTTCTCAATGCACGTTGCATTTACCAGGCTATGGCGAATATACCCCCCAAACCTATGCATCACCTTCGTCCCTAAGTGTTCCCAGACCCACCGAACAACTTCCCTCCGTCACGGGTGGCGCGGCGCTCCAGGAATTACGTGGTTTATTACGTTAAGTCAAAGTGCATGCGATCACATGCAGTTTTCGGACTATGGGTTAACCCGTGTTTTTTTACAACGCGATACATCGCGTTGTAGGGTTAGAACGCGATGTATCGCGTTGTAATCTGACACGTGGCAAACCTATTAAACATGCGATTTTTGGTCTGAAACTTTCAACATAGGTCAGAAACATCTCATAGAATTCAAGAAAAAATCCTGGTATTTTTAGTATTTTTTTTGTGACAGCTGCAAACAAATATGTACCACTGAAATCAGGCATTTTCGCGGGACGAAGGTGAAGACGACGGCGATGGCGGCAAGTAGATCTCGCCAGTTTTCGCGCGAATTTCAGTGGCTGTTGGGTAGCACGACCATGATGATGCGTTCAAAGGTTGATAATTAGGTTTCTACGAGTTTGTTGAGGTACTGCATGGGGCAAAGGAAACGTAGTTTTTTCCAGTTTCTCACCCAACTTTCATGCGGAAACCCTGGAAACCGGCATACATATTATTATGTCAAGACTCGGGTCTGCTGCGGCACCATGCTTGGTATTTCCATGGTGCTTCGACTTCTTAACACATGTTTATTCATTCCGAACGCCCGGACTCTCGGCTAAACCGAGATTTGTGCAGACTTTTATTGGGTAGCTCCGGGCATGATGGTGCCTGCAAATAGCGTAAGGCGTGACCGTGGCTATTGCTACGGTATGCTGTATTTTCCTGGAAATGGCCTCTGCCACCGGGTCAATAGTGCTTGCAGGCGTAAGTATATCGTGTTTCTACCTAGTTTCTGCCAGTTTTCCACTTATTTCTACCGACCTCTGCCCAGCCTCTCTAAGACCGCCATCCTACTCAACGTTGCTTGCATGTCAGCCATAGCAGGTTGCAGTTGTGCAGTATTTAGGTGCTGTATACGTCGTCAAGCCGTGCATATATCGTGAGGATTGGATGTTGATGGTTTATACTGCGTTGATTGTGCAAGAAGATCAGCTGGGTGCCCATAATCATAGTGTATAATCATGTGTTGTTAGCATCTTGCCACCATTTGCTAGCATGCATTCCAGCGTCATCTTTGCCTGCATGTAAGCTCATGGATCACTCAACCTATCCAAGCCTTGCATTACACGTGCCTCTTTCTTTCAGTATTGCACGCGTTATGGAATGAAAACCGAGCACCTCCGTTCCCACGAGGCATGTGCTCAACACGTTGTGAGAGTGGATGATGCTTTGGCTATGGCTGCCTGATTCAGTCATATTAGGTCATCCAGTCATGATGTTTGATGCATGTTTGATGCTGTATAACTTATACAACACCTATTTTCAACGTTTTGACCCTCCAAGCTCACTATGGCCCCGTTTATGGGGCTCGTGTCGTTGCGTAATGTTGTGATGGGCTCTCATGTTTCCCACTGCGTTGTACTGCGTTGTAATTGTGATGCTAATGAAAAATAGCTCCAGTGGCCCAATGGGCCTGAGTTTTGTTTCACAGAGCCTGCATATGTTGCCCATAGCTCGTGCAAGAAGCCAGATTTTTTTCATGAACCATTTGTGAATAAGCACATGACTTGTGACCTAGGGTCAAGAAATCGCCGTCATGGTCAGACCCCCCTGTATTCAAACCAGTGTATCTCTCTAATGAATGAGCATTTTGTAGGTCTGAGTAGCTCAAAAAATCCTTTGGTTTATGGGCTTTCAGGAAAGTATATACATGACCATGAAAAAATTTTTTTCCTTAGGTGCTATACGCGTTCTAAAAAAAGCTTACAACACGATATATCGCGTTCTAATTAAAAAAACACGGGTTAATTAATGGTATTGCCTGGTTAATGTATTGCACCCACAGTGTTGCGCCTAGCCGGCACCATGCTGTGGAGAGAGTGCTCTGTGGCCTGCCCATGCACTTGCGGCAGTGTGAGATATAGCTTGGGCGCCCTCCCTCCTCGTAGTAGTGTGTATAGAGTTGAAGGTCCCTTTACTCTGTATTGGCACCCAGTGACGTGACGCAGTCATGTGCTTATTTAATTAATTAATTAAAGTTAAAGACTTGAGTAAGCGAATTTATTGACGTCAGGTTAATGTCCATGCACCAAAAAATGGAGGAATTTAGATTAAGCACAATTTGTTACGTTGGTGAGTATGGTGAGTGCACGTGGTGGGTATGGTGAGTGTGGTGAGTGTGGTGAGTATGGTGAGTGTGAGTGCGAGTGCGAGTGTGAGTGTGAGTGTGAGTGCGAGTGCGAGTGCGAGTGCGAGTGCGAGTGCGAGTGCGAGTGCGAGTGCGAGTGCGAGTGCGAGTGCGAGTGCGAGTGCGAGTGCGAGTGCGAGTGCGAGTGCGAGTGTGAGTGTGAGTGTGAGTGTGAGTGTGAGTGTGAGTGTGAGTGTGAGTGTGAGTGTGAGTGTGAGTGTGAGTGTGAGCGTGAGCGTGCGAGTGGGCGTGAGCGTGAGTGCGTGTATGATAGGTAGGTGGGTGGGGGTATGTAGGTAGGTGGGTGGGTGGGTGGTACGTGGGTGGGTGGGTGGGTGGGTGGGTGGGTGGGTGGGTGGGTGGGTGGGTGGGTGGGTGGGTGGGTGGGTGGGTGGGTAAGTAAGTAAGTAAGTAAGTAAGTAAGTAAGTAAGTAAGTAAGTAAGTAAGTAAGTAAGTAAGTAAGTAAGTAAGTAAGTAAGTAAGTAAGTAAGTAAGTAAGTAAGTAAGTAAGGAGACTGGGGGTCTCTGCCCTTTCTCCTGTAGTGCACACACAGGGATTAAAAGCACTTCGGTGCTCCGTGACTCCCCAACGGGAGCACGAGTTTAATTAATTAATTAATTAATTAATTAAGTAAGTAAGTAAGTAAGTAAGTAAGTAAGTAAGTAAGTAAGTAAGTAAGTAAGTAAGTAAGTAAGTAAGTAAGTAAGTAAGTAAGTAAGTAAGTAAGTAAGTAAGTAAGTAAGTAAGTAAGTAAGTAAGTAAGTAAGTAAGTAAGTAAGTAAGTAAGTAAGTAAGTAAGTAAGTAAGTAAGTAAGTAAGTAAGTAAGTAAGTAAGTAAGTAAGTAAGTAAGTAAGTAAGTAAGTAAGTAAGTACTTGTGTGTCATGCGCAAAGGCATGCCACGGAGTACTATGCTGATCTCATTAGAAAAATAATTACACAAAAGTTTAAACAAATATCGTCTGCATCATCCCCCAACCGTTAAGCACTAGATGGGGATGTAATCCTCATCCGAGCTGTCCTCTACTGTAATGGCAGACGAGGCGGTAGTGTAGCGGCTATCCTCAGGACCAATAAACGTGTATGATAGGTAGGTAGGTAGGTGGGTGGGTGGGTGGGTGGGTGGGTGGGTGGGTGGGTGGGTGGGTGGGTGGGTGGGTGGGTGGGTGGGTGGGTGGGTGGGTGGGTGGGTGGGTAGATGCACTGGCCAGGGTAAATGCACTATTATAACGTCAAAAAACGAATATATGACGAATTTTACTGTACCCGCCAGTGCCGAGGCATAATTAAGAATGCCGATGACTGAGCCAAAAGTTGCTACTAACTCGTCGAAGGCAGGCAGATACATTCAGGGCGCATAGGCTCTCGATATCAAGGCCGACATCATTGGCACAAGTCTGTTCGTATACCCGTATTTGATAACCGAATTGTTCTGGATACACAGTATTACCCTTCAAGCTGGAAGTCCTAGATCTGGGGTGTCGAAGCCGACACTTTCTTCTAATCTGCTGCCACTAATTCGCGCCACGGCTCCGGAGGTCATTTGCATGCATGTAGTCTGAATATAAGTAAGCACATACGTGCGTCGTCGATAATGAAAAATTACGGATATGGAACAGACAGAAGTGCGCGAAATAAAAAACAATTCTAGCAAGTACGCTCAACGCCATCTTCTTACATGCGAGGGTTTTCATTCGCGCTTGAATTGTATGCTGTTCTCATATCCTTCTCGTAACGCTATCCTCCACAAATGAAATTTTCTTCGTCGTAGACTGCAGATTGAATATACCCGCATGGTATAAAAGGCAAGAGCCCGTGTCGATCCGTTACCGCAGCTGGGATGTCACATTTTCATGTCATGCGTCATAGCAACAAATTATACTGAGAAAGACTGCCCACATGCCATATGGTCTGCCTCCCCGAATGTCTGGCTGCCTCTGTCTGCCCGGCTTGACCCGCACCCCGCTTTGGGGCGACTCCGTCATGACTCCGTCATCGGGGTACAGTAGATGCGCGCGCGGGGCTCCGGTCGCGCGTGCCCGGCAGGGGGGTCCCCGACAATCGGGGTGCCCGGCCCGTCACCCCCCCAAAGCACGTCTGCCGTGACCCCGCTTTTGGGGGACGGGGCGTCCGGCTCGGGGACCGGCGCGGCGCGGGTCTGGGCCTGGTCTGGGGACTCTCCCCGTCGCGGGTGGTGTCGCGGTCTGGGGACTGCTGTCGCGGTGCGAGGGGACGACCATGTGCGTGGGTCAGAAACCCCCCACGTGTCCTGGACGACGATGTGCGTGGGCCAGACAACCCCCACGTGTCCTGGCGCCTGTCCTGGCTCACCACTCACCAGTCACCTTGTCGTGCATTTACTTGATTTATTTCGTCCTGTTCTGGGGTGTGCCCTGGATCCGGGAATTACTTATAAAAGACGCATCACCCACAAGGCAGTATGTTAGCCGCAAGACACGGACACCACGGGCGGGAATTCACTGTTAACAAAAGAGTTAACAAAAGAAAGCGACCGTCGTCACAGAAATGGACGCGAAATGGATGCAGGATGAATGGCCTGCTCCGCCATTAGGATATGTATGTTTCCTGCGGGGAGAAGCCGTGGCTGTAGGCGGGGTGGTGGCAGGCCAACCACAGGCGCAAGAGCAGCCCATGATGCGCCTGCTGAGTGCTGACAATAGGCCAGGGTCAAGTTCCAGCGACGAGGATGCCGGAGGCCAGCGCGGCAGCGACGAGAATGAAGGCAGAGCGGGCTATGGGCGTAGCCGGGCCGGTTTGTTTCAGGCGCGCCCTCCCCCAACCGCTTCCCCAGGAGCAAACACACCGGAGCAAAGGCGCGCGCTCTATGACGGGCATAACAGCTTGACACCTGAGACGTTGAGTCGATATCAATCAGCATGGAAACGGTTCTGTGCGTTTCATCACGCGACCCCGGAGTATGCGGAGGGCGAGGAAGCGGAACACCTTTTTACTTTTTACAGTGGGGGCGGTCGAGCAGTACCTGGAAAGCCGAAAAGACACGGAGGCAGATGTATAATGCACTGTGGTTTCTCAGCTGTGTGTGTCCGGTCCCATGTTTCAAAGCACAACCTTACAAGTCTCTGCTGCTGCATCTGGGGCATCGGTCAGGCCGCAATTCACAGGCTGTATTTCCCACTTTGTATTTGGATGCTGTCGTACCAATGTTTCACTCGTTGCAGGGGAAGGCCACCCGGGATAAGGTCCTGAACGCGTTGGCATTTTTTCGCACTAGGTGGTACTTCATCCATGCGAAGGGCACAGCCCCCGACGTGGGTGAACATGAGGGAATCAAGATTTACAAGGCATCTGCGTCATCGAGGTCCAAGGAGCGGGCCATTCCCGAGTAAGTGGTGGTGATACTACTCTCTTTGGACATCTGGTTTGCCATGCTTCTAGGGATGAATTTCTCTCTGGCGTTCATGGTTTGCATTGTATGAACGCGGTGTTCATTTTTTGTGGCAATGCCCTTGTGTTTTGGTGCCCTATTCAGGAACGCGTAGCAGGATGCAGCAAGGCATATCACCACGTTGAAGTACGGCGACGCAGAGTTCAGGGCTGCTAACCGGCATTTCCTCGAGCTGAGCTGCGAGGGCATGTTCGCGGACAGAGAGAGGCAACAACACCTTGCCAACCAGATGCGGTAAGAGTTTTCCCTAGCATGGCTATTGCAATACCTTTCTGGCTAGGTTGGTGTCCTTGCATGGTGTCAACAGATATCTCTGAGCCTTCTGCAAGAACTTCAACAGCAATACCTGTAGTGCTTCCATGGTTTCTTATTATAGTGGTACATGGGTTGTGCTGTATCACCAAGTTCATAGCCTTGCAGGCTTTGTCCACAAGTTCAATGTTGGTTGTGACCTGATCATGGGTTTTGTGGCATTTATGCTTGCTTGGGTACAAAGATTTTCGTTATTGCCACGCCCGTCCCGACTTGCCCCCAATGCATACCCACCAAGAGCCGACTTCCTTGACAACCACCTTACTGCATTGCGCTCCATGGGGACGCGCAAGACCAACCTGCAACCTGCCATGCATGTTCGCGCTGCAACACCATACTGAGCCGTACGCTGAGACTGCGGTCATGATCTCCATGGTGGATTCTAACCCTTAAACTGTACTGAGTCCGTTTTCGTGGCGCCAGTTGAACTCGCGCCACTCTAACGGACTGAGTTTGTGGCAGAACCAGGCGCCGCGCCAATAATAATTTAACGGTCAAACCTGGGGGGATCGAAAGATCTAGACGTAAGCTACGCCTGGCACTATTCAGACCGTACTTTGGACAATTGGCCAGGGAGATATGCTTGAGCAAAGTTAGGGGGGTACCATGGTCTAACGGGACCAACGTGCATGAAAAATATTGACGCGCACGGCTATGGCGGTGCACACAACTGACTGGTACGAGAGAATGGCTCGACATAACGGACTCAAATTTTGTAGGCATGATTTTTAAGTCATAAAAACGTTATACCCCTAGCCATGGAACGTTTGAAGATGCGTAGATGGGTCTCGGGGTGCTGGTAGGCGCAGCAAATCATGTTAGCGGCCAGGCGGTGACAGTGCGAGTGCTGCATGTTGCTAGGCGGAAATTTTCGAGATATTTGCGCGTGGATAAACGTTTGACGTTGTTCCCAACCAGATTTGCTAGAACTGGCAGCCAGGAAAGGCTCGAGGCTACGTCCATGAATCGGGCGTGCTGGCTCCCGCAGGAAAGGTAATCTGCTGTTCCGACCTGGTACGTTCTAGCCTCCTACCGTGTTCCGTTAACCGTATCTGGTTGTATTATTGTTTATAACTAATATCATGGTTATAACCGAGGGCTTGTGATTGTCATTTTGTTGTTTTGCTGCCTGTAAGCATCGGCTTGTCATGGTTGTGGAATACCATCAGGTCAAGCAGATTGTGGACCATGTTTGGTCGCTGTTAGCTGAGGCTGCAACGGAAATAGCGTAATAACGGTTGGTATTGGTTAGTAGTATGGTAACGTTGATCACCCAATGCTTTTCCTGGCTCAAACAGCCCGAGACAAGTTCTTTTCTGACCAGTTTCAGGCATGGCTTCTTGTTTTGCTGGCCAACGCCCACCTTCTTATATTGCATCCATTGCATGTGAAAAACATGGAGATACCCAATACCTGTTTGCATGGAAGCATTACCAACTTGTTCCTTTTGTTTTCTTCATTGTTGCAAAGAACATGGAGGTGTTTTGTCATTCATTTGGTGCGTTAGTGATGTAGCTCCTTGCCAGCCCTTTGACGCGTGCTTGAGGCCTTGATATGAGCCTTTCACCTATTGTTTAGCATGGTCTTGTGTCTTATATGCTGGGCATGATGTTGGCATTGCTTTTGTTGCCATCTAGTTGTTGTTTTGTGCCACTTTGGGATAGTAAACCTATGCGGTAGTGCTAGCAACCGTCCCAAAATAACTTGCACCGTTATAACGGCCTGAGCTATTTTCGGCTGTTTGCTAGCTAGCCTGTGCAGTTCTGTGGCATTTCATGTTTTGAATGCATTGATGGCATGCCTATGATTATGATAAACTGCCTTTAAAAGGCCAGGGCCGACTGATTTGTGTAAATGGTCGATAATGCATTATATATGTCTCCAACCCCACGTGCACTGTACCCCCCTGGGGGGGGCGCTATTTATAGCTCATGTGGGGCATGCATATATGACCAACCACATGTCCCCAGTGTTATTTGATATATAAGCATGCTTCCTTCCAAGGGTGGGCCAGAAAATATTATTTGGCTAGATACTCTCGTACTTACAAAGATACCCCAACTCAGTCCGTTACGGTGGTTCCAGTTCAGACAGTTGAAGGGCTAAACAGCTCCGTGAAGGCGATGGCATGATACAGCATGTCAGGTGGTGGTGGTGGATGGTTTGCAACGTCAGCACATGCCCATGACTTGCAAGAGCCTCAACATGCGCAAGGAGTTCAAGGCCATGCACAAGGAGAAGTTCCCGGGCGCATTGGCCGAGGTTGATGTAGGACGTGTAGGGTCGATTTAGGAGGTTGGTATCCAGGAGGCATCGACCCTTCGCCGTGCATCTCAAAATGGCCGGGGTGCCTGAACTTGGTGATTGGGCACTGCTACATCATGCAGATTGTGCGTCTGCCATTGCAATTTCAGTGACCAGTAACCGGGATTTCACTGCACATGTGTGCAGTTTTTTCATATTACAGTTTTTTCATATATAAGAGGCCCAGCAACCCGGCCAGATTGAGATGCAGCATGTGCATGTGGGGTGATGATGTATTGCCTACTGAATACAGTTATGATCAATGTCATGCAAGTGTCTGTGTATCTTGTGTAGTGTATTGAATGAGATAACTATATGTTGGTTGTCTCATTTTCCCACTAATGTATGTAAAGTCATTCATGCTACACAACAAGACAGGGCAGGGACACCTGTCCAATTCTCTCACCCCGTCTCTCATGCATTGCCAAATATCATTAGGAGGCAGGGCTGGCAGGCCACAGGTAATATAAAAAGCTACTCACTCTAGGAGAGGCCGCGCACGGCATCCACTGTGAGTGCAGTAGTCAGAAATTATTAATAAATTCTCGATTTGAACAAAATGTGATGCATGTCCGGCCATAGGCCATAGGTAGGGAGTATATATTTTCTCATTGATAAACGGGTGTAAACTCTTGCTGTCTCATCATCATGTTATGCTTCATGTCATGTTATGTTTCATGTATATAAATTGTCTCCTTGATATATCAAAGAGACAACCAGCGCAGGCCAGAAATCGGGAGAATCCGGACCATGGTAGCTCGAGCCTGCCGTTATCTTTTCCGCGTTTTCGAGTCGTTCAGGATGATGAAGATGAATGGTGATGGAAATGTGTATCCTTGTGCATTGAAATTATGGCTGGCTTACGTGTGGAGCGACTAGATGACCTAGACGGTGGGGCCGGAAACAGCATGCTTGATCAGGGCGTGTGTTTCTAGCCTAACTGGCCGGGAGTGTCTAGTGGTGAGCACCATTGCTGCGATCGCTCTCCCACCATTTACGAGGAAATACCCGCAAATGGAAAACCACTGAAAAGGTCTAGCTAGTCAGTCATCACGTTAGCCATGCCATGATTCCAAACGTCCAAGAACTGCACACGGTGCAAAGGCAAAAAGCCGGAGGACAGCACTTTCAAATGTGCGGCGGGAACCAAAAGCCCGCGGATGCCAGAAAACATCGTGTTGCGGCAGCGACGCGACGATGTGGACAACGAATCCAGTGCCAAGCTCGGAACGGCCGCAAAGGAGATCTGGCATCACAGGGTTCAGATGTGCGGAGATACTATGCGATCCAGCCGGTCCACGACCTGTTTGTAGAGCTTGTGCCAAGGGGCAGCACCGAACAGATGTGGGTGACGTTGCAAAAAACATCGGACTTGACGGAGCATAATGGCTCGGTCATAGTCTTTGACCAATAAACGCTGCAAGAGTTCAACAAGAGTCGTGATGAAATCAACACGATAACGTCACACATTAGCACTAGACTCAGAAAATCTGTGGTGGCACCAGGTAGGAGAGAGAATGACCAAAGAGTTCTTTGCTCTGATTCCTACCCCTAAAGCTCACTCCTCTATCACGGAAATCCAAGACGAACACGGCAGCCACCGAGACATCACCTCCATACTACAGAGTGGTCACCGTTACTACTCAGCTCTCTTTCTAAACGAACCCCATCCTGACTCATCTGCAGCCATGCAAAAAATCCTACATGCCATTCCCCGTCGCCTTACACCAGCTCAACAGCAGGAACTCGATCAAATCCCCTCCATGGAAGAGGCCACAACAGCTATGGAACACATCAAAACCGGTAGCGCCCCCGGGGTCGACGGTCTGCCTATTGAATTCTGGAAAACGTTCTGGTCCCTTCTACACATAGATTTCTACGAATGTATTCTTGAAATTTGGCGGCACGGTAAGGTGAGCGGCAGATGGGCTGAATCTGCGCTTATCTTACTGTACAAAAAAGGAGACAAGACTCTATGGAAAAACTACCGCCCAATCCGTCTCCTTACGGTAGCGTACAAAATCATCAGTAAAATAATCCAACGACGCTTATACACCGTCCTAGACTTCCTCATTGGTCCGGAGCAAGTGGGCTTTAGGGCCAATCTCCACATCAACGACATCATTACCCTCATCATGGACATTGTGGAAAAAGCCTGGCGCGACGATATAGAGGGTTTCATATTGTTTTGGGATTTTGAAAAAGCCTTTGACCGTATGTGCTGGGAATACCTAGAACACATTCTAACCGCACTAGGATTTGGCCCACAACTCATGACCGTCATTATGGGTATGATCAAATCCCTGGCTTGGTATTTACTAATAGACGGACACAAGTCAGCGACCGGCGCTAGCTCACGATCGCTACCACAAGGAGATTGCATGTCCCCTATTCTATTTCTCTTGGCCCACGCAGGACTCTACTGGCTACACCAGAACGATCCTCGCATTCGGGGCTTCCCGACAGGTAACGGTAAAGGTATATTCCAAACGGCTTATGTGGATGACACAACAAATGTTTGTATCTCTCTGCCTGAAGTGCATGCTGTCATGGATAATATCACTACCTATTCTGTTGCCACACAACAACGATGCAATGTGCTCAAGTCCACGGGACTGCATATCGGCAAAACCAACACCCTACGCTACGCCCTCCCCAACCTGGCTGTGACCTGGGTCAAGCCGGGGGATCACCACCTTTTGCACAATTGTCCCATCGGCTGCACACCCGAGGGACGCTTGGCTGAACAACGTTCTTTCATGTATGATGAAACCAACCACGTGGGCAAGCTTGCAGGCGTTCTCCTTACCGCAGGGCGCTGGGGGGCCGTCCACCGCATGAGCCTACGAGGGCGAACCCTGATCGTCAACCAACTGTTGTTCTCTAAGGTCTTGTATTATTGCCAAGCACACCCACCCAATGATGCCACCACACAGCTCATCCAACGCCTTGGCAGCAATTTTGTCTGGAAACAGAAAGGCTTAATCTCCCACACGGTCCACGGATGGATCAACAGAGAGATGTCCTTCATGTCATGGGTGCACGGGGGCCTCGGGCTCCACAACATACAATGGCGTCTGTGGTCGCTGTATGCTAAACAAGTGATATCCGTTTTTATGGGCGTTAACACACACCCTGGCTGCATGCTTGCACGTGAAACGCTAGCCTCTCTTTCCACCCATGCTAGTGGCACCTCGTGGCAACTGGGGGCGGGCATACTGGGCAGCACCCTTATTTCGTACAAAGGACTCCCATGGTATTGGCAGCGCATATGGACAGGTTACAATAAGCTCAAGCCGGGTCGCCTAGTCTTTCCTACTACTAGAGAGGAGGTGGCACGGCAGCCACTCTTTTTTAATGACTTAATCACAGACGCTACTAACAAGCCCCTGGGCACTCTCCACGGACACAACCCGTATGATGGCTTTCTGCGCGCGTCACCGCCGATTGTCAGGGTGCTGGACCTCTACCTGGGGCACGGCGCTGCGTACCGACGGCTCAGCTACGACGAGGTCAGCACTTGGGTCTCCCACATGCCCTCCCTGCAAGCGTGGCAAACTCTTATAAGTGCGATACCAGCGGCGTGGCATGCATTGATGACTGCCCCACGCAAGCCAATTATAACCGGCGACTGGGTTAGCTTCTACGCCGACGGAGTCACGCCTGCGTGCAAGGGTTTAGTCGTGACGGTTCTGCCACCTGAGGGGCTCCAACTACAACTGCTGGACGCTATTTCTGGCCACAATGGGTGTCTGTATCAACTATCCACCTTATATGCGTACACGCCAGCTTCCCAGTGTCACCGCATACGCGTAGTCCCATGGTCTGTGCCAAGATCTTGCATGATCCAGCCGGACCCATTATCCCCGGTTGAGAGCATTACATGGCTACACGTGGGCAACACACGGCTCGATCTACTACATCTGGACCCGGTTGAATTTGGATGGGTCTTAACCAAGGGGGACATCAGAACCAGCAAATGTATCTTTGAGTACACCGCAGATTGGGGTTATGATATCTTGTTGCATATGTACCATCAGCCCCACCCGGGCCGAGCCCGCTGGGGAATACATTGGCCGGGCTACACTTGGGTTAAGATGATTACCCTGGCGGTAGACCACCCTCTCGTGGACCGCAGGGCCACTGATGTACAACACCTTTTGATGCATAGGGCGATAGGGGTCTGCGCCATGCTCCACGAGCGTTTTGGTCATGATGCATCATGCCTGTGCACGCACCCTAGTGAAACCATTGAGCACAGGTTTCTTTACTGTAATCTCCCTGGGGTTTGGACGTGGCTCATTAACATCTGGGCCGCATGGACGGCATCGCCACCCACTCTCCCAATCAGCGTGCGTACCATCATTTTCGGTATTGCTGGCACACCAGGGTCCGAGCTTTCAGTTTCCCAAGCAGAATGGATATGGCTACGCACTACTATGCTATACGCGATCTGGACCATACGCAACGAGACAGTCTTTAAGGTCCGCGAGGAGTATACCCGCGGCGGCGTAGTCCGGCGCTTTATATACCTATGGAATGCGGCTATGCGCCGCTACTGGCTGTTAGCTCAGGAACAACACAGGGTGTGGGACCCAGGGCCCAATAACGACAAGCCCAGCCCGCTCCAGCTTTTTCATGATCTACTGGGCCGTAATCAGGTATTCACCAGTATGCCTCATGGCGACATCACTCAGGTCCAATGGCTTCCCTGGTCTAATAACGCGCCCTATTAGCCTTTCACCTGTCACCGCCACACGTGTGTGTGCCCACCTTCATTAGGATTCGCTGATACTCATTTCCCCTCTCACCTCTTTGGTCCATAATGGGCTAATAAAATATACCCATTTCCCCGAAAATCAACACGATAAGCCAAATCAACACGATAAGACGTCTTGGTGGCCCAAAAGCTGGCTATGGTGGCCCTGACGGCGGACGAGATAGCACCTTACGTAGTAATCTAAACGCGAAACAAAGGGCAGATTCGGATTCAGCACGAAAAGGTACGTCTAGCCATCTCTTCTGAGGGGCGGAACAGCTAGCCGTCACTTGAAACGTGTGGGTAGAAGGAGCAGGCCTTACGAAATTCGTAAGTCCGCCCCTCGCCTCACTGTTTCTCGTGACGGCTACCCCATTATGGCATTCGGTCAGTGAGCCACGGCTCGGATTCGAAAACCCATCGGCAGGATGGACTAGGCCTGGGCCCCTCCACCTGGGTGGGCGAGTAGTCTCCTTGGAGCGTGACCTCCTGTACCCTCGGTTACCCTTTCACAGGCGCAATGACTATGGAATAGTTATCGCCACACCAGGTGATCCGCTATCACCAAGACACCTCCATAACGACTTTTCTCAATACCTGCTGCCATTACCCAAACGTGGGTGTAATGCAGCCTTTCCAATCGCTTTGGTTCTGCTCACAGCACACTGCACAGTAGGTCTCTCTTTTAATGACTATCTCACGCCCACGCCCTGTGCATGTTGTGCCGTGTCTTTCACCTTTCGCAGGTCCAATCTCACCACGCCATGGGGACCTACACGGAACCTACCCGGCCTGGTCCGCTGGAGCCCTGCAATGACATGAGTCAACTAACACTGGTATCGTGGAATGTCAGGGGGCTGAACACATACGGGTCACACACACCAGGGCAGGGACAGCGAATACCTCGCACACGAGAATTAGCAAATGCATTACACAACTTGCTCGAGCGCTACGTGGGCCCCTCGCATGAAATTTGGATAGGACTGCAGGAACATAAAATCCAAGAAGCTGCCACACGCACCGCCCTTAGAGCTGCTAGAGCACTTGCACCTAGGACAGTTCACCGTTGGGCATGGGCACGCGGTACACAAGGGGGCACTGCCCTCATTCAATACCGTAAACCTCCCAACCCTACGCTGACATGCCAGGACTGGGCTATAGCTACCGACACGGCGGAGGCTAGATGGCAGGGCCGTTGGACGCGGCAGTCCATTACATGGGCAGGAAATAAGGGATACATTATTAGTGTATATGCCCCAACCGAGCCAACGGATCAAGCCTCATTCTACCCTTCCCTCTTCAAAATGGCCGCTGACCTTATCTCACAGGGGTTCGAAATTGCGTTGATGGGCGATTTCAATATAGACCTGGATGAACACCCCCCTATACGCACAGCGGCCTTCAGTAAACAGATCATGGACCTGAACTTACAGGATGTCATCCGCTCACGAGACCACGGGCCCACTTGGCTGGCCACACGTTTAAATGTACGCACTACTCGTCGTCTTGATAAAATCTACATCACACCCGCATGGGCGGACCTAGTTTGCTACGCATCGGTCGACCGTTCTGTTAATTTTTCTGATCACTACCCACTCATCGTTACCCTTGCCCATCACACCAACTCCGCCCGGGGCCCCGGCATTCCCCGCTTAAACAAACACCTACTCGCGGACGATAAGTACTACCTTGAGATCATGACACGCTGGCAGTCGTGGAGAGCCAGCAAGGGTAGCTACACAGACTGCTGCAGCTGGATGCAGGAGGGCCTAGCTAACATTCTAGAATTTTCCCAACTGTATTCACAAAATATCCGCCGCCAGAAAGGACAGGACTATCGGTACTACCAACGCATAGTGAATAAACTCCAAGCGAAGCCTACCCTGTATCAATCGGAACTAACAAAACTTCAAAGAGCTCAGACCGAACTTGACAAACTACGTTTCGAGCGTCACACATTAGCACTAGACTCAGAAAATCTGTGGTGGCACCAGGTAGGAGAAAGAATGACCAAAGAGTTCTTTGCTCTGATTCCTACCCCTAAAGCTCACTCCTCTATCACGGAAATCCAAGACGAACACGGCAGCCACCGAGACATCACCTCCATACTACAGAGTGGTCACCGTTACTACTCAGCTCTCTTTCTAAACGAACCCCATCCTGACTCATCTGCAGCCATGCAAAAAATCCTACATGCCATTCCCCGTCGCCTTACACCAGCTCAACAGCAGGAACTCGATCAAATCCCCTCCATGGAAGAGGCCACAACAGCTATGGAACACATCAAAACCGGTAGCGCCCCCGGGGTCGACGGTCTGCCTATTGAATTCTGGAAAACGTTCTGGTCCCTTCTACACATAGATTTCTACGAATGTATTCTTGAAATTTGGCGGCACGGTAAGGTGAGCGGCAGATGGGCTGAATCTGCGCTTATCTTACTGTACAAAAAAGGAGACAAGACTCTATGGAAAAACTACCGCCCAATCCGTCTCCTTACGGTAGCGTACAAAATCATCAGTAAAATAATCCAACGACGCTTATACACCGTCCTAGACTTCCTCATTGGTCCGGAGCAAGTGGGCTTTAGGGCCAATCTCCACATCAACGACAGCATTACCCTCATCATGGACATTGTGGAAAAAGCCTGGCGCGACGATATAGAGGGTTTCATATTGTTTTGGGATTTTGAAAAAGCCTTTGACCGTATGTGCTGGGAATACCTAGAACACATTCTAACCGCACTAGGATTTGGCCCACAACTCATGACCGTCATTATGGGTATGATCAAATCCCTGGCTTGGTATTTACTAATAGACGGACACAAGTCAGCGACCGGCGCTAGCTCACGATCGCTACCACAAGGAGATTGCATGTCCCCTATTCTATTTCTCTTGGCCCACGCAGGACTCTACTGGCTACACCAGAACGATCCTCGCATTCGGGGCTTCCCGACAGGTAACGGTAAAGGTATATTCCAAACGGCTTATGTGGATGACACAACAAATGTTTGTATCTCTCTGCCTGAAGTGCATGCTGTCATGGATAATATCACTACCTATTCTGTTGCCACACAACAACGATGCAATGTGCTCAAGTCCACGGGACTGCATATCGGCAAAACCAACACCCTACGCTACGCCCTCCCCAACCTGGCTGTGACCTGGGTCAAGCCGGGGGATCACCACCTTTTGCACAATTGTCCCATCGGCTGCACACCCGAGGGACGCTTGGCTGAACAACGTTCTTTCATGTATGATGAAACCAACCACGTGGGCAAGCTTGCAGGCGTTCTCCTTACCGCAGGGCGCTGGGGGGCCGTCCACCGCATGAGCCTACGAGGGCGAACCCTGATCGTCAACCAACTGTTGTTCTCTAAGGTCTTGTATTATTGCCAAGCACACCCACCCAATGATGCCACCACACAGCTCATCCAACGCCTTGGCAGCAATTTTGTCTGGAAACAGAAAGGCTTAATCTCCCACACGGTCCACGGATGGATCAACAGAGAGATGTCCTTCATGTCATGGGTGCACGGGGGCCTCGGGCTCCACAACATACAATGGCGTCTGTGGTCGCTGTATGCTAAACAAGTGATATCCGTTTTTATGGGCGTTAACACACACCCTGGCTGCATGCTTGCACGTGAAACGCTAGCCTCTCTTTCCACCCATGCTAGTGGCACCTCGTGGCAACTGGGGGCGGGCATACTGGGCAGCACCCTTATTTCGTACAAAGGACTCCCATGGTATTGGCAGCGCATATGGACAGGTTACAATAAGCTCAAGCCGGGTCGCCTAGTCTTTCCTACTACTAGAGAGGAGGTGGCACGGCAGCCACTCTTTTTTAATGACTTAATCACAGACGCTACTAACAAGCCCCTGGGCACTCTCCACGGACACAACCCGTATGATGGCTTTCTGCGCGCGTCACCGCCGATTGTCAGGGTGCTGGACCTCTACCTGGGGCACGGCGCTGCGTACCGACGGCTCAGCTACGACGAGGTCAGCACTTGGGTCTCCCACATGCCCTCCCTGCAAGCGTGGCAAACTCTTATAAGTGCGATACCAGCGGCGTGGCATGCATTGATGACTGCCCCACGCAAGCCAATTATAACCGGCGACTGGGTTAGCTTCTACGCCGACGGAGTCACGCCTGCGTGCAAGGGTTTAGTCGTGACGGTTCTGCCACCTGAGGGGCTCCAACTACAACTGCTGGACGCTATTTCTGGCCACAATGGGTGTCTGTATCAACTATCCACCTTATATGCGTACACGCCAGCTTCCCAGTGTCACCGCATACGCGTAGTCCCATGGTCTGTGCCAAGATCTGCATGATCCAGCCGGACCCATTATCCCCGGTTGAGAGCATTACATGGCTACACGTGGGCAACACACGGCTCGATCTACTACATCTGGACCCGGTTGAATTTGGATGGGTCTTAACCAAGGGGGACATCAGAACCAGCAAATGTATCTTTGAGTACACCGCAGATTGGGGTTATGATATCTTGTTGCATATGTACCATCAGCCCCACCCGGGCCGAGCCCGCTGGGGAATACATTGGCCGGGCTACACTTGGGTTAAGATGATTACCCTGGCGGTAGACCACCCTCTCGTGGACCGCAGGGCCACTGATGTACAACACCTTTTGATGCATAGGGCGATAGGGGTCTGCGCCATGCTCCACGAGCGTTTTGGTCATGATGCATCATGCCTGTGCACGCACCCTAGTGAAACCATTGAGCACAGGTTTCTTTACTGTAATCTCCCTGGGGTTTGGACGTGGCTCATTAACATCTGGGCCGCATGGACGGCATCGCCACCCACTCTCCCAATCAGCGTGCGTACCATCATTTTCGGTATTGCTGGCACACCAGGGTCCGAGCTTTCAGTTTCCCAAGCAGAATGGATATGGCTACGCACTACTATGCTATACGCGATCTGGACCATACGCAACGAGACAGTCTTTAAGGTCCGCGAGGAGTATACCCGCGGCGGCGTAGTCCGGCGCTTTATATACCTATGGAATGCGGCTATGCGCCGCTACTGGCTGTTAGCTCAGGAACAACACAGGGTGTGGGACCCAGGGCCCAATAACGACAAGCCCAGCCCGCTCCAGCTTTTTCATGATCTACTGGGCCGTAATCAGGTATTCACCAGTATGCCTCATGGCGACATCACTCAGGTCCAATGGCTTCCCTGGTCTAATAACGCGCCCTATTAGCCTTTCACCTGTCACCGCCACACGTGTGCGTGCCCACCTTCATTAGGATTCGCTGATACTCATTTCCCCTCTCACCTCTTTGGTCCATAATTGGCTAATAAAATATACCCATTTCCCCGAAAATCAACACGATAAGCATTACCCTCATCATGGACATTGTGGAAAAAGCCTGGCGCGACGATATAGAGGGTTTCATATTGTTTTGGGATTTTGAAAAAGCCTTTGACCGTATGTGCTGGGAATACCTAGAACACATTCTAACCGCACTAGGATTTGGCCCACAACTCATGACCGTCATTATGGGTATGATCAAATCCCTGGCTTGGTATTTACTAATAGACGGACACAAGTCAGCGACCGGCGCTAGCTCACGATCGCTACCACAAGGAGATTGCATGTCCCCTATTCTATTTCTCTTGGCCCACGCAGGACTCTACTGGCTACACCAGAACGATCCTCGCATTCGGGGCTTCCCGACAGGTAACGGTAAAGGTATATTCCAAACGGCTTATGTGGATGACACAACAAATGTTTGTATCTCTCTGCCTGAAGTGCATGCTGTCATGGATAATATCACTACCTATTCTGTTGCCACACAACAACGATGCAATGTGCTCAAGTCCACGGGACTGCATATCGGCAAAACCAACACCCTACGCTACGCCCTCCCCAACCTGGCTGTGACCTGGGTCAAGCCGGGGGATCACCACCTTTTGCACAATTGTCCCATCGGCTGCACACCCGAGGGACGCTTGGCTGAACAACGTTCTTTCATGTATGATGAAACCAACCACGTGGGCAAGCTTGCAGGCGTTCTCCTTACCGCAGGGCGCTGGGGGGCCGTCCACCGCATGAGCCTACGAGGGCGAACCCTGATCGTCAACCAACTGTTGTTCTCTAAGGTCTTGTATTATTGCCAAGCACACCCACCCAATGATGCCACCACACAGCTCATCCAACGCCTTGGCAGCAATTTTGTCTGGAAACAGAAAGGCTTAATCTCCCACACGGTCCACGGATGGATCAACAGAGAGATGTCCTTCATGTCATGGGTGCACGGGGGCCTCGGGCTCCACAACATACAATGGCGTCTGTGGTCGCTGTATGCTAAACAAGTGATATCCGTTTTTATGGGCGTTAACACACACCCTGGCTGCATGCTTGCACGTGAAACGCTAGCCTCTCTTTCCACCCATGCTAGTGGCACCTCGTGGCAACTGGGGGCGGGCATACTGGGCAGCACCCTTATTTCGTACAAAGGACTCCCATGGTATTGGCAGCGCATATGGACAGGTTACAATAAGCTCAAGCCGGGTCGCCTAGTCTTTCCTACTACTAGAGAGGAGGTGGCACGGCAGCCACTCTTTTTTAATGACTTAATCACAGACGCTACTAACAAGCCCCTGGGCACTCTCCACGAACACAACCCGTATGATGGCTTTCTGCGCGCGTCACCGCCGATTGTCAGGGTGCTGGACCTCTACCTGGGGCACGGCGCTGCGTACCGACGGCTCAGCTACGACGAGGTCAGCACTTGGGTCTCCCACATGCCCTCCCTGCAAGCGTGGCAAACTCTTATAAGTGCGATACCAGCGGCGTGGCATGCATTGATGACTGCCCCACGCAAGCCAATTATAACCGGCGACTGGGTTAGCTTCTACGCCGACGGAGTCACGCCTGCGTGCAAGGGTTTAGTCGCGACGGTTCTGCCACCTGAGGGGCTCCAACTACAACTGCTGGACGCTATTTCTGGCCACAATGGGTGTCTGTATCAACTATCCACCTTATATGCGTACACGCCAGCTTCCCAGTGTCACCGCATACGCGTAGTCCCATGGTCTGTGCCAAGATCCTGCATGATCCAGCCGGACCCATTATCCCCGGTTGAGAGCATTACATGGCTACACGTGGGCAACACACGGCTCGATCTACTACATCTGGACCCGGTTGAATTTGGATGGGTCTTAACCAAGGGGGACATCAGAACCAGCAAATGTATCTTTGAGTACACCGCAGATTGGGGTTATGATATCTTGTTGCATATGTACCATCAGCCCCACCCGGGCCGAGCCCGCTGGGGAATACATTGGCCGGGCTACACTTGGGTTAAGATGATTACCCTGGCGGTAGACCACCCTCTCGTGGACCGCAGGGCCACTGATGTACAACACCTTTTGATGCAT
This sequence comes from Mesostigma viride, assembly GCA_009746045.1. Lineage (NCBI taxonomy): Eukaryota > Viridiplantae > Streptophyta > Mesostigmatophyceae > Mesostigmatales > Mesostigmataceae > Mesostigma > Mesostigma viride. Next base: position 2,238,492 of record RPFO01000072.1, read on the forward strand.
AGGGCGATAGGGGTCTGCGCCATGCTCCACGAGCGTTTTGGTCATGATGCATCATGCCTGTGCACGCACCCTAGTGAAACCATTGAGCACAGGTTTCTTTACTGTAATCTCCCTGGGGTTTGGACGTGGCTCATTAACATCTGGGCCGCATGGACGGCATCGCCACCCACTCTCCCAATCAGCGTGCGTACCATCATTTTCGGTATTGCTGGCACACCAGGGTCCGAGCTTTCAGTTTCCCAAGCAGAATGGATATGGCTACGCACTACTATGCTATACGCGATCTGGACCATACGCAACGAGACAGTCTTTAAGGTCCGCGAGGAGTATACCCGCGGCGGCGTAGTCCGGCGCTTTATATACCTATGGAATGCGGCTATGCGCCGCTACTGGCTGTTAGCTCAGGAACAACACAGGGTGTGGGACCCAGGGCCCAATAACGACAAGCCCAGCCCGCTCCAGCTTTTTCATGATCTACTGGGCCGTAATCAGGTATTCACCAGTATGCCTCATGGCGACATCACTCAGGTCCAATGGCTTCCCTGGTCTAATAACGCGCCCTATTAGCCTTTCACCTGTCACCGCCACACGTGTGCGTGCCCACCTTCATTAGGATTCGCTGATACTCATTTCCCCTCTCACCTCTTTGGTCCATAATTGGCTAATAAAATATACCCATTTCCCCGAAATCAACACGATAAGAACAAAGACGGGAAAAACGATGTAACTGAGAAAGAACAACACCATATTTTGCTGTGTGGGAAAGGAGACTGTGAATATCGGGGTAACGAATAAAAGGAATTTGCTGGTATTTAGGATCCTTGCGCTTATCATAGATAGCCGTACGCCAGCCCTTCTTGTTATGGGTAATGTTAAGATCGAGGTAATTGCAATGAGTATCCTCCGACGTGAGCTTTAATGTGAGGGACGCTTGCGGGTAGATGCCAGGCAGACCAGCGGTGATATACAAATGGGTTGCGAAATCAGGGTTGTCGAAAGCGATGACATCATCAATGTATCGACATGTATGGATAAAACGCCTGATGAGAACATCATCGTTTGAGGCAATGAGATTCTCCATGAATGCAAGCTCATAAGTGTATAGATAGAGGTTTGCAAGGAGCCCGGCACAGTTAGTGCCCATAGGGATGCCGATAGCTTGTTGGTATACATTGCCCGCAAAACAGATGAAGGTGTTATCAACAAGATAAGAGATCCAATGGACAAGGTCAGCCTTCGTGATAATATAATTATAACCATCCCGCACGATAGCACCTGCCGCGATCCCTGAGAGCCACGTTGCCGTGGGCTTGGTCTGAGAAACACGCACGTGCAGGTGGTTGCGCCCGTGAGGCCTACGTGCATACAGACGAGTAAGGAGGCTATCTAAACGAGCTTTCAAATCGTGCAAATCTAGTGTGGTATATAGAGTGGTGAAATCATAGGTGGCTATGGGCATAGGTATACGTTTCTCTGCTGCTGTCTTAGAACGGCTAAGGGCGGCAAGGCGTAGGCGTACTTGGGCTGAGTCTATGACGATCCAACAACCAGCGCATTCATACCCGGCATTCGACAGCACCTCCACCCATAATGCATTGGCTTCGGGGAGAAGAGCATTCAAAGCATGGCAGATGAGTTTCGAGAGAGGCATCAGTGGGGCTGAATGCGACGCAGCAATGGTGCGCAAAGCAACAGGAGTTTTGTGCAGCTTAAGAGTGAGATACAGATATGGGAACGTAGTGGTGGTGGCGCGTCGCTGCCGCTTAAGGAATATATATTCACACAGGGGTTAGAAGCACTTCGGTGTTCCGTGACTTCCCAACGGGAGCACGAGTTTAATTAATTAATTAACTAATTAACTAATGTATTAATGTATAGATAGCTCCCCCTAGGGCAGCGGCTGCCTAGATAGATGTTGTAGTTAGAATGCTGTTAGATAGATGTAGTATGTAGCCAATGTAGATAGATTAGACCGGTAGGAATGTTTGCACCCATCCATCCATCCATCGGGGTTAATGCTCCGTGACTCCCCAACGGGAGCACGAGTCTAATTAATTATTTTATTAATTAATGTATATATTCCCCCCCAAAGTTAAGGGGAGGTGGCACCCCAAAACCCTTAAAAATTGACCTATGCTAATATCACTTGAAATTCATTTGCACAACGCTAAGTTATGATTGGGGGCACTAAATAACATCTCTAGTGAGTTGTCCATGCACTTGTTGGGGGTACTACCCCCATATATACACCAATAATGCGCTATAAATAGCAAAAGACGCTAATTAGGGCTGGGTATGCCCCAGCCAATGCACACATTTATTTGCAAAAGTTCTGCCTGCAGCGTTTTTAGTTCCCTGAGTTTGTAGCTTGCTGAGCTATTTACATCATGGAAATGGCAAAACCTCGAACAGTTATTAATTTCCCCGCAAAACGACCCTTTTTTTACCGGACATTGGGAATAACTTTTTATAAACACGTTAAAAAAATACTTTTTTCTGCAGCGAAAATCCGTCTAACAGGGGGACAACTGTCTTCCGAGTCCCAGGTCATTCCGACAAGTCTAGCTCAAGTTATAAAGTTAAACGTGCTAAAACCTGAACATAAGCTAAAGGAGGTTTTTCTTTGTACAAGGCCAGTTAGGCATGATGTTTTCCATCCAAAAAGCCTGAAAGCATGCCCTACTCGATCACAATACATAAGCAAACAGCTAGGCACCTCATCTGCCCTCACCTGCCCTCGGCATGGCCAACCTTGCCAGCCCAAGCGTAGCAACACGATCGTTAGGCATACATGCCAAGAGAGCATACACATTAGTCAACCCAAGGTTACCTTGTAAACTTCATGATTAGAACTCAGCAAATCTATGACCAAAAGCACATATAAATAACTCTTGCACACTGATGACGACACATGCTCAAGGTTTGGGGTCACTGTGACACGCACTGATGGGTTTCCTAGACGACCACCTGACAGGCGCTAAGGACCACTCAGTAACCAAGTTAACACAATTACACTTTACATGCCATCCAACATGCATCAAATACATGCTGAATATGTTATGAAGTACAAAGGGGTGGCCACACACCTCATACACCTTCACCGTCCCTCGAGCATGGCCAGACATATAAGCATGTAAATAGCAATAATGATGATGGCACTAAAATGCCTAACCAGCATTTTCTATGTTTCTCCCAGGTTAGAGTGTAAGGTTTATGCCAACCAAGCTAATCAACACAGCAACAACTCCTTCACTGCCCTACCTGAGATGGGCAACATACTGGAACTATGGGGGGCAAGGAACCAAGGAGATCATGGCATACAAAGCTTGCATGCAGTCAACCATGTCAACCATGGTTGGCTCAGCACATTGCAGTCTTTTCACATCATCATATCAAGGGAAACCTCAAATAAACCAATGGTGGCAGCTATCTACATGCAGTCACACAAATGCAATATCTCCAACATGATCGTCAATAAAACACTTCCTCCCCTGCACGATAAAATGGAAAGAAACCATTGGCGGCCCTCCAGCGCATGAGCGCTGTGATGCCGCTGCGAAGAGAGGGTGCGTCACTCTAACACAACAAGAAGCGTCCATACGCACACCATCCTCGCCAGAACACGTTTTATGAAATGCCTTAAACCTTCCCGAGAAGCTATAGGCTTCGACTGAAGCGGCCCTAACCACGACATCAACGAAAACAATCTAAAGCTGCCAGGTATTCGGCAAGCAACAGCGAGCTAGCTGGCGGAAACGGCCCAAACAGAACGCAAAAACCTTCGAACGATGAGCTCATAGAAGAAAGAACTGATAGCACATAACATTCGCGACAAATTTATACCTTGCCCTCGCAGATCCCTCGCTCAGGCGCGCAACAACGGCCGTTCTTCCATGGAAGGTTCCGACATGCACTGCGCAGGCCTGAAGAATTACTTACCGACAATGGCCGAAAATGTAGCAAAAAGCACCAGTTCGGTTTGGAATTCAATGCTACCGATATTAATGCATCCTTGACGGTCAAAAAGGCCCCCAAAACTGCGAATTTATTGCCGCTATCACGAATTCTATTCACATCACCTAAAAATGGCCTTTTTTGTTACATGGGGTCATATCTCCCACGCATATAGTCAGATCGGGGTGCCTTCCTGGACGTAAGGTCCCCCTAGGACCCTGTTCACATCACATAACTTGGGGGGCCAACTGACCTATTTTTAGCATCAAACGGTGACGTGGAAAAGGGCAAAAAACGATGTTTTCCAGGCATATGGAGGCATAGCAGCCACACACAAGTAGTAAATGTAGTCCAATTCAGCAGGAGATGGTTATGCTTATTAATTTACATCCAAAGACAAAAACCGCCCTTAAGTATGCAATGTAGGACCAAACTATGTGCTATAATTCTGGCATACATGAGCCAAAACACCGTTTTGGTGCATTATTTTCAAACTTATGAAGCCCTTGCCAGCACATATGTGGCCCAATCATGCCAGAATTCGTCACATTAATAGCACAATACTTGAATTTACACTAGAACACAAGTTGGACATATTAGGACCACTGCCGGCCCACTAAAAGTGACGGATGAAACCAGAAATAGAGCGATTTTTGCCAAAATACTCCATATTCTGTGCCATTGTCTTAGAAAACTTTGCATTCTTCACTCAATTATCGTCATGGCTGTCATGGGATTCATATACATGCCACTGGGGCTGGATACATTAACCAACACAGACTCAAAAAGCGATCATCAAGGGACAAAATCACCATCAATCACAGTACTTACTGGCATTCGGAACAAGCACCATAGTGCCTACAAGCCTCAAGAAGGGGAGCTTGGCTGACCAGTCGTGCCTGTCGGCTGACCAGTCTCTTTTCTAAAGGGGCCCCGCTCGGCAGCACACACAATCTCCTTTGCAGTACTTGGCCCACTCTGCTGGGCACCCTTGCTGTGCGTGTCTAATAGCAGCTAATCCAAATATATATCTGCCAGGTGCCTCTCTGCTACATGGAAATACAAAGCGCAATCAAGGACAGCAGCGGCTTGGGCTCAGCTAGCTGCCTACCATTCAATTGAGCTCAGCACCTAGCTGCTGTACAACATGATTCTGCATCAGTGCCTGTCCTAATTGCGCCCCCCCGCCCCCTTGCCATCATCGTCATGCTCATCATAGTCTTTGGAACGTGCACTGAACTCCAACCCTTGGACAGTCCATAGGTCATTAAGAATCTGTGCATGTAATGCTATCTCTTCTCAGTTGAACTCATCTACCACCCTCTCATGGTCGTGTCATCTCTCATGTAATCCACCTAGGTTTATCGTGGCCACTGATCTTTCAGCCCCTCCTGACATCAAAATCTGGGCAAACACACTGTTGACATCACCCGTCCTTTTTAGCCTACATGGCTCCTCATATTTATCCTTATCTCATCCCTCAACACACCTAAGAATGTCTATTCATCCCCCTTGCATAGGCGGTGCATAACTGCGGCGTGATGGGGGATTGCCAAAAATAGGTGTAAAATGCATGGGATGGCACGGGGAGGCTCACACTCATCGTTTACAATCACACTCATGTGCTAACAATGTCCCTCTCTGCTTTTGACACTGCATGCACATGCATTTCCTACCGGCTATATCAAGCCTTTAGTGTGGTTTGGTGCATCAAGAGAAATGGCAGGTCAGCTGAGTGCATCAGACCACATTTGTGTTAAGTGTACGCTTGCAACGCTGTTTGCCCACCGCATGGAGCTCCCCTTTCGGACAGTGGCACAAGTAGCACTTACACCTTACTCCCAGCCGCTCACCCTGCCCATGCTAGCAACAAGAACAAATGCATGGTCCCCATCCCAACGTAAGGTGCATCACATGATGGCCCTGCCATCACCTAGCAGTGTGCCACCCCTCTCCACCTCAACCTACTCTGAAAGCCAGGGCCCCAACAAACCTTTCAAGACATGGCACTCCTCAAAGAAGGCAACCCCTCAAAGAAGGCGAGGCAGTTTAGGTCTAGGGGGGCTTTGGGTAAGTTAAAAGATGATAGAGTTCACTAACACAGGCCACGGCAACGACAACCTGCTTCACCCGCTGCATCCATACATCACAAGCCATAAACTGCACAGCCTGGCATGATTGCCTAAGGGTCACGTGATCCAAGATGCCCTTCAGGCTCACCCCAGCACACCGGCCCATCCTCACCACCCCACTGGTCATAGTCATCTACAGTGGCATCAAACTCCTCTAGGACAGAGTGCAGTAAAGGCAACATAGACGTCCTGACACAATTGAATAAGAACGTGGCTGCTACCTACTGCCCTTAAATAAAAATGTCGATGCTTGCACACATACGCATTCAATTCTTCAAGCAAGCATGCTAACACCTTCACAGCACATCCCAAGGTTGACATCCATCGAGCTTTGTCAACAAGCATGACTTCCTGATGCAAACTTAGCTGTCAAGCTAGGAGGAGGAAAGCTAGGTAAAGAGGTGAGATAGACCCCCCCACAGCACCTTCCTGCACCAAAACCATGACAATATCATCCAGAGCTTGCTAAATACGTACAGCTAACCGGTAGCGGGCGACCTTGCAGTCCAGGTTCAGCGCGAACATCTCGTGTCAGCACCCGGCGGAGATGGCGGACGCGAACCCACAATGCTATAAAAGCGAGTCATAAGACTATTTCGGGGAGCGGTGAACGGCTTGGAACACCGAAGGTATGCCGCGACAAAAGCCTGAAGTTTTTCTCGGAAATACACGCCTGGATGTGGATTAGGGCACCGTTGTCGTGCTTGTGCTTGCGTTGCGAGCAGGCAACCAGTGTTTCTTGCAGTGTCGAGCAGTAACAGATGGTGGCGCGAGAGCAATATGTGACTTTTAAATCATGGCTACACAGCTTACACCTCCGCAGGCATGTTGGAACAAGCCCCGCCATGCCGTGAGCCGAAAAAAAGGAAGAAACGCATCAAGCAAGGACGGTCGTAAACGTCACTGAAAACAGCAAAATCTGACCTGCCGGCAGGTAATGCGACAGCCTGGAAAATGTGATTCGTTTCTCGAAAAACTGATTAGCGCTCGTGAAAGTAGACTTGAAGCCCATTCGGATTCGACCTTTTGGGAATTGTGAGCTTCCAACAAAAAAGTTTCCCCCACAATTAATAAACATGCATTTTCGCTGCCAATTCCAGATCTGGCCGACACAAAAAAACAGCGTCTCAGTTTGCGAATTATTTTGACGCATGAACATACGCGAATAATATCTACCATGCATCATCGCAAAGCAGGAGAGTTTACGCGTCGTTTGCATCCATCGCAGCGACTTAACATACATAATTGACTTTTGACTGATATTCCGGCGGACATAGGGTCGACAGCCATGCGAGGTGGAATTTTTCTGGTCCCGTCGTCCTCAACGCGACGCGTTCGCGCCAAAATTCCCAGGATCTCATGTAACCGGACGGACCGATTTTAGGTGATGTGTTTATTCCGCGCGACCAAAAAATGCAGTTTAACCCCCATGCCGATGGCAGTAAAAGAAAGCAGCGATATTGTAAACCAGCTACTTGCCGCCACAACCCAACATCATGAAATCATCTTCTTCAACATTCGAGCATTTTTTGGGCATTTCTGTAGCCCTACATGGCTAGTTTCGCCTAAACGCAGTCGCCATGACCACTTCCGCAAGGGGTGCGCGCACGGTGCACCCACTTTTCACGGTACGGCTGGTACCGCGAATTTTTTCGCGCGGAAAATATTCGGCGCGCCACGTCCCCTTAAATACAACAATGGTATTGCATGGTTGTATTGCACCTGGACAGTGTTGCGCGTGCTTATCAATTAATAAACTTAAGTTAAAGACTTGAGTAAGCGAATTGATTGACGTCAGGTCATCTTTCCATGCACCAAAAAATGGATGAATGTAGTAAAAGTTAAGCACAATTGGCAATACGTTGGTGAGTGTGGCGAGTGTGGTGAGCGTGAGGGTGAGGGTGAGGGTGAGGGTGAGGGTGAGGGTGAGGGTGAGGGTGAGGGTGAGGGTGAGGGTGAGGGTGAGGGTGAGGGTGAGGGTGAGGGTGAGGGTGAGGGTGAGGGTGAGGGTGAGGGTGAGGGTGAGGGTGAGGGTGAGGGTGAGGGTGAGGGTGAGGGTGAGGGTGAGGGTGAGGGTGAGGGTGAGGGTGAGCGTGAGGGTGAGGGTGAGGGTGAGGGTGAGTGTGAGTGTGAGTGTGAGGGTGAGGGTGAGTGTGAGTGTGAGTGTGAGTGTGAGTGTGAGTGTGAGTGTGAGTGTGAGTGTGAGTGTGAGTGTGAGTGTGAGTGTGAGTGTGAGTGTGAGTGTGAGTGTGAGTGTGAGTGTGAGTGTGAGTGTGAGTGTGAGTGTGAGTGTGAGTGTGAGTGTGAGTGTGAGTGTGAGTGTGAGTGTGAGTGTGAGTGTGAGTGTGAGTGTGAGTGTGAGTGTGAGTGTGAGTGTGAGTGTGAGTGTGAGTGTGAGTGTGAGTGTGAGTGTGAGTGTGAGTGTGAGTGTGAGTGTGAGTGTGAGTGTGAGTGTGAGTGTGAGTGTGAGTGTGAGTGTGAGTGTGAGTGTGAGTGTGAGTGTGAGTGTGAGTGTGAGTGTGAGTGTGAGGGTGTGTGTGAGGGTGAGGGTGAGGGTGAGCGTGAGCGTGAGGGTGAGTGTGAGTGTGAGTGTGAGTGTGAGTGTGAGCGTGAGCGTGAGCGTGAGGGTGAGGGTGAGGGTGAGCGTGAGCGTGAGCGTGAGTGTGAGTGTGAGTGTGAGTGTGAGTGTGAGTGTGAGTGTGAGTGTGAGTGTGAGTGTGAGTGTGAGTGTGAGTGTGAGTGTGAGTGTGAGTGTGAGTGTGAGTGTGAGTGTGAGTGTGAGTGTGAGTGTGAGTGTGAGTGTGAGTGTGAGTGTGAGTGTGAGTGTGAGTGTGAGTGTGAGTGTGAGTGTGAGTGTGAGTGTGAGTGTGAGCGTGAGCGTGAGGGTGAGTGTGAGTGTGAGTGTGAGTGTGAGTGTGAGGGTGAGCGTGAGCGTGAGCGTGCACGTGGGCATGAGCGTGAGCGTGAGTGCGTGTATGATAGGTAGGTAGGTAGGTAGGTAGGTAGGTAGGTAGGTAGGTAGGTAGGTAGGTAGGTAGGTAGGTAGGTAGGTAGGTAGGTAGGTGGGTGGGTGGGTGGGTGGGTGGGTGGGGTGGGTGGGTGGGTGGGTGGGTGGGTGGGTGGGTGGGTGGGTGGGTGGTGGGTGGGTGGGTGGGTGGGTGGGTGGGTGGGTGGGTGGGTGGGTGGGTGGGTGGGTGGGTAGATGCATTGGCCAGGGTAAATGCACTATTATAACGTCAAAAAACGAATATATGACGAATTTTACTGTACCCGCCAGTGCCGAGGCATAATTAAGAATGCTGATGACTGAGCCAAAAGTTGCCACTAAGTCGTCGAAGGCAGGCAGATACATTCCAGGCGCAAAGGCTCTCGATATCAAGGCCGACATCATTGGCCTTGATATCGATAAGTCTGTTCGTATACACGTATTTGATAACCGCATTGTTGTGGATACACAGTATTACCCTTGAAGCTGGAAGTCCTAGATCTGGGGTGTCGAAGCCGACACTTTCTTGTCATCTTCTGCCACTAATTCGCGCCACTGGTCTGGAGATCATTTGCATGCATGTAGTCTGAATATAAGCACATACGTGCGTCGTCGATAATGAAAAATTACGGATATGGAACAGCAACAGAAGTGCGCGAAATAAAAAACAATTTTAGCAAGTACGCTCAACGCCATCTTCTTACTTGCGAGGGTTTTTTATTCGCGCTTGAATTGTATGCTGTTCTCATAGCCTTCTCGTAACTTAATCCTCTACAAATGAAAATTTCTTCGTCGTAGACTGCAGATTGAATATACCCGCATGGTCTAAAAGCCGTAGCTGGGATTCCACATTTTCATGTCATTCATGTCATGCGTCTTAGCAACAATTTATGAGATAGACTGCCCCTGCCATACTGGTCTGCCTGCCCGAATGTCTGTCTGCCTCGGTCTGCCCGGCTTGACCCGCACCCCGCTTTGGGGCGACTCCGTCATGACGCCGTCATGCCCGGGGTAGATGCGCGCGCGCGGCCGCGGTCGCGCGTGCCCGGCAGGGGGGTCCCCGCCAATGGGGGTGCCCGGGCCGTCGTCCCCCCAAAGCACGTCTTTGCCGTGACCCGCGCGAACGCTGGCGGCTGTCATCTCTCTCAACCAGATCCGATCTGGCACGCTGGCACCCGAGGTCGGGTTCCTTATCCCCGGCTAATTAATAATTACCTGGGCTGCTGGGCAGCGTCGGTTCCGCCCAGGTTCCGCCCACGTTGTGAGCGTGTTGTCGGTTTGCATCTGCAGCCTTGGCAAATCATCCACCTTTACAGGTTTGCAGCACACGTTGCTGGGCATACAGGGGCAGGCTGTGGAGCGCAGCCGGCAGCAGCCACCGTCGCGCCGAAGCAGATGGTGGTCTATTGAGGCAATTAGCAATCACCAGTCCCCCATCGGCCATCACTCATCAAGGCGTTCACTCGCTCAACTGCTTACTTGATTAGTTCGCCCAGCTGTATGTTAACCGATTGTCACAATAACTAATCTGTGCTATACATTCAGTATTGGTGCATGAGCGTTGAAGCGTGTGCTTTGCCCGACAGGACAACGACGTTGCCTGGCTGACGGTGCAGGCCTGGTAGTCCATGAAAAATGGAGATGATCGCGGCTGTTAGGTCGCCGTTAAAGAACATGTCACGCCAGCGGATACCCTACGATGTTTCACTTGCGTTGCTCTTTATCATTATGGCTTGCTGCGTCGGGGGAAGCGAAGAGGGTGAGGTGGCGCCTGGGGCTTGCCCTACAAACTGGAAGGGAATGTATTTTGGCCATGTGGAAAAGGTGCGTAGCTGCCTGGTAGCTTGGATATTCTTTGCGCATAAGCGTAGGTGTGTTGGAAAACTAGTGCAATGAAGTAGTAAAGCATTTCGTCCTTGCATAGTTGATCTAAACGTTCACGCACTAGAAGGTAGGATTGCGTTGTACCTGGCGCGGAGCGGTCCTGCTCGCCGCTAATGACACTTGGCGTACGCGCTGTACGTGCGAATTCTACGTCCGTTGCCAGTCCGGCGGAGGGATCATGAACAGTATCATCGTGCGCGCCATGTTCAAGTCGGGTGGGGGTTCCCACTCGCAACAAATGGTGACAAAGTGCATTCAAGAGAACTTTCCCAACGAGGAGGATTCTGGGAAGGAAGCAACTGGCGGTCTCGAGCTCATCCCCCATTCCTGTTGGAACGCCGAGTCTGTGCGGAAAGCTTGGGCAAGGTAATCGCAATATGGCGATAGCATATCAACATTACTCTAGGGTCACGAAACATGTGCCATGTGCTTTCCTGCACGCAACCGAGTTTTTCTCTGTGTGACGTCACGCTATCAGCTTTCTCCGGTGTCCCTAGGTTGTCCCTCCCCACAAATTGGCCATCGCTCCGCAATGCTTTGCCAGACGCCAGGGCACATGGTCTATGGCTGGGGCACCTGAGGCCCTACGTGAGCTAGCCATGACGTGGTTATGCCATAGGTCTGCCATCGCTACCTGTAGCCGTAATCTAGCGGCTCATTTGCTGCCTTTAGCATAGGATTTGCCGACCGCGTACACCCGCCATTGACATGGACACACGCACATCCAAGCCATCTCTCTCTCTCTCTCTCTCTCTCTCTCTCTCTCTCTCTCTCTCTCTCTCTCTCTCTCTCTCTCTCTCTCTCTCTCTCTCTCTCTCGTAGGCACCTGACTGAGGATGCCTTGTGAAGCAATATCCTGCCAATGGCCTACGTGCCAGGCTTACATATGAAAAGTCAGCAACGTGCCCCAGAAGCATGCCAGTTCCAGAAGAGCCATGCGTCCTAGTAGCACCTAGCATGCTTCCTACTAACACCTAGTATGCGTCCTAGTATGCGTCCTAGTATGCGTCCAAGTAACACCTAGTATGCGGCATATTAAAAGCTAGTATTCCCCCTAGTAGCACCTAGTATGTGTCCTAGTATGCGCCCTAATTAGCTACACAGGCTGTCTGGGGAGGTATTGACGTAATTTGTCATTGGTCACAGAGCGCATCTATGTCTTATCTAATCCCAAACTGCCCTGAACTCAATGCCGCTTGTCCTAATGGTCTGCAACTTTTTCTGGCACTCTCCGAACTGCGTTCCACCCAATCGAAATCCCAGCCCAGCTTAATCAAAATCTGCCCAATTTGCTCTGTTAATCCAACCCCGCCCTCTTCAACACGTACATCCAACATGGTCCACTACTTTGCATACCCCAACTCCCATGCCCCACCTCCCATGCCCCACCTCCCATGCCCCACCACCGCATGCCCCACCTCCCATGCCCCACCTCCCATGCCCCACCTCCCATGCCCCACCGCCCATGCCCCACCTCCCATGCCCCACCTCCCATGCCCCACCCCCCATGCCCCACCACCGCATGCCCCACCTCCCCTGCCCCACCTCTCATGCCCCACCTCTCATGCCCCGCCTCCCATGCCCCGTCTCCCATGGCCCACTCCGCATGCACTTCCTTCTTTAAAACTCAACTTTCTCCAGTGTTATGCTACTTTGTCCAACTTTGTCCAGTATCATTCAACCCAAATCCAACCTAACCGCATGTTTACCCACAATTTCCCCCGCCCTACCCCCCCGCAGGTTTGGCCGCCAGTTCCCCCACAAGTGCGGCTGGATCAACACCCACTACGACTTCCGCCTCTTCACTGAGAACATTGAGCCCAAGATGCCCAAGTGGCGCGAGCACATCGCGCTCGCGACGATGCTGCGCGAGCCCGTCGGGCGCACCGTCAGCGCCTACTTCTTCGCGCGGCGCGAGCACTCCAAGGGCCCGCTGCGGGGGTCCAATCTCTCGCTACGCGAGTTTGCGGACATCGAGAACATGGTCAACATGGCCGCGCGCAACTACCAGGTGAGGGCTATTTATAGGTTTGCAAAGCAACCGAGGTGCTTGGCTGCCAAAATTAGTAGTAAAGACATGGTCAACGTTTTATCGCACGCTACTGCCAGGTGAGGGCTGTATCAATGAGCAACTACCCGGTGAGCATGGGCATTTGCGCGTTGCTAGCTTGTGTGTTTCAGACAGGGGCTGATGACCACATGCTGGCTGCTTTCTACGGCCGCAGATCCAGGTTTCGCATGTGCATTTTCCCACTGTAGGTACAATCATATCAGAAAACAACAAGAGCACACATGGTCGCATAGATTGCACCCTGTCATAAGTTGAATCACTTTAATGTCTTCTACTATCTTTCTTTTTCTGCTGTACCGGTTGCCATCCATCCCGGCTGGACCCTGGGCGACTCATGCGGACCACACATGCGTGCTTATTAACGAATGCTCACGACCAATAAACCCTCTGTGTGCCGACCGACCGACTGACCGGCCGACTGACCGACCGAGCGACCGACCGACCGACCGACCGACCGACCGACCGACCGACCGACCGACCGACCGACCGACCGACCGACCGACCGACCGACCGACCGACCGACCGACCGACCGACCGACCGACCGACCGACCGACCGACCGACCGACCGACCGACCGACCGACCGACCGACCGACCGACCGACCGACCGACCGACCGACCGACCGACCGACCGACCGACCGACCGACCGACCGACCGACCGACCGACCGACCGACCGACGGACCGACCGACGGACCGACCGACCGACCGACCGACGGACCGACCGACCGACCGACCGACCGACCGACCGACCGACCGACCGACCGACCAAAACACACACACACACACACACACGCACGCACGTACGTACATGCAAACGCAACGATCCACCCACCATATTCTTTTTTATCTCCTTGATGTTCACACGCATCCATTCCCCCCCCCCCCCCCTCAGGTCAAGTACTATGGCGGTGCGCGGCCGCACTGCTCCCCCCACTGGCCCACAGACGCGCTCATCACGAGTGAGCCCGCGGCGACCGATGCAACGCTGTCCAAGGCGAAAGAGAACTTGTCCAAGTTCTGTGCGGTCGGCATCTACGAGTACCTCCAGGACTCGCTGCACCTCATCCTGACGCGTCTAGGGCTTGCTGACCGCTTGGAGGAGGTGAACTTGGCCAACGAGAAGGTCGTCCATTCGTCGGTGCCGCCCGGGTTTGTGCTCACGGACGAGGACCGGCAGTACATCCTGTCCAAGAACGAGCTCGACCAGCGGCTGTACGAGCACGCGGTGGCTATTTTTAGGCAGCAGTTTGTGGCCACGTTTGGGCGCGAGCCGCAGCGGTCGCCCCCGCATAAGCATTCGGGCGGTGGGGTGCCGGCGCCCAAGGGGACAGGGGGGCTGCTGTCCTCGATCCATCAAGGGATGGGGATGGTCAAGGAGCAGGCCAAGAGGTGGCAGCATCAGCATGGGGGCAATGGGACGCATCGGCACCCACACCGTTTAAGCCATGCGGCGATGGGCCTGCGTCAGCGACCGCATTGAGTTTTTTTTTTCATCGGGTCGTTGGTAGAAAACGCTTTGCACCATTTGGCCAAGAAAGTTTAATATTCGGAGCACACGCTATAGCGACACACAGGCCAGGAAATCTACCATCTGCCGACAAGGCGTGAAATTGGCACTGGCAAGTGTAAGTATTTTTTTTGGGCAGGTCAATGCCTGAATGCGGTCGTGGATGTATTTTTGAAGGGAATGCACAGCGATAGTGCGCAAACACTGTTGCTGTGAGTGGTGCATTTTGGTGTCACCGAGAGACATCCAGATGTGTACGCGCTCTGACAAGGCAACCATGGATTTTATTATTTTTTTTCTCAAAGCCAAACCTGTGGACACTACCTGCAGTAAGCCCGTTTTTTTTTTTTTTTTAAGAACGTGATATACTGCGTTGTGAGCTACTTATAGAGCACGTCATAACATCTAGGGAATTTTTTTTTTCATAGTCACGTGTATACTTTCCTGAAAGCCCATAAATCAAAGGATATTTTGAGCTACTCAGACCTACAAAATGCTAATTCATTAGAGAGATACACTGGTTTGAATACAGGGGGTCTGACCATGACCGCGATTTCTTGACCCTAGGTCACAAGTCATGTGCTTATTCACAAATGGTTCATGAAAAAAATCTGGCTTCTTGCACGAGCTATGGGCAACATATGCAGACACGTGTGTAGTACTCCTACACACAGATCTCGAGTGATTTATCTAGTACCAAATCCGAAAGGCTTGCATCACTCCCCGGACAGGAGAACTTTTGCGGATGACTGTAGGTGTAAGTTGGCGATGCCATGGTAACCGGAGACGTCCGTCCTATAGTCAGCAAAATTGGTGCGAGAGGTCCCCAGTTCGATTCCGGTCGGATTCATTTGCAGATCGCGTTTTCCGCGTTTTCCGCGGCCTGGCACTGAACGCAAAGGTTTTCACCTTTGCGGAGTGTCTGATCAGAACATATGCAGGCTATGTGGAACAAAACTCAGGCCCATGGGGCCACTGGCTCCAGCTATTTTTCATTAGCATCACAAATACAACGCAGTACAACGCAGTGGGAAAAATGAGAGCCCTTCACAACATGACACAACGACACGAGCCGGCCCATAAACGGGGCCATAATGAGCTAGGAGGGTCAAAACGTTGAAAATGGGTGTTGTATAAGTTACTCAGCATCAAACATGCATCAAACATCATGACTGGATGACATGATGTGACTGAATCAGGCACTAGCCATAGCCAAAGCATCATCCACTCTCACAACGTGTTGAGCACATGCCTCGTGGGAAGGGAGGTGCTCGGTTTTCATTCCATAACGCGTGCAATACTGAAAGAAAGAGGCACGTGTAATGCAAGGCTTGGATAGGTTGAGTGATCCATGAGCTTACATGCAGGCAAAGATGACGCTGGAATGCATGCTAGCAAATGGTGGCAAGATGCTAACAACACATGATTATACACCATGATTATGGGCACCTAGCTGATCTTCTTCTTGCTCAATCAACGCAGTATAAACCATCAATATCCAATCCTCACGATATATCAAAGAGACAACCAGCGCAGGCCAGAAATCGGGAGATTCCGGACCATGGTAGCTCGAGCCTGCCGTTATCTTTTCCGATATATGCACGGCTTGACGACGTATACAGCGCACCTAAATGCTGCACAACTGCAACCTGCTATGGCTGACATGCAAGCAACGTCGAGTAGGATGGCGGTCTTAGAGAGGCTGGGCAGAGGTCGGTAGACATATGTGGAAAACTGGCAGAAAATAGGTAGAAACACGATATACTTACGCCTGCAAGCACTATTGACCCGGTGGCAGAGGCCATTTCCAGGAAAATACAGCATACCGTAGCAATAGCCGCGGTCACGACTTACGCTATTTGCAGGCACCATCATGCCCGCGGAGCTACCCAATAAAAGTCTGCACAAATCTCGGTTTAGCCGAGAGTTCGGGCGTTCGGAATGAATAAACATGCGTTAAGAAGTCGAAACACCATGGAAATACCAAGCATGGTGCCGCAGCAGACCCGAGCCTTGCCGTAATAATATCAAGGAGACAACCAGCGCAGGCCAGAAATCGGGAGAATCCGGACCATGGTAGCTCGAGCCTGCCGTTATCTTGTCCGCGTGTTCGAGTCGTTCGGGATGATGAAGATGAATGGTGATGGAAATGTGTATCCTTGTGCATTGAAATGATGGCTGGCTTACGTGTAGAGCGACTAGATGACCTAGACGGTGGGGCCGGAAACAGCATGCTTGATCAGGGCGTGTGTTTCGAGCCTAACTGGCCGGGAGTGTCTAGTGGTGAGCACCATTGCTGCGATCGCTCTCCCACCATTTACGAGGAAATACCCGCAAATGTCCAGAAAACCACTGAAAAGGTCTAGCTAGTCAGTCATCACGTTAGCCATGCCATGATTCCAAATAATATGTATGCCGGTTTCCAGGGTTTCCGCATGAAAGTTGGGTGTGAAACTGGAAAAACCTACGTTTCCTTTGCCCCAGTACCTCGACAAACTCGTAGAAACCTAATTATCAAACTTTGAACGCATCATCATGGTCGTGGCACCCATGACAGCCACTAACATTCGCGCGAAAACTGGCGAGATCTACCTGCCGCCATCGCCGTCGTCTTCACCTTCGTCCCGCGAAAATGCCTGATTTCAGTGGTACATATTTGTTTGCAGCTGTCACAAAAAAAATCCAAAAAATACCAGGATTTTTTCTTGAGTTCTACGGGATGTAAGGAGGCCGTCCACCGAGTTTCAGACTGAAAATCTCGTTTCTACTGTGTCTGCCCCGTGTCAGAAATTACAACGCGATACATCGCGTTCTAAACGGCCTACAACGCGATACATCGCGTTGTAAAAAAACACGGGTTAAAAGGATGTCCAAGCCGGGCTCGAACCCCTTAATAAGAGCGCTAAAAAGCGCGCACGTGCCCGACGCATGACGTGATCCACGACAATAATGAACAGATATGGGGACAGGACGCAACCTTGCCACACCCCGTGGTGAAGGGGGAATGGTGGGGTGCTGCCTTCCGCAGTCCGCACTACTGCCTGTGAGCCCTCATACAGTCGACGAATGGCAGCAATAAACGCTGGTGAGCATAAGTAAACAGACGTGAGCATAAGTCCTCAGTGCCGGGGACGGGAACATGGGATGGAATGGATGGTGTAAGCTATCTAGGTCCTAGTTACAGGGTTGTGGGCACCACGGCCCGAATCGCTATGAATGCCATACGCCGGGTCACACGCGGAGCTCCCACAGACTTGGGGGTGGTCTCCTTCATCACTACTTGCCATCTATCCTTCACTAAGCGATTTTCCTACGCGTCGTAAAAGTATACTAAATGCCGCAAGAAGCTCTCGAGGACTCGCTTCACGCTGGACGACGACCTGACCCTGGCCCAGCAACAATGACGACGCGAGCTATGGCCGACCTACCTCCAGCTCCGGCAGAGCGCAGGGGGGCAACCGGTATACTGGAGGGGGGACGTCATCCACGCCGACCATAAGCCCTGGCAGGCACCCCCTGCCACCCCAGTCTAGGGAATACAATTAATTAATGGGGGGAAGATAATCATGGCTATGGAAAGGCTAGGGCATGGCCTCTCAAGGTCCATTAAGCAGCGGCGCCTGCAGCTAGCAGGGCACCTAGCTCGCACCAACCAGGTAGACACCTCACGTGGCCCCCCCGCAGGAATGCGACTAGCCCAGCCTGGCCGGCACCTCCTGACGTGGGCCGGGCCCAGTGATGTTAGACGCCGCAAGGCCCGCACCTTCAAAGAACAGCTAGTAGAGGACATGGGGCCTAGGCCTCTCTGTGATTCGAAGAAGATGATGGACAAGGCCAAGTGGGCCCAGGTCATAGAGGACAACGAGCCCCCCCCAGTGGGGAAGCGCCCGCGTGTGCAATCCCGTGGGAGGCACGCCAGACAGCTCCCCTAGGGCAGCGTGCGGCTGTCTAGATCGATGTTGTAGTTAGAATGCTGTTAGATAGATGTAGTATGTAGCCGATGTAGATAGAGTAGACCGGTAGGACTATTTGCACCCATCCATCCATCCATCCATCCATCCATCCATCCATCCATCCATCCATCCATCCATCCATCCATCCATCCATCCATCCATCCATCCATCCATCCATCCATCCATCCATCCATCCATCCATCCATCCATCCATCCATCCATCCATCCATCCATCCATCCATCCATCCATCCATCCATCCATCCATCCATCCATCCATCCATCCATCCATCCATCCATCCATCCATCCATCCATCCATCCATCCATCCATCCATCCATCCATCCATCCATCCATCCATCCATCCATCCATCCATCCATCCATCCATCCATCCATCCATCCATCCATCCATCCATCCGGCATCCATCCATCCATCCATCCATCCATCCATCCATCCATCCATCCATCCATCCATCCATCCATCCATCCATCCATCCATCCATCCATCCATCCATCCATCCATCCATCCATCCATCCATCCATCCATCCATCCATCCATCCATCCATCCATCCATCCATCCATCCATCCATCCATCCATCCATCCATCCATCCATCCATCCATCCATCCATCCATCCATCCATCCATCCATCCATCCATCCATCCATCCATCCATCCATCCATCCATCCATCCATCCATCCATCCATCCATCCATCCATCCATCCATCCATCCATCCATCCATCCATCCATCCATCCATCCATCCATCCATCCATCCATCCATCCATCCATCCATCCATCCATCCATCCATCCATCCATCCATCCATCCATCCATCCATCCATCCATCCATCCATCCATCCATCCATCCATCCATCCATCCATCCATCCATCCATCCATCCATCCATCCATCCATCCATCCATCCATCCATCCATCCATCCATCCATCCATCCATCCATCCATCCATCGATGTAACATCCATCCATCCATCCATCGATGTAACACATAGCCCTGAGTAACACATAGTCCGTGGCGAGCTATGGCTGCCGAGAATGCTCATAACTTTTACATTCGGGCATGAAATTCGGTCGGGTAAATTGCAGTAGAAGCGTCTTTTGATGACGAACACGATGATATAATTTTCAGCCGCCATCGCCCAAGATTTAGCGCAATATCACAAAACGCAGCGCAGGCAGGGATCGTATTTTCCGGAAAGTAGCCATGGCGGAATCACCTTCAGCCGCCTCCCACTCCCCCGCCGATGGGGGGGATTCAGCGCCTCATACCATCACGCAACTAGTCGACGCTGTGGACACCATTGCGACCCAGCCATCGTCTGCTGATGCCGCCATTAACGTTTCGTCTAAGCGGCATTGCCCCGGCCCCGTCGACGAGATGGAAAGCCAGATCCCTCCGCCTGCGGCTCCTTCTTCCAGCGAGGTTTCCCGTGAGACCGACCCCCTTGACGACGACGACGACGACGCCATCGCCGACGCTGAGTTTGACCCAGCGGACTTCCTGCCTGGCAAGGTTGTTGCCGAGCACCGGTTCTTTTCGCTTACCGCCGAGGAGGCGCGGGCTATCCTGCACCTCATGAACGACAACAAAACTCCGATCTATTTTCCTAGCACGCTTGGCGAGACCATTTCAGCGGACGAGCTTGCCGACATGGAAGAGCCAGAGCTTCGACTTTCTGTTTTCCTGAGCCACGCGCAGGCCCCCTGCCTCCGGGCACTCTTTGCCGCTTTCGAGGAGCCGAGCACGGCACCGCCAACACCCCTGATGCTCCCCGGAAGCAGACCTGCACAAGCTCAATAAGAAAGTCGCAGACATGGCTGCCCAACTCGGCACCTTGTCCACCGCTATCCGTCAAGACACTGCTGCGCTCCAATCCAGCATTGCCGAGGTCAAGGCCGCCCTGGCCACACCTCCCCAGCCAGCCGCCCCGCACCCCACCAGCTATGCTAACGTGGTAAAACAGACGGACATTGCCAACCTGATGGAAGATGCAGCACGCAGGGGGGCTGCAGCCCACAAGACTGCGTCGAGGAGGACCTGCGCTCACGCAGTATAGTGGTCCGGTATTTCCAGGTCGCACAGCAGCCTGAAACGGACCTGATGCTAGCGCAACGCCTGTACCACAGCCTCATCGTGGGCAGGCTGCAACTGGGCAACGAACGCATCCGCATTGAGTCGGCAGCCTGGATGGCGGGCCAGCCTGGCCCCATCCGGGTGACCTTTGCGAATGTGGCCAGCAAGGTGAAGGTACTCCAGGCCCGCAAGCTCCTAGGCGGGAAGAACGCGCCGAGCCTCGACGACCTCCTCTCACCGGCCCAGCTAGTCATCAAGAATGGTCTGCTGGGCAGCGACGTGGCGATCAAGGCCAGGCGGAGGCCAGAAGGTCTACGTCCGCCTCGTCCACGACACCCCCGTGCTATTCATCAACGGCCAGCGCACGGAGGCGCAGGCTCCTAACAAGCGGCACAAGTCGGGCCGTACCAGGCCCGCCCCAGCTGCGTCATCATCGTCTACGCACGTCCCGGGTATGGATGGCGCCCGGTAAGGGCACACCCTCGCGGCCTCGCGGTACAATAGGCTTTGGGCACAGCCTTTATAAACAAGCCCCTTTCCATCCTCATGTCGCACCGTGCGAGCATGATCAGGATGCAAGGTCGCCAGGCACGCCACGGTCAACCTTCCCGCCAATTTACCAGCCTTACACGCCTCCTAGCCCGCCTTGAGCGGGATGAGGCCCAGTCGACACGCCGGCGACCCCAGCCAGGACGGAGACGACGCATATCCGTCCTGAAAGAAAGCCTCCATGCGTTGACAAGCATTAACCCCAATCGCCACCCTCCCCCCCCCCCCCCCCCCACCCCCACCCCCACCTCCAGCACTACCCTTCTCCACCCCCACCCCCACCCCCACCCCCCCGCTAATAGGGCAACGGCCCATTCTTGGTATTGCAAGTTTTAACGTGCGCACCCTCCCTGCAGATCCTTCTACGAGCGGCGGCACCCCAGCACGCCAACGCGTCGACGAGCTGATCGCCCTGTGCGCCGACAACAAGATCGCTGTTCTTGGAGTCCAGGAGCACCGACGCACCGTTGACCCTCAGCACGCGGTCAACGGTCTGCTGGTCGACGACCTGCGGCAGGCTGGCGGTTCCACTATGGTGGCGGCGACGCGCCGGGCCAAGGTGGTGTGGGCCTCTTGTGCTCGCCGGCAGCATCAGAGCAGCTCCAGTCCATCGTGCTGCGGTCCCCGCGTGTGCTAGTGGCCACTTTTTCGGCCACTGAGGGCCATTCACACCACACGCTAACCGTTATCGTGGGATATGCACCACATGCGGGTCGAGCTCAGGCGGAACGTGAGGCCTTCTTCGACGCCCTCAAGGAGGAGGAGGCCAACATCCCAGCTCGGCACTTCCTGGTTATGCTGCTCGACGCCAACGCCACGCTGCCAGTTGGCACTGGGGGCGCTCAGTATTCCCCAACCAACACGACAGCCAACGGTAACACGCCTTTATTTGCGAATCTGCTGGCAGAATCTGCGCTGGTTGCATGCAATGCTTCTTTCGCACGCCCCGCTGAGCAGCTGGCCACCTTTTTTGGGCCGTCGGATCGGGTGGTGTGCCTTGATTATGTCTGCGTACGTCGGGCTCAGCGCCCCTCAGTTGTCGATGCTCGCGTCCTGCAAGATTCTGTCAGCACGGTGGAATCTGATCATCGTCTCGTGCTCGCTCGCATCAGATTGCGGTTTCCTGGGGTGAAACCGTCGCGACAGCTGGCACCTCAGCCAGATCTGAAAGTGCTCCGGATTGTGCTGAAGGATGCCGACAAGATGTCAGCAGAAGAGCAGGCCGCTATGTCGCACAGGGATGATTTCCTGGCCGTATTCGACGCCGGGGGCAGCCGACAGCAGTTACACGCCATTCCGCCGCCGGGGGATATTTCAGTGATCCTCCGTGGTGTCGCCGCCAAGTATCGCCTGGCTGCCCGCACCCTCCCCACCTTGCCTCCGCGTCGGCAGCTTGCTGTCCACCGTCACGCACCGACAGTGGTCGCCGCCAGGCAGATGCTCCGCCGCAACAGAGATCCGATCGCCAAACCTGGGCTGCAAGCAGCTCTGAGGGCCGCCTACGAGCAGGCTGAGAAGGCAGATGCTCAGCAGATGGTCAAGGACCTGCGCAGCTGCCAGCAGAAGCACGACGGCAAGGGGGCCTGGTTCTGGTACAAGCGCCTCGGGCACCCGGACGGCCTCGGCCGGCCCCACCGCCACGACGTCCCCGGCGCCCCAGCCAAGCGGCTTCGTACCTGGGCCACGGCCACGGCCGAGGTCGTGGGGACAGCTGCGCCGCCCCCACCCCTGCTCCCAGCCGCCGCCGCCCGCCCGGCCGCCCTGGCCGGCCCCGCAGGGCCCCCGGCCCCGCCTAGGTCAGCGGCGGACTACCTAGTCCCCCCGCTGGTCGGCCCACTTGGCGACCCGTCTGACATGCCTCCTTTCACCTCTCGCGAGGTCACGGAGGCGGTCCAGCGCCTGCGTTATGACGCAGCCACCGGCTCTGACGAGATTCCGGCCGCAGTTGTAAAACTTGCAGCCGAATTCGAGGACACAGGTGTTATGCTGCTCTTCCGGGACATCTGCAACCGCCTTCTGCTGTCGTCGCAACCACCTCCAGCGGCCTGGCAACACAGTTTTCGCACGATGCTGTACAAGAACAAGGGGTCGCCTGCCGACCCCGGCAACTACAGAGGGGTGTGCATTCAAAGTGCCCCCCTCAAGCTTCTTATGCGGCTCATCCTGAACCGCCTGCGCACGGCCCTGGACGGTCACCTCAGCGAGACTCAGCACGGCTTCCGTTCAGGTCGCAACACAGTACAGGCGCTCTTCGCTACTCGCCGACTGGTGGAGGAACTGCAACGCCTTCAGCCTGGTGAGTCCCCTTTGCACCTTGTGCTGGTGGACTTCATCAAAGCCTTCGATTCGGTTTTCTGGCCTGCGCTTTGGGACATCCTCGAGTTGTTCCGGATCCCCCGCCCCCTGATTGCTGTCATCCGCAACCTGTATGAAGGGTCCACCACTTCGGTGCGCACTTCTTACGGGACCACGCCCCCATGCCCTTTACAGAAGGGTGTGTGGCAGGGCTGCGTGCTGTCGCCCTACCTGTTCATTATTGTTGTCGAATACGTAATGATTCAGGCGCGCAAGCGATTTGCCCGCATCGTGGGCAGGGAACCAGGAGTGCAGGTTGCTAACAAATTCTGGCATGGCGGTGCGGACACGGAGATTCGGCTAGCAGACATCATTTACGCAGACGACACCACCCTCTTCGAGGACACTGAGCACGTGCAGACATGGCTTGACTGCCTGGCTCTCGAGGCCCGTGCAGTGGGGCTTGAGGTCAGCAAGAAGACAGAGGCCCTGGCGGTTGGGCTCACCACCCAGCGCCGCCCCTCTATCTCCTAGACGGCTCTCGAGTCCTGTATCGGGACCGCGTTAAGCTGCTGGGCAGCCTGCTCCCTAGCTGCGAGGTGATGTGGACCACCGCATCTCCCTCGCCTGGCACGCTTTACGCCAGTACCGGGCCCTGTGGCGCAAGCCCCTGGGCAAGATCGAGAAACAGGACCTGTTCAAGGTCCTCGTCCTTCCTGTTCTCACGTATGGCGCCGAGACGTGGACCCTCACCGCCGACCTGGCCCGCAAGCTGGACGGCGCGGTCACCAGCATGCTGCGTTCCATTTTCAGAGTAGGATATGCTGCTCATGTCCGCAATGAGGACCTGTACCAGGGCATGCCCTATATCACCAGCACAATTAAGCAACGCCGCCTGCAGCTAGTAGGGCACCTAGCTCGCACCAACCAGGTAGACACCTCACGTGGCCCCCCCGCAGGACTGCGACCAGCCCAGCCTGGCCGGCACCTCCTGACGTGGGCTGGGCCCAGTGATGTTAGACGCCGCAAGGCCCGCACCTTCAAAGAACAGCTAGTAGAGGACATGGGGGGCCTAGGCCTCTCCGTGATTTGGAAGAAGATGATGGACAAGGCCAAGTGGGCCCAGGTCATAGAGGACAACGAGCCCCCCCCAGTGGGGAAGCGCCCGCGTGTGCAATCCCGCGGGAGGCACGCTAGATAGCTCCCCCTAGGGCAGCGTGCGGCTGCCTAGATAGATGATGTAGTTAGAATGTTGTTAGATAGATGTAGTATGTAGCCAATGTAGATAGATTAGACCGGTAGGAATGTGTGCACCCATCCATCCATCCATCGGGGTTAATGCTCCGTGACTCCCCAACGGGAGCACGAGTCTAATTAATTAATTAATTAATTAATTAATCCATCCATCCATCCATCCATCCATCCATCCATCCATCCATCCATCCATCCATCCATCCATCCATCCATCCATCCATCCATCCATCCATCCATCCATCCATCCATCCATCCATCCATCCATCCATCCATCCATCCATCCATCCATCCATCCATCCATCCATCCATCCATCCATCCATCCATCCATCCATCCATCCATCCATCCATCCATCCATCCATCCATCCATCCATCCATCCATCCATCCATCCATCCATCCATCCATCCATCCATCCATCCATCCATCCATCCATCCATCCATCCATCCATCCATCCATCCATCCATCCATCCATCCATCCATCCATCCATCCATCCATCCATCCATCCATCCATCCATCCATCCATCCATCCATCCATCCATCCATCCATCCATCCATCCATCCATCCATCCATCCATCCATCCATCCATCCATCCATCCATCCATCCATCCATCCATCCATCCATCCATCCATCCATCCATCCATCCATCCATCCATCCATCCATCCATCCATCCATCCATCCATCCATCCATCCATCCATCCATCCATCCATCCATCCATCCATCCATCCATCCATCCATCCATCCATCCATCCATCCATCCATCCATCCATCCATCCATCCATCCATCCATCCATCCATCCATCCATCCATCCATCCATCCATCCATCCATCCATCCATCCATCCATCCATCCATCCATCCATCCATCCATCCATCCATCCATCCATCCATCCATCCATCCATCCATCCATCCATCCATCCATCCATCCATCCATCCATCCATCCATCCATCCATCCATCCATCCATCCATCCATCCATCCATCCATCCATCCATCCATCCATCCATCCATCCATCCATCCATCCATCCATCCATCCATCCATCCATCCATCCATCCATCCATCCATCCATCCATCCATCCATCCATCCATCCATCCATCCATCCATCCATCCATCCATCCATCCCGCCAGCCACGAGCCACGAGGTAGCCATGGCTGACGGCGGAGCTCATAACTTTCACGTTTGAGCCCCAAATTCAGCTGTGAATATCACTATCGCTTCGTCTTTCTAAGACGCACATGCTGATATAATTTTCCGAATCTAACACGCAATATATGACGAGCAAACGTCCTTTGACGCAACGCAGTTTGGCGGATGCGCTCGCCCATGAAAATGCGGCAGCTGCGGCTGCAGCTTCGCCATCAGGTCCGGTAGACAGCGGTGACACTAGTCGTGCACTGGTGGCCACCCAGCAACCTCCCGGGCTTAATGCCTCGCCATCGGCATCGCCTGACCCGAAACGCACCCGCCCAGCCGACAAAACAGGATGGTCCCGCCCCTCGGAACCGCGCTTTCGGCCCCACCCTTTCAAGGTCGATGATCACGACTGGAACAACCTGTCTCCTTACGATGCTATGGACTGCATCTTCTACGGGGACTACGCCTCGCTTTACGACCTGTGCCTCCATCTTTACGACCAAGGTCGCCTCATCGGCAGCAACGGCAGCCGCTGGCAAACCCACGGCGCCCTGCTTGGCTGCCCCCGCCCCCAGCTCCAGCACACCATCCTCAACTCCCTTCTCGAGCGCTCTGACGACGAGATCTGGGCTCCATCCATCTCCGCCCCCACCCTCCGTTCCATCCTCACGGAAGCCTTTCAGCAGCACGTGACCCCCCTTGCTGCTGACGTCGCAGCAATGGGTGGCACGCTGGCTGCTGAACTTCCTCACATTTCCGCCGCTGCCGCCTCCACCTCCACTGCCATTTCCGCCTCCACTGCCGACATCAAAGCCCAGCTCCTCGACCTCGACCAACGCCTTCAAGCCACCGCCAACGCCCTTGAGAGCTTGCATGACACCGCCGGCCTCACCGCCCAGGCGGTGAAGGACATCGCCGCCCAGCCGGCGTCTGCTGGCCCGGCCGGCGATGCTCCCTCCACCTGGGCGGACTTGCTTAAGCAGCACACCACCTCCACCACCTCCACCATCTCGGCACAACTCAAGCAACAAGCCCTCGACCTTCGCGAGGAAACCGACATCGCCCGGCGCAGCCACAATGTCATCGTCAAGCACTTCGACCAGCCGGCAGGTGAGACCTCCACGACCCTTCTTGAGGCATTTAAGCGCGACATTCTTGCCCCCATGCTACTCACTGGTGAGCTGGACATGTCGGCTGTCCGCCTCCCCCGCGCGCGGGGGAAGGCTGGCCCGGCACCCGTGCTCCTCACCTTTAAGTACATGGCGGACAAGCTGTCGTTCCTTAAATGCCGCAAGAAGCTCTCGAGGACTCGCTTCACGCTGGACGACGACTTGACCCTGGCCCAGCAACAGCGGCGACGCGAGCTATGGCCGGCCTACCTTCAGCTCCGGCACAGCGCAGGGGGGAAGCCGGTATACTGGAGGGGGCGGTCATCCACGTTGACCACAAGCCCTGGCAGCCCCCTCCTGCCACCCCAGACTAGGGAATTCATACCAGTAGTGTAGATTAGTCAGGCTTAGCCTAGCATGTGGCCCACGCGCATGTGCGCCCATAATGGCCCCCATGGATGTTGTCTACAGGATTTAGCCAAGCCCTGCCTATAACGGGACCCCCATGGATGTTGCATTAAGAATTTCGCCATGCTATGCCATGCAGAGAGATGCTCTCTGTAGAGAAGCCATGTCCTAGCTCTTGTATAGCCATGATGATCTTCCCCACCTATGACAGGCTCCCCTTCGCTGGGTGTTGCCTGAAACTCTGGGTGGTGCAGGTGCCCTAGTGCACCTAGAGCAAGTGTTGTTTACATTCCCACCCTTGCAGGAAGTAGCTTAGAATGTATGATAGGCCATATGCCCCTTCTCTGGGCTATGTGCTACATATACTCCCAACGGAGTTATGTTACAATTCAATTCAATCCATCCATCCATCCATCCATCCATCCATCCATCCATCCATCCATCCATCCATCCATCCATCCATCCATCCATCCATCGGGGTTAATGCTCCGTGACTCCCCAAAGGGAGCACGAGTCTAATTAATTAATGGCCTCTCAAAAAAAATATTAATTAATTAGGAACATCACTCCGTTGGGAGTCACTGTAGCACATATCCCTGAGAAGGGGCATATGGCTTTTAATACATCCTAGGCTACTTCATGCAAGGGTGGGAATGTAAGCTACCCTTGCTCTAGGTGCACCAGGGCACCGGCACCACCATGCTGTCTCAGGTTCAACCCGCCTAAGGGGGGGATCCTGGCACGGGGGAGGAAGATCATCATGGCTATATACAGATCTCCTTTGCGGCCGTTCCATGGTTAGATGTTTTTTTTGGGACCCCCATGGATGTTGCATTAAGACTTTAGCCATGCTATGCCTATGCAGAGAGATGCTCTCTGTCGAGAAGCCATGCCCTAGCCCTTGTATATCAAAGAGACAACCAGCGCAGGCCAGAAATCGGGAGAATCCGGACCATGGTAGCTCGAGCCTGCCGTTATCTTTTCCGCGTTTTCGAGTCGTTCAGGATGATGAAGATGAATGGTGATGGAAATGTGTATCCTTGTGCATTGAAATTATGGCTGGCTTACGTGTGGAGCGACTAGATGACCTAGACGGTGGGGCCGGAAACAGCATGCTTGATCAGGGCGTGTGTTTCGAGCCTAACTGGCCGGGAGTGTCTAGTGGTGAGCACCATTGCTGCGATCGCTCTCCCACCATTTACGAGGAAATACCCGCAAATGGAAAACCACTGAAAAGGTCTAGCTAGTCAGTCATCACGTTAGCCATGCCATGATTCCAAACGTCCAAGAACTGCACACGGTGCAAAGGCAAAAAAGCCGGAGGACAGCACTTTCAAATGTGCGGCGGGAACCAAAAGCCCGCGGATGCCAGAAAACATCGTGTTGCGGCAGCGACGCGACGATGTGGACAACGAATCCAGTGCCAAGCTCGGAACGGCCGCAAAGGAGATCTGGCATCACAGGGTTCAGATGTGCGGAGATACTATGCGATCCAGCCGGTCCACGACCTGTTTGTAGAGCTTGTGCCAAGGGGCAGCACCGAACAGATGTGGGTGACGTTGCAAAAAACATCGGACTTGACGGAGCATAATGGCTCGGTCATAGTCTTTGACCAATAAACGCTGCAAGAGTTCAACAAGAGTCGTGATGAAATCAACACGATAAGAACAAAGACGGGAAAAACGATGTAACTGAGAAAGAACAACACCATATTCATGCTGGTTGTCTCTTTGATGATATTTAGCCATGATTTGTTTTTTTCAAAATGTCTGTCTAGGCCTGTATTGCATTTTTTTTTTATCTTTGTCTGTTTGTGTACATAATAATTTTTCTAATGAGATCAGCATGGTACTCCGTGGCATGCCTACGCGCATGACACGAAGTACTTACTTTTCAGTCTAACGCAGATAAGACAACATCTTTGACAGAAGAACTGAGGTGAAACTACGATGATGCCCACAGCAGTGATCTCAGCCAACTGCAGATATTGTCATATTCCACCCAGTATTGGAAACCAAGGGGGCAAAAAGCTTAGATCGTCAACAGACCCTGTGTCTTGTTCCTATTACTCATGATGCTGAATGGGCAGCCCAGCTACGCTGTCAGGCAAAAGTGGGAAACGCCACTTTTATATGCATACAGCCTGCGACGCCAGTCCCTGTTGGGGTACGACGAAAAATGAAATCAAAAAGAGACCCATGAACCTAAGGCTGCAGCTTAGGAGACAGGTCATAGTTAAACACTTCAAGCACAGGCCAGGCGCCCAGCTCAAACTCGCGCGCATGGGGGTCCTGCCTCCAGCGGCCGTAGTGGCTTTGGTACTCCTCCCCAGCATTGATAGGGACTGCAACCGGGGCATTTGCAGTAAAAAAAACACAGCAATTGTGGCACCCAGCAGGGCAATTCACCATTAGAATGTACTTCAACAAGCAGCGTTCAAATTAGATCTACATTCTACTGCCCTTCCCCCCCCTGCATTCAGCAAATTGTCACTGGGCCTTGTCTGTTATCCACCCCCCACTGATTGCATAAACTCACTACTTTCACCCATACCAGAGTCCTAAATCCACGGTCAAAAAAGAAATGCCGACCCT
The DNA here is from genome assembly GCA_009746045.1 of Mesostigma viride. NCBI lineage: Eukaryota > Viridiplantae > Streptophyta > Mesostigmatophyceae > Mesostigmatales > Mesostigmataceae > Mesostigma > Mesostigma viride. The sequence goes on from RPFO01000072.1 coordinate 2,268,418, forward strand.
GTCCTCAACCTTTTCTAGATACCTTGAATACACCATGCATGATTTAAAAGCACAGGGACTGGAATAGCCTGGCATCCCGGCAGCAGGAAACTAGATGTGAGGATTAGGGCAGAGAAATATGCTCTGCGGTAGATTCCATGATCAACTACTTGATGTGAACAGGCCCCCACTATACATATTGCATGTACATCAAGTGGTATGCTGACTCTTGAACACGCCCACGAGCTCCTTTACCTTGCCGACCAATTCATGAGTGCCCACACTTCATCTAATGTATGAACATCATGTGCCATGCTTACTCTCGAACACGCCCACAAGGTCCTCCATCGTGCTTGCCGATGGCACTGGAACGCCCGTGTGCGCCAGCAGGGACAGGATCGATGCCTGCGACAACATATGGGGGGGGGGCATGCAATGGCAGGGCAAGATGGTGAGACTAATGCATGGGAATGTAGGGGGTGAGCGAGCAGGGTGTGGGAGCGCAGGGTGTGGGAGAGTAGGGTGTGGGAGAGTAGGGTGTGGGAGAGCAGGGTGTGGGAGAGAAGGGTGTGGGAGAGTAGGGTGTGGGAGAGTAGGGAGTGAGAGTGGCGCATGGGGGAGTAGTGAATGGAAAATTGGGGCATGGGAGAGAAGGGCGGGGGTGGGGCAGGGCATGTCAGAGTTTACGGTGGGGTGGGGTGGGGCAGGGCAGGGTAGGGTAGGGTAGGGCAGGGCAGGGCAGGGCAGGGCAGGGCAGGGCAGGGCAGGGCAGGGCAGGGCAGGGCAGGGCAGGGCAGGGCAGGGCAGGGCAGGGCAGGGCAGGGCAGGGCAGGGCAGGGCAGGGCAGGGCAGGGCAGGGCAGGGCAGGGCAGGGCAGGGCAGGGCAGGGCAGGGCAGGGCAGGGCAGGGCAGGGCAGGGCAGGGCAGGGCAGGGCAGGGCAGGGCAGGGCAGGGCAGGGCAGGGCAGGGCAGGGCAGGGCAGGGCAGGGCAGGGCAGGGCAGGGCAGGGCAGGGCAGGGCAGGGCAGGGCAGGGCACAAAGGGCAGGGCACAAAGGAAAGGGCAGGGCAGGGCAGGGCAGGGCACAAAGGGCAGGGCAGGGCAGGGCAGGGCAGGGCAGGGCAGGGCAGGGCAGGGCAGGGCAGGGCAGGGCAGGGCAGGGCAGGGCAGGGCAGGGCAGGGCAGGGCAGGGCAGGGCAGGGCAGGGCAGGGCAGGGCAGGGCAGGGCAGGGCAGGGCAGGGCAGGGCAGGGCAGGGCAGGGCAGGGCAGGGCAGGGCACAAAGGGCAGGGCAGGGCACAAAGGGCAGGGCAGGGCACAAAGGGCAGGGCAGGGCACAAAGGGCAGGGCAGGGCACAAAGGGCATGATAAGGCAGGAGAGAGTGCAATCGTACCTGTCACACCATTTCAAGGCTACACCCGCCGGTGGCTATGTCTTGCGTCGGTGCGCATGTTACTCCTGGCAGGCTTGGGGCCCAACAAGTTCCCAGAAATGCAACACAGCTTTTTTCTAAAAATATTAACCCATAGTCCGCTAACCCCCCGACCTGTCGGGGGGTTTGACTAACGGTCGACTTTCGCGCCGCGCCGCAAGCGCCACGCCACTTATGACGGAGGACAGTTGTCCGGTGGGTCCGGGAAAACTTAGGGACGAAGGTGATGCATAGGTTTGGGGGTAATATTCGCCATAGCCTGGTAATTACAACGTGCATTGAGAATGTATCACGTGACTTTGGCGGGAAATTTTCGCTCGCGCGCGCGTGATGAGATATGGCTGCCAACGTGCCGCTGTCACGAAATTTTTGCGTCTCGCGGCTTGAAACGGTTCAGAATGTTGCTCAGAATGACGATGCATGATTTTCGTAGGTCAGGCACGGCCAGATTTATAGGGTTGGGAAAACACAGGTAGGAAAATAGAACTTTCCTGGTCGTCAGTTCCAGATGAGTCATAGCTTATCATAGGTCGATTTTCTCCCTATGGCCGGGCAATCTGCGCCAGCCCGGGCATCCAGTTTGGGTGAGGGACGTCAGCTGCAGCGTTTGCTGAGAGTGCGGACTAGTTTAGTGGCCATCTTTGCACGGAACATGGACCTGGTAGTCATGGCGGATCATGAAGTATGCGGCTATGGCGGCCTTTGCCTGTAGAGCATCAGTATGTGTGAGATATGAGGGTCCCGGCCAGCGGAATCCGGGTAGGGCATGAACGAGCCAGGTACGACAACGTATTTGCATGTTGTTTGCAGCGAAATACGTATCCCATGCATTATAAATGACGATTTTATGCATGCATATTTCAGCAAGCTTCCATGCCTGTTGTAAAGAGTGGTATTAGCCCTGAAAGTGCCCAGTTTATGGCATTTCTTTGGAGTATATCACTCCGTCAGTGCAGGTAGGCAACGTGTTTGTTTTCCAGCACTTTTGGCAGCCTTTGATGGCTTGTTATAATGCATTACTGTGTTGCATGTCATAGATAGCTGTTTACACGCGCGTAACCCACACACATGTATGAGCACGTTATATAGGGGTAATGGGTTTTCCGGGTGGTCTGACCCAAGGAACCCCCCATTGGACTATCCAACTAAGTTGTCCAATGTTGGTATTGAGATTCCCTACCCTTCCTGTGAAGTTAAGGGGGGGGTAGACTTTTCCTTGCGAAAAAAAAAATCGTCTTCTGGCCAAATTTGAGTAGAGCTATCATCCAAATGCTCTGATAAACCCGTGGTATTATTGCATATTCTGAAAGCCCTTGAAGTGTAGATACTCCTAGCATCTTGGTTGGGGGTATTTGGAGTTGTGGCCTGTGAGTTGTGATTTTTTTCATTTTCAGGGGTATGAAAGTGCCAAAAATGGGTCAGCGGACTATGGGTTAAGGATCTGTTCTCATGTATACCAAATGGTCTGTCCTTCCGTCCATCGCGGAGGGATTTCAAGAGGAGTGCGCAGGGAGGGGTCACCAACTAGCCTTCACACTCGCTCCCCCCCCCCACATCTGCTGACTGGGAAAGCAACACGGATTATCACAGCTCACTTCCCAAAACAATCCCAGCACGCGTCACGAAAACACAACACTCCCCGGATAAAACAGCGTTTTGTCACGACAACATACTGAGACTTCTGGCCCTTGTCCACGCCCAGCTTGTGCTTGTGATGCCCCTGCCCCTGCCCACCATTTATACAGTACATTGCACACTGTGGGATCGCTCGGATGGCCCGATGCATGCATGAGCCCTTACCGTGCGCGTCTCGTGGCCCTGCCCAGCCCACTATCGACAGCCCCCGAAACTGTGTCAATGGCTCGACATCTGACCCAACAGAGGAGCACACGGATGAATGGATGATTGAACCCACCTTGCGCTTCTCGTGGTCCCATCCATGCCCACTATCTACGGTCTGCTAGGAACACATGCATGAATGAATAATTGAACCCACCTTGCGCTTCTCGTGGTCCTCGGTGACAAAGTCCTCGATGCGGATGAGCGCATACTGCGAGCCCATGCCCAGGGAACCCTGGCCGCATTCAATCACCCTGCGGAGCGGGCCAACCCACCGTGGCAAAGGCAATGCAGCGTTCACATGCCCAATACCGCGTGAGCTCAGAACTCGGCAGCCAAGGATATGAAAAGCACCAAATGTGCTCCGCATTTCCCCAACAGGTCCGCGTGTTTAAATTAATTTATTCATTGGCAGCCGGACCGCGGCAGCTGATGGTCGGTATACAAGGTGTGTCGAGTGGATCTGGGTACATGTCTACATGACGCCGTGCCCACCCTGCATAGCCTTCCAACGCAGCCACCATGTCAAGCGCCAGAGCCTGACGATGCCGACCCCATTACGCCTGATTTTTTTATGAATTACAAGATGCATATTAATATGTCAAAGGATGCTCTATAGCTATTATGAAGCAGGCCCCTACCATCCTACCATCTAGAGCTTCTGCGATGCCGCCAAGATGTCGTGCTCTATAGGCACCAAGCATTCATGATCACCCGATCAATGGCTGCCTTTACCGTTGACATCCAACCAATTTTCACTGTGCCGTGCAAACCCCAAAAATACGCAACCATGGTATGGTTCTATATGCTCTACGGTATATTCTATATTCTATATACACTCCTAGATGTTCTATACTCTCTTTAGCTTCTACAGCGCAAGCCCCCGCACCATGCCCCTATCGCTCATCAACTGTAGCCACCTGTCGCTTGACACATCAGCCATGATTCAATCATAATACTCTTCACCTTCACCCCACGCAGCCCAGCCACTACATTAATATCACTACAGCGCTTATATGTAGCTTTCCCAACCAGCTACACCGTCCATGATGATCCTATCGCCTCAAACCATCTGCAAGCCACGCAATACACAACCTCACCCATCAGCCATGTGGCCACGCTGTCGCCGCTCACCTGCTGTGCAGCTCCCCCACCACCTTCCTGCGCGCCGTGCCATGCTCTATTCGCCTCAAACCTGGCTTAAACCACCCGTGTTGTCTCTCATGCTCCCCTTGCTCACCTGCGGTGCAGCTCCGCCCACACCTTGCCGAGCGCCGCGTTCTCAAAGATGGTCTCCGAGACAGCCAGCGAGTCGAGGTCATAGTCATCCCCGCTCAATGCGCCCCCCGCGCGGCCCTCCGACACCCCGCTGTACGTGCCGTGGCGTGAGCACTCCTCCACACACGCAATGAAGCGGCGATCCGCGCGGTCGGCCGCGCCCGCGTGGGCGCCAAAGGCAATCGGCTTGCAGTTGTCCACATAGCAGGACTGGCAGCTGGGAGGGGACACCCCCTTGTGGCAGAAGAGGAGGTTCTCGGCACGTCGGATGAACGCCTGGCGGAGGAGCCGCAGGAGAACGATGCGGCCACAGGATTACTATGGGTTACTTATCCTCGTCCTTGGGAGCGTGGCCACCGTGTGCTAAGATTAGTTGACACGTAGACTGCCACTTAGGGCTAAGATGGGGCCAAGGCTAGCACGCAGAGGTATTAAGAAGGTTTTGCAACAAATGGTAGGAAGGTGTTCAGAAGGTTTTGCGACAAATGGGAGGAAGGTGTTCAGAAGGTTTTGCGACAAAGGGTGGGAAGGGTTCGCAACGAACGGTACCAAGGCTTGGTTGTGGGAGACCTGGCTGGTGCTTGCGGAACTGTTTCAAAGGCATCACTGGAACCGACGGTAGTCTGCTGTCTGTTGGCTCAAGGATAGCTGGTGGTTTGACACGTGTTGATAGAAAACTGTGACATGAGTCCAGCCAACAGGCCGCCCGGCCAGGGATGCATGTTCCTCAACGATCCCGCGTTTGATCACTTGGATGCCATCACGGCCAGTTTGAAGACATTATGCAAGCAGCTGGCACCATCGTGCCACCTGCAGGTTATTCCCCCTTGCCCCCCCATTAAGACCCCCTCAAGACCCTCCCTCCTCCCCCTCCCTGTCGCTCAGGGCGCACCAGGGTGGCGACCTTGTCAAAAATCTATGCACGTTGGTTAGTGGTGGGCTACTTCCGCCCTCCTTTGGCAAACGCAAAGGTGAACCACAAACTCACTACCTTGATCTATTTAAACAAGTACTAGGCCATTCCTTCCCCCCCGCACATGAACATGGTGCACTGGGCGGGAAGGAACCTGACACAGGTATTTTGGAACCGAGTTAGCAACCCACTACCGCCGACGTATCGTTGACATAAGTCATAAATAATGACAGAAAGGAAATGAGCAACACACACGTAATGACAGACATGGAGAGCAGCCCACCTGCGTCCATGAGCCATGGGAACTAATAATAGATATCGTCCTCACCCCACCTGCGTGTTCTCCGTTCCCAGCACGGCGGGCGTGTACTTGGTGATGTGCGTCGTCTTGCTGAGCATGATGTCGCGCCCGTCGCGGACCAAGTGGATGAAGGTCATCGAGGGGGCCACCTGCTTGAGGATGGGCAGGATGTGCATGCTCGTGCCCTTCTTGACGCCATACCTGGCAGAGTGAGGGGGGAGCGTGGCCGGGGAAAGGGGGACCACAACGACAACAGGGTGAGACGCACATGCAGTGGACTTAAGGATTGATGCATGCCCATGTCCTTCTTGAGCTGTACCTATAGGCAGCGGGCGAAGAGGGGTAAGGCGAGGGAATGACACCATGAGAGCAGGGTCAAAAAAGGGGAGCTGGGTGATCAGACAAGCAGCACACAACCGTTGGCGTTCCAGATGGCGCGAATGGGGTCGTTGGGGATCAAGAGAAGGGAAGGGAGGGATAGGGGGCGGGGGGGGGGGGGGCGGAAAAGGAGTGACCCAATATTTGTGAGAAACGAGGACATCGCTGGCTTGATACTCCTTGACTCAGTTGGTGTTTCTATGACCTAAAAAGGCAACCACTCGGTACAATTATTATATCGGCTGAGAAGACAGGGCAACCACGTGAGGGCTGGAGCGGACTGGTAGATGCATGCAGCCCGCAGCCGCCGGCACCGGACGATCGGCCGCTAGGAGGCCTCGCCCCCACTCTCACCGGTTTCCCTGGGGTACTCCCATGCCCTACCAGGTGGACATTCTTCCCTGCCATGTGGTTGGAAACACCCTATCTTTCCAGTGGTTGGAATCCTTCAGCAAATACTGGCAACGATGTATCGGTCGCACAGAATCGCAGAGCAGTTCCATGGGAGTTTGTAGCGGACAGAATCTCAAACCCAAAACCCGAAACCCTAAACCCTAAACGCAAAACAGCAACTGAATACCGCAGTGGCTGACAAAAAAGCGAAAAATGTTTCCAAAGACCCCTCGAAAAGTCCTTCTTTAAATGGATCATTTTCGCCCGAAATGTACAAACTACTGGGTGTGTTCAGTGTGCGCTTCATGTTACCTGCACACCTGTGCAGGAAGAGCATAGTACCTCGAAAATCTAGTAAGCCCTGGCCGAATTTCCCTCGTATAATGCAAAATCCGGGCAAGATCAGGGTCGGGAAAAAACACCCTTCGAAACTTATTTCGCGCCACTACGGTAGCCAAACTTATACAGCCCATCTTGCAGCAAATATACTGCGGCTCACCGCGGGAACTTGCAGCCGCACCGCTTGAAGCGGGTGGCGGCTGCCTCCAGAGCGCGCTTGACGCTGAAGATGGTGTCGGTGACCCACTCGCTGTTGCCCAGGGTGCACGTGTTCTCGTCCACATCAAAATTGGCCAAGTAGTCCTCGATCCCAAAGTTGAAGTGATAATCCCAGGAGGGGTCCCCACACGACTCGTGGCCCTGGCGCGCCGCAACCATCGACCAAATTTGCAAAACATATCAGAATCGATACATTTAGTTAGTTGTAGTTAGTTGATGGTCGCTGAGCTCAAAGTAACTTCAGCGTTTGCTTAGCGCTCGCGGCCCTGGCATGCCGCAACCATCACCGCCAAAAATTGCCGCAGCCATCGTCGCAAAAAATTGCCGCAATCATCACAGCTACAAAATGCCGTGACAGCTGACAACGTCCATCCATGTGCAAGACGATTAAAATGCAGTTAGGTGAACGCTTTAGTTTGAGGCCGCCGAACACCCCCACCCCCCATCCCCATCCCCATCCCCATCCCCGTCCCCGTCCCCGTCTCTGTCCCCGTCCCCGTCCCCGTCCCCATCCCCATCCCCATCCCCATCCCCATCCCCATCCCCATCCCCATCCCCATCCCCATCCCCATCCCCATCCCCATCCCCATCCCCATCCCCATCCCCATCCCCATCCCCATCCCCATCCCCATCCCCATCCCCATCCCCATCCCCATCCCCATCCCCATCCCCATCCCCATCCCCATCCCTATCCCCACCCCCATCGCCATCCCCACCAACGTCCCTCTGCGTCATGACAGCGACAGCACATAGGATGTACTTTAAATGTGCCAGCCAGGACCATCCCTCCGGCTACTAGCCGAGAGTGAGAAAGGATGAGGACGCGAGGACTAGGTAGGGGGACATAGAAGTGCCGCTTACCTGCACCAGCTTTGGATTGCAGGCACCTTTCAGCGACGGATTTTCCATGATACAACGCTTGCCGCCCGTTACCATGAACACTCCGGCTTTGTGCACCAGCACGGCAATCGCCCGGCTGCCAGAATCGCCCAACGAGCCGATAACCACGGGATTGGTGGCATCGCTGGAGCAAGCGCCACCTCTGAGCCCGACATTTTTGCGAACAGCTGGTTGGGTGCCATTCAGTCGGAAAGAGCCATTGAGGCCCGAAATGGCTTGTCGAAGCGGGTTCGTGATAGCTTGTCGAACCGGCAGAACGTGCCGCGCAGAGCCAGGCACATATTGATCATGGGCCGCCCCAAAGGTGCGGCCAAAATTCGGGAACGCCGAAGCACCCCAATAGGAAAGCAAAATTACCAGGGCTTTCAAAGCAAGCGCCATTCTGGCACATGCAACAGGGCTCCGTAATGTTAGTTGTGGAAATGTAACTCAGTGTCCCCTACCGGGGTGTGAAGCATCGAAGTGTATGAATTTTGTGGTGGAAGCGATAGAGGCGGGCCTCGCGTACGACCTGCAACCTGCAATCAAAGCTCTCCAGCCATATGGACCTACGGAAAGTAGGAAGATGAATTGGCCAAACTTTGCGCAGCGCAGCAGGTCGCTGCCAGCATCATGCAAGTCGCCCGAAGGCCGCCATATCTAAGCCATCTGAGACGCCGGCCTGACATGATTGTCTAAAAACTAGGGTTGGGCACTTGGCAGGGTTGGGCTAGGTTCCCGGGACGGCCGAACCCTATACCGAGTACAAGTCACCCGGTACCGAACCCCCGGACGTGTTCGGGTGCCACCAGGTACCCGATACCGATTATGTTCGGTTTGGTACGGTCTGACCGAACCCCGTGCCGAGTTGTACATAGGCCAAAAGCGAATGAGTAGAGTACTTATTACCGAGTACACCCCCCGCATTGGAAGTTCTAACTAAATAATTAGCTTCTGGAAAATGTTCTGGCTGAAAACCATAAAAAAAACAAAAGAAAATTAATTAATTAACTCCGGGGGCTGAGGACTGGACTCAACAAACAAACAAACAAAATTAATTAATTAACTCATGTGGGCACGGGGTCGTCGCCCTGTGAGAAAACAAACAAACACTTTACTGTATTATATAATATAAAGTACATAAAACCTTCGAAAATACCTTGGACAGGCGGGAAACATGAAATATCGTGAAAATCGAAAAAAACCCGCGAGACGCGGCAGGCCGAGCGCGGCCGGGGTGAGGCGCGAACCAAGCGAACCGCTTTTGCATCCAGCAATCCACGCTCTACAGTACTGCCTCGGCAGGGCACGTCGGTCGGTACTCAGTAGAGGCTGAGGCCTGAGCGTGTCTACAGATGTACATGTAAGATGTACTACTCATGTGCGATACTTATGGGCCTTGAGCAATTAAATAGGGTATCACTGACCTGAGACCTCCACTGACTATAGCCTGTGGCCGCCGAAAGGGGGGCCGCCGGGCCGGGTTGGGGACGGCGTGTACCATATCTACCAAACAAACAAAAGAAATCTAATTAAATAAGTACCCACGTGCCTTGAACGGCTGCAGGACAAACAAACAAACAAAAGGTTTTAATTAAATAATAAAAACCCGGGACTCTAACTGGCTCCCCAACAAACAATCCAGGGTTATTCGTAATGCAAATACGGCAAAAATTGACCCATAATAACAAACTTCCAATGCGGGGGGTGTATAGCATATCTCTAGCTCCCACAGTGCTCCCACAGTGCTGTAAGCGGAACCAGGCATTGTTCGGTGCTGGTGTTCGGGTGCCGGTGTTCGGGTAGCGGGTACGGCCCAACCGACTAGCCCAACCCTAAGATACTGTAAAAACTTCATTGTTGTTCCAGGCTGCCGAGCAGTCGAACACAATAAGTATTTTGTTCAGTTGCAGGTCAGTGTCCTTGATGCAGCACGCGGCACGCCAAGCATGATTGGCTTCAACTCCGAGAAGAAAACGGCTTGCGGGCAGGAAGAGATATTTCGCGCGAAAACTTGACTTCTTATTGGACCGGGTTTCACGCAGCCAGGATCCCCAAAATTTTCCCGAGACAGGCACGCCCCCTAGCCTGGGCCACGTGTATCTCAGCCCGTACGGTACGGAGTTGTTGTTGGTGGTCTGGTGGTTGTTGATTGCAACGCCGCACAACAGAGATTCGGAAACGGCCAAGGGCCCTGAACAGCATATAACACTATGTACATACAAATTTACTAAGCTGAGGCAGGTACGGTTGCATCGGATACACCCACGTCGGTAACAACACCCGAGTTGTCAGTCAGTCAGTCAGTCAGTCAGTCAGTCAGTCAGTCAGTCAGTCAGTCAGTTCTAGCCAAAGCGGCAGAGCGGCAGATTGCATGGAGGCGGGTCCGGAGGCATACTGTAGCGGAGTGAGAAAGGAGTAGCGACTAGTTGAAACATGTCAAAAATACTAACCCGGAGACGTCAACCTCGGAAGTCGGAGACTCGTTCAAGTACAAAAGCCCAGAATACCACTAGCACGGTACGTACCTAACGCGTTGCTGGCTATGGTTACGTTATACGGCGAAGAGAAACGACTAGGTCTAAATTCAGCATACCTGCAGCCGCTCTCTGCCTGGCTATGACCGGCGTGGGATCCAACAACAACAGCAACCTGCAGCCGCACAGTTGAACTTTAATACAATACTATAAGTGGAATGTGAGCTAGAATTTGCTGGGATTTTTACCTAGAGTGCAGGTTTAGATGTAGACGAGCGCGTAAATTTGGTTCCAATTATGGCAGTCGTGATCTGATCTGGATTAGGTTAATTTTGGCTTGGAGCGTAGTACCCATGCCCGCGGCTAAGCCGAGGAGGCATGGTCCAAACGGGGAGCGAGAAAGTAGTCAAGGCAATTCTGTGCCCTCCGCCTCCGGAGAAGCCTGCGCAATGGGAATTCTTTCGGACGGTGGTGCATCCAGCCTCGTGGTGCTACTCGGGGTATCACTTCAGCCGGAGCGATGTCGCCAAATTGTCCAAGGACAGCATGTACAAGGCACGGCACATAGTTGTCCACGTCGCGAGCGAGCTGTCCGCAGAATGCGTTCTCCTCAAGGCACCCATAGCCCGGAAAGGCGCGACCACCACGGGAGCAGTCCCTGGTGCGCTTCTCTTCCGAGTCAACCCGGATTGCCTTCCCAGAGGGGAATCCCCACTGGCTCTCTCGTACCGACTGCGCGCTACCGTGGCTCACCACGTTTTCTCCGGGCCACGCTTTCCCCTCGCCTCTGTAAGCGTGGTTCGGGAGTCGCGCTATGATGCGGACGGCGCGCTGGCCGACAATGCCGAGGGCGCCATCGAGGTGGACCTCCCGGCGCAGGCCCTTCGGGAGCTTCACGACATGGCCGGCCCGGACGGCTTCCTCCCCCGCCTCCAACGTGTGGTGCAGCAATTGGTCCGGAAGGGCGAGGACCGTTTCTTGGAACGGCCTTGGCACTCCTTTTGCCCCCGTTCCTTTCTCGAGCGGCAAGCCCAACAGATGCGCAAGCGGTCGGCCATTACGTCTTGGAGGGAGAGGAATGCTGGCGTCCTTAGCGCCGCCTTCCTCATCTGCTCGCACGGGCCGAACGGCTTTCTGATCGTGAAACTGAGCGATGCGAAGAATGACGTAAACAGCGGCGCAACAAGTGACGCAGCAAGCGATGCAAACAGCGGCGCGGATGCCAGCCGCAATGTGTCCAGGACGCCCAGGGACCCCGCCCAAGTAGCCCCCGCCCAAGTGGTTGTGTTGCCAGGCACTACTCGGCCCACCTTGGAGACTGCCTATTTTGACATTGACTGGACCCACCATCGCTTCCTCCTCCATCGGGCAAGCTCAAGCCCTCCATCCGCGGATCCCCCCACTGCCCGAAGCAACCCTTCCTTGGGGACCCCTTCCTCAGGGAATCATGCGGGCCACCCGACCCCCAACGGGAGCCACAATAGCAGTGAGGCCACGGGGGGGGGCAACTCGGCCCGCCTGTCAGCCCGCGAGCACGGGCACGAGACGCGCCGGCAGTGGGGCCGCCGCACCAAGCCGGCCACCGTGATGGACCGCGGTGGCCAAAACGAGGCCGTGTCCTGGCCCCTCAAGTGCCCGCTGACGGGGGCCACCTGGGACACGCAGGCAGAGGTCTCCTCCTTTGACTCGGCTCTCCTGGACTTTTTATTCCCGGCCGGAGCACAGGTCAGGACCCGTGACGTCGCCAGTACAACCCTGCCAGTATCCTCTTCGTCCTCACAAGGGAATCACGCCTCGCGGGGCGACCACGCTGGCTTGAATGCCCTGCTGCCGACCCGTGCACCTGGCAGTGCTTCCCCCGCCACAGCGGCAGCACCATCCCCCTGGGTGGACCCCTATGAGGTTGCCCAGGTCCTCGGGTACGCTTATGCTGACTCTGTACCGGAGGAACCTGCGGCGGCGAGCAGTGGGGATGACCCGCACGAGGAGGACGCGCTGTCGCAGTTGCTGCCGATATCCGTCACGGGCCGCCAGAGGCTTGCCGTCGCGCTGCCTGTCCCCGCGTCCGCGTGGCCCGGTCCACCCAGCAAAGATGGCCACGGGGGGCACTTGAGCGGGGGTGGTGGCACGTCTGCGAACGGGTACCACCCGGGGGGGGCCTCCCTGTCCCCCCGTGATGTCCCCCCGGCACTCCCTGCGGCAATGAGCGAGTTCCTCTCCGCGTGTGTGGCAGCTTTACGGAGCGAGGACAGGGGGGAGCGGGCCGCGGCGCTGGCCAGCCTTCGGTCACTACTGACAAACGTCACGTGCCCGCAGGAACCGCTGCGGAGCGCGCTGGAAGGGGGGGGGCTGGGTAGGCTGCAGGCCAGCCCCCAGGATGGCAAGCCAGGCGGAGCGGCCAAGAAAGTGGGTAACAGGAACCCGGGCAGGGGTGGGGGCGGGGGTGGGGCCAGCGCCCGGGATGGCCTGTCCCAAGAAACAGGCATGGCAGGGTCTCCCTCCGGTCCCTGGAGGCACAACCTGTGTGTCGTGCTGGGATTGGTCGTTGACCACCTGGCGGCGTGCGGGGTGATCGGTGCCCTTCTTTCCGTCCTACACAAGCAAGAGGATGCCAGCTTTAGCAGTGTTGGCGCTTCTGGCACCGAGTTAAGGATGGGCGCTGGCGCCATGGTGGCTGGCTGCGGGTCGGATGCCGATTGGAATGGCGACATGGCCGCTGGGGAAGCTGGCTGCTCGTTCAGGGAGGAGGCTGGCTGGTCGTCTTGCGAGGCTACTAGTTTGGCCCCGGGGTCCTCATCTAACAACTGGGCGACGTCACGAGGTGACAAAGGCCTCACGGCACAAGACAAGAAGGTCCCTATGTCCCGAGACGACAAGAGCCTTCCGTCACGAGACAACAAGGATGTTGAACATGTCCAGGGAGGGCGTCACGAGTCCACAGGGGGCCTGGCGATAGCGCGCCAGGTGGCGGACTGCCTATCCGCCTTGATCCTCCTGGGCGGTGCTCGCCACGGGATGGCCCACAAGACCCTGCTGGGGCTTCTCTTCCAGCACGGTGTGGGCATGGGCGTGGGGAACGGGGCCGGGGTTGCGGCCGCTGGGTTGGGACGTGCCGTCAAGAGCCCGTCCTCGAATGCTGCATCCGTCGGCAGTGCGGGGGATTGGATGGCCATCCCCTCCTCTTCCTCTGCTGCCGCTACAGGGGTTTTGCCATCGTCCGGTGGTGGTGACGGGTCATGGCAGCAGGACGCGCTCCAGTGCCTCGGATCGCTACAGATGGTAGAGTGCTTGCTGCGGCGGCACCCGGCAGGCGTGGGCCAAGCGCTGCTAGAGCTGGGGGGCATGGACGCGTTGCTTGAGTGCTATGGGATGCTGGTGGGGCTGGGCACGCATGCTCTTGCCAGCTATCAGGGAATGCACGCCCTCCCGGGTGCCAGCCATGCGGCCCTGGGGGGACTGCAACATGGCAGCTCTCCCACGACAGCCCCTCATCACATCACACATGTGATTTCCCCCATGGCCACCTGTATGGTGCAAACTTCCACCGCAGAGGGCCACTCGAGTGGTCCAGTCCCCCAGGGCGCTCCGTCGAGGGCCCTGCAAGACCTGCTGTCACTGGTGCGCCAGCAGAGGCAGGTACTGGCGCACGTGGGGGGGCCCAACCGCGCCCACCCTTGCTACCGGGGCCTGCACGGGGCGGCCGCGGGGACTGCTGCAGGTCGGAGCAATGCTGCGTCCGGCACCAAGGGTGTGGCCAGCAAGGGGGCGGCGGAGAGTCACAAGCGGCAGGCACAACGCCCAGCGGATGACAGCGTGCGGCGGATTACCTTGTCCGAATGGGGTGGTGACGGGGCTCCATCGAGATTGGCCATAGCCGCGGATGGCAGTAAGCAGGGCCGTGGGACGTCGTCCGATTGGGGTGGGGATGGGAGGCAGGGCCATGGGGTGCTGTCCGCCAGCCCCGCGCCATCCTCGTCAGGGCATGTGTTCGCTGGGCACGCGCAGGGACCCAGTAGCGCCCATGATGGCGTGACGGGGGCCAGGCCGCAGGCTGGTGAGCGTGCAGTGGCGCAGGAGGGAGTGTCGGACGAACCAGATTGGGAGGCCAGCGGCTACAGTTGGGCATCGGGGGGGTCACTAAAGGGGTCACTAAAGGGCCACGCAGGTTCTGGGAGTCGGGCTAGCCAACCAGGGGCACAGGGTAGTGACCGCCCTGCGGCGAATTCACCTGTGTTTGCCGAGCCCAAGCGCAGCTCTCGGCTGTCCGACTGCACGCTGTCTTCCTTGGAGTCGACCGAGTGGCAGGAGGCGGGGAGTGAGGGGAGCAGCAGGGGCAGCAGCGGGGGCGGTCAGCGGGGCAGCCAGGTTCCCCAGGCGGCAGGTGCAGTCGACCGTGGTGGCTCGGAGCCCGCGCAAGGGTTACCGGGGGGCCGTCCTGCGAACGCGTACCCGGCAGCGACGAGTGCGATGCGGATGGAAGTGCCTAACATCGCCGGCCACACACCGCGTGGCCTGTTCGAGACGGGCGCAAGTAGTGGAGATCCCGAGACGGGCCGCGAGATGGGCAGCGGTGATCGATATGGCCCGGGCGATGGCATTGCGTATGCCAGTGCGAGCTTCCGCCAGGGCGGCGGCGATGGCGGCGACGGCGACGACGTCATCACGCCCATGGTAGGGCATCAAGCCGTTGGCGGGCGGAGGGAGAGCGTTGCGGGATGGGACGATGACCGTAGCGATGCTGGCGACGTGTCCACGCGCATGGCGAGCCACCGGTCCACTCATAGCAGCGATACCGGGATCCCTGTGGTGGGAGACAGCAGTGGCGGTGGGGTGGCGGGAGACAGTAGTGGCGGTGGGGTGGCGGGAGACAGTACTAGTGGTGGGGCCGGCGGCACAAAGGCAGCGGTTGTCCCTCGGCTGAGCCTGCCCCCGGAGCCTGCCGTCGGGAGCCTTACGCGGTCTTCGCGACGGACGTTCACGACCAGCTATCGGGCGAGCCAGCCGCGCCCGCGCGGCTCGTTCGGCGGGGGCGACGCGCTGGCATCCGCGTCGCTGCGCTCCCCCCACACGGTGATGTCATCCCACATGGTGGGTTCCAGTGCTGCTGCGCCGGCGGCCCGGCCAGGTCGCAGGAGCCTCGACGGGCAGCTGGGCGACCGGCCGCCACAAGCGAGTCTTGGGGCAGTGAGTCTTGGGGCAGTGAGTCTTGGGGCAGTGAGTCTTGGGGCAGCGAGTCTTGGGGCAGCGAGTGTTGGGGCAGCGAGTGTTGGGGCAGCGAGTCTTGGGGCCCGGGGGGGCAGAGGCGTGGACCGGGGAGGCTCGCAGGCGGGCAGTTGGTCGGTGTCCAACTCATCCTTTGGTACCTCGGCGGTGGCCAGCATGTCGCTCTCTGACGGGAGCGTAGGGGTGCATCTGGAGGACAACGACGAGGGGCGTGGGACGCGGGCGAGGATGGGTTTTCGTGGGGTGGAGGTGGATGAAGAGGATGTTTTGGAGGAGGCGGGGCTTGTGGGGATTGCCCCGGTGGGGGTGCCCCCTGGTGGCCATGGTGGGGGCCGAGGCGGGAAGCCTGGGGAGGATGGTGCAGAGGGAGGTCGTCCGAGGAGGGGCCCGTATTCCCAGGACGATGACGACGATGACGATGGCGATAATGAGGAAGATGACCCCGACGATACAGGTGGTGAGTCTGGCAGCCTCGTGCTGGATGATCCCCCGTCGGTAATGCAAGCCATGGTCACTCAAGCCAGGCAGGGGTCACTCTCCGGGCGGGGTGTCCTGGAATCGGCCTCCCGTGGCTCCTCGCCATCCGATGCTCCCAGCGCCATTGGGGAAGACGCCGGGAGCGGCGGGGGGGCCCTTGGCAGGGACTGGGGAGGTGGCCGGCCGTGGTCGGGGTCATCATCGAGTGTTGTCGCGACAGGTGGCGGCGGCGGTGCGGCCGACGAGCTGTCGGCGCTGGGCCAGCAGCTGGGGCAGCTATTTTTAGTGCGGGACCTTGGGGCGCTCATGGCGCACCGGCGCCAGAAGCAGATTGCGGCCAGTGCCGGCGGGCAGCAGGGGGCGCGCATGAGCCAGGTCCCCTCTTGGTCATCGGCACCAGCGCGTCCGTCCTTGTCCGTTCGGGTGCCATCGCACAGGGAGGTTCCGTCGCTGGATGCTTCGCAGCATCAGGGCGAGTTCGGGTCGATCATGCGAGCACATGGGGCAGGACATGGGATGTCATCCTCGCTGGTTTCCACGTCTCATGTCGCCGCGGATCCATCATCACGGGCGAATGAGGACGCGATCGAGGGGTCAACCGGGGGCCAAGACGGCCCTCGATTGAAAAAGGACGGGCCGAACAGGTCCAGTGGCGGTGGCGGCGGCGTGGTCCCTGCTGTGCTCTCCGGCGCGGCTTGCGACCACCGCGGCCCCGTCGAAGGGATGTGCTGCCACACGCGACTCGAGGTGCAGGCGGGAGCGTGCGCAGGTTCTCTCGTGGCCCCTCCGGTGGCGTCTGCTGGCAACGGCGCTGCTTGGGCCAGCGCCACGGATAACCCTTCCCATGCAACGGATGACCTCGTAGACGGGGCGGCGTGGGAATGGGCCGTGACGTCCGCACTGCAGGCCACCCTGCTGGGGGCCCTGCTCCAGCTTGTCCGGCCACTGGGCGCGCGCGGCGCGCTCGTGGCGGCCATGGACGCGGAGGCGGGGGGAGCGCGGTCGACAGTAGCCACCGTGTTCCGGCAGCGGGTGCTGCTCATGCTCGTGAAGGGGTTGCTGGAGGAACTGCGGCAAGGGGGGGGGCAGGAAGGGCCGCACCCCCTGCCCGGTAGGGTATCCGACCAGGCGGCACGCAAGAACCACCCACAGAGGCTGGCAGTGGGAGGCGAGGGGGGGGGAGCGTTGGGTGGACACGAGGTGATCCGGCACCCATCGTCCTTAGGGGTCACCGCGGGGGTGTCGGCGGCCAGCAAGCACTCAGGGCACGCTGGCGCGCTGATGTCTGGCGCGTCGGCGTCCAAGAAGCATCACGCTGCCAAGCGGCTCGTGTTGCCCTTGCTGTCATCTGGAGAGGAGGACCACCCGATGACCCCGCCTGATGCGCTCCACCACGTGTCACTCCCTGGGTTCCTATCCTCCCCCTCGGCGGCCTCCGAGGGCAGCCGGGTAAATGAGGATGGGTTCGGGGGTCACGTCGGTGAGGAGGCGTTTGTGATGTCCCCGATGGCCAGCCCGATGATGTTCCTGGTCGCGCACGCGGGGAGCATGCGGGAGCGCGAGCGTGACAGGGGTCAGCATCCGCACGCACATCATGGGGGGAGTCATGGGAATAGCGGGCACGTGGAAAACATAGGACTCATGCACGGGGAATTCAGGGTTGGGGAGGAGTTAGAGGGGGATGGAAAGGAGGGGTTGGATGGGGTACTCGCGGGGGGCCCACCGCAGCAGACGC
This sequence comes from Mesostigma viride, assembly GCA_009746045.1. Lineage (NCBI taxonomy): Eukaryota > Viridiplantae > Streptophyta > Mesostigmatophyceae > Mesostigmatales > Mesostigmataceae > Mesostigma > Mesostigma viride. The sequence continues at coordinate 2,286,279 of RPFO01000072.1, forward strand.
TGGTGACCAGCGCCAGCATAACGGACGGGAGACAAGCATGGGGAGCACTGGGGAGGGAGCACCGAGGGCAGTGGGGTGCCGGCCGCCATGCGGCATGGGACACTGCACGTAGAAACACCGGCGTCTCGCTGTGGCGGTGGCCAGGCCCCAACGCGCGCGCCATGTGTGACGTAGTCACTGCGTACGCCCTCTGCCGGGGGGGGGCTTCGCATGCCCATGTGACCTGGGCACTGCCACCCGGCACTGAGGGAACCGCGATCCCACTAGCCCCCCCAGGCCAGGTCCCCCCCCAGGGGGTGGCCCGCGAGAACCCTGGGTCGAATACATCGGTATCCCGCGGGGAAGAGGCCGCGGAGGAGGCGCGTACGGCACTGCTGGCATGGTCCCGCGCACGTCTCTCAGCTCTGCTGGCGTCTCTACCAGGGCAGGGCTTCACCCCCAGCCTGGTGCTGCCATCCGGCCCAGCCATGGGGGAGGAACCGAGTGGTGGCCTGACGGTCACCCGCAGCGGCCAGCACCAGGGCATCGGGCCGCATGGGAATGCAACGTTGCAGCCATCCCCTTATACGAACCCCCACGGCAACGTGCACAGCGGCATGTACACCCACAAGAAGGACCACCGTGCCAGCAGCAAGCAGGGGGGAGGGGGAGGGGGAGGGGGAGGGATGACAGCATCGCCCGTTCCCCTGGGCATGCCGGCGGGGGCTGCAGGTCTCCCCTGGATGTCCCTCCTGCCCTGGGTCGCCCAGGCTCTGTCCTCGTTCAGCCAGGGGTCCCTGGCGTCACTGCATGGCGGCGGCCAGCACATCGTCCCCATCTCCGGCGCGCTTCCCGCGGGCCATTCCTCCGTGAGTGGTCGAAACGTGCACAGAGGGGGGCTCGCCCACTCAGTGCCCAACCACCAAGGCGGAAGCGGTGTTGTGGCATCATCCCTTGCGGGCCCATATGGAGCGAATGCAAGTGCAAGCGCAAGCACGAGCCCCGGGCAGGGCTTGGACGTGCGGGCGCTTGGGGGCAGGGGCGGGGCGATGCCGTCTTCGTCCCTGGACCACCTGCAGGCCCTCCTGCGGCTGGCGCGCTGGTGCGTGGGGGTGGCATCGGCTGGTTGCGACGGCCGGCAATCATGCCCTGCTTGCGAGGCGCTGTCACATTCTGGCACAGGTGCCGGCTTGCTGACCACCCATGGAGGGAGCGCCCCCAACGATGACAACGGGCTGGCTCATGTGTCTACGCTGCCCCCTGCGTCTTGTACCTGCGGGTATTCCCTCATCACACGCCATGGCCCTTCCCTCATGACCAGCAATCATGCGGCCGGTTGTGGAGGTGTGGCATCCTCGTCCGAGGGCCGGGGATTGTCACATCGGGGGCACCCCAGTGGGAGTGATGCTACGTGTCCAGAAAATGGGAGCGATGGCGGTGGCGGCGGTGCCTGTGACGTGTGCCGGAGGCATGGCGGTAATGACATGAGCACGTCGTGCCTCCACCGCGTCCCCGCAGAGGTGCTGGGCGCGCTGCTGGTCGACCCCCTCCTGCAGGCGCAGCGGGCGCTGGCGGCTGCTGTGGAGCGCGCAGGGACCCTCGTGGCCGCTGCGGGATCACCAGGGGCCTGTGCCAGTGGCGAGGGCGCCGACGTGGATGGTCGCGGTGCGGGCAGCAACGAGGTGTCATTGATGATGGAGGGTACGAAAGGGCAGGGATCTGAGGCCGGGGGGGGAATGCGCGTGACAGCATTATTCGGGATCCAGCTCGCAAATCTTGAGGAAGAGAGGGAGGCCGGGAGCTTGGACTTGGATGGGGAGGGCACCGGCCGAGCGGAGGGGGCGGGGGATTGCAGTCAAGCGCCCAAAGAAACCAAACTCAACGAGGCCATAAAGGAGGTGGGAGGAGCCGCGGCGGGCGCCCCCAGGGACACCAGGAAAGGCCCCTGGAGGGCGGTCAGCCCTGGTGTCCTGCGAGCCACGGACGCGTGGGTGTCCGCGTGCATGGCGCTGGCGCGTGCGGGCGCGAGCACGAATGGGGTGGCCGGGGCGGAGCTGGCGGCCTTTCAAGCAATGAGTGGGAATGGCGGCAGCGAGGGTTACCGCCAGTCACTAGAGTCGGCTGGCCCACCCACCCTGGTGGAGGAGGTTCTGGCGACGGCGCTGCTGTCGCAGGAGGGGGTGCTGCGATGGATCAGGGGGTACCTGAGGGAGATCTTGTTTGGCGACCGGGGCGCAACCGCTGGCGTCCCTGCAGGTTCGGTTCGTAATGATGGCCCCGAGGCACACAAGTCCCACACCCAGCTCCGCGAAGACCCCCAGAGTGGAAGGAGTGATGAGGATTGGGGTACAGCGGAAGCGAATCGAGCAGGACGGGAGGAAGGAGTCCCTACCCGGGACGATCTCCACCCGGCCCATGCACGCGCGGGGGCTGACGGGGCGACAGGCACGGCGGGGACACCCTGGGAGGGAGTCCGCCACTACCCTGGCTCGCGGGACAGGGATGCAAGTCCACCCAACGTGCATGAGGGGGATGGGGACCACGGGGGAGACACGGAGCCGGTTCTCACGTCGAGCGAGCTGCAAGGTTTCCAGATGCGTGTGCTAGCATTATTCCGGTGCCTCGCCCAGATCGCCACGCGGGTGGACGCCCAGCAGCAGTGGCGTCGGCAGCAGCGGCGGCGGGTGGCGGCGGAAGCGTCGCTTCAGGCCGCCGCAATGTCCTGTGCCCGTGGTCACGGGGGCAACCCTGGTGCTTCTCAAGGCAGCCTTTTTCCGGTGGGGGACTCGTCGCGGGGGGCTCCTAGTGGGGATGCGGGAGAAGGGGACGTCGCCACGTCATCGCACACGGGCAACCGATCAGTACCCGGGGCCCCTGGGGGGCCTCCGGTCTCCGCTTCCATCGCAGGAACCCGGTCTCCCGACTACACCCATCGACTGATAGGGGATGCGGGGGGGGGGCTGTCCATTGCTGCGGAGGGAGGGGATCCCGCCTTTGCAGTAAATGTGGATGTGGCGGCGGCGGCGGCGGCCACCCCACCCCGCCCGCTCCTCGCGCAGCTCCGTTTCCTGGTGGACCCGGCCAGGGGGTACCTTCCCCGGCTCCTCTCGGGCATCACCTGGCGGCATGAGGCCCGTGCCCATGAGGCGGCGGGCGGGGAAGATGCGGCGAGCGGGGCCGGAAGGAGCAGCCATGGTACAAGCAGCCAAGACCCAAGTGCGGGTGCAAGTGCGACAAGTGAGGTCGGAGGAAGCGGAGACGGTTCCAGGGGGTCTGGGAGCGGCCAAGAAGATGCCAAGTTGGGCACCGGGAGGGGATACGCACAGAGCAACAGGTGCCTGGCAGGTGGGGCCGGGACGGGGGTGGGAGCGGATGGCAGTGGCTCGGGGTCCACTCCAGGGGCCCCCTGCCGTGTGCCCGTGCGCCTCCACCTGGCGGCGCTGGAGCTGCTGGCATCGCTGTTCGAGCTGCCTGGGTGCCCCTTTGCGGGTGCCAGGGACTGCGTGGGCCACTACGTCCGATTCTCGTTCCTGCGCTTTGTGCGGCTGTACAGCAGCCCGGTGCCGATGCCGGCGCAGGTGGGGGGGTGGCCTGGAGCGGGGGCGGAGGCTGAGAGTCGGGTCCATGGCGTGAGGAATTCCAGCATAGTCGGGACCGGCGGCGTTGCGGGTGGCAGTACAACGGGCCATGCAATCAGTGTGGTGCAGGAAGGGGGCAAATCGGGGGCCTCAAGTACAGGTATTGTGAGTCCGATTGGCTGTTTGTCTCGCAGCGGTGGGCATGTTGGCTGCAGGTGCGGTCTGTGTGGGGCGGCCCGCTCTGCCTGCCCCATCCCAGGAGCAGCAGGCACTCCCTGGGACAATCTGGATGACGGCCTGTTGGGGCTGTGGCCCAGTGCCATGGATGAGCTGGCGTCGGTCACAGTGGCGTGCCGCCTTCACCTGCGTGTTCTGCTGGCGCTGGCGCGCGGGCGGGACTGCTACGGCAGTCACTGCTTCCTGACAGTCCATGCGCTTCCATTTTTAGCACGCGAGGTCTCTCTGGAGCATGACGTGGCCACTCGGAAGCCGGGTCAGCTCCTTCTCGGCGCTGCCGGCGCCCTTAGTGATTTCTCGCTGAGCCGGCCAGGGACTGCGGGCAGCCGGCCGGCCACGGCGACTATGCGCCTGTCCACGGACCTAAGGGGGCTTGGAGGGGGGGGGTTCAAGGGGGGAGTTGATGGTGATAGCCACGGTAAAGGAGAGGTGGAGGGTGTGGCCCTGTTGATGGGCGGTACAGGGGAGGCAGAGGGGGGCATCGGGGGAGGGGGGGAAGATGTTGACGTGATGCAGACCAGGGAGGAATCGGGATCGTGGATGCCAGCGGAGCTGACCGCAGGATCGCAGGCAGGCAAGTTGGTGGTGTCCGATGCTGTGGGAGGCGAGGAAGCGAGCCGACCGGGTGAGGTGGAAGGAGACGAGCCGTGCCTGACGGAGCCTCGAGCACCGCCCTTTCCGATGCCCAGTATGCCCAAGCTGTCGTTTGCAAGTCTCAACGGGGCAGGAAAAGACGTGAGGACTGTTCCGGATTCCAGCGGGAGCATGGTGCCTGTCATCGCCACCCTCAACGTTGCCGCTCTGCCAGGGGCCCCGACTCCATCGCCCAAGGAGGCAAAGGAAGCAGGCCCAGCTAAAGAACCCTCGGGGGGGGATCATGATACCAGTGGCGATGCCTCTTCCGGTATGGGCGTCCTCAGCCCTTCCATCGCAGACACCCAGCGCTCCGCATCTTCCTCCTCGTCGGCAGCGTCCGAGGCGCAGACCAACTCTTCCGTCGCCTCATCTCAAAAATCGCCCAGCGCCCCGCCTTCCCCGTTGGGGGTGGCCACCGACACGGGCCCAGGCGTAGAGGAGACCAGCGTCGGGGTGCCAGGGCCGCGTCCCAAGATCCCTCAACTGTCCATGGCGGGCATGCTCGTCAAACAAGCACCGATGGCAGCAGCGAGCAACGGCGTGCCAGCTCATGATGTGACAAGTGGCCACGGGAACAACGCTGGGGCAGCGACAGGTGGCGGGGATAAGGCCACTGGGGTGGTCAAGCCGCCCTCAAATGGAGCATCAGCATCGCCGCTGGCAGCCGTGGCGTCACCAGGGCCCCCGACGGCTTCCCTCCGGGTTGTCCCGAAGCTGAGTCTTCCAACCAGTGCGATGAAGTCCGTGGCGACCGGTGCCAGCGCTAGCATGAACGCTAACGGAAGCGCCGGCATGAACTTGTCGCTGGCGCAGCCCAGGGACTCGGTGGGGCAAGGGCCTGTCCCGGCGCTCCCTTTTGCAGGGATGAGCCTCAAGCTCAACCTGCCACTTGGCGCGCTATCGGCCGTGGATGACAAGCGGTTGGGATCAGGGCGCGTCCATGCGGTCGGTGGTAGTGGCGGGACCGTGGGGGGGCTGGCAGCGGGTCTCGAGGGAGGGGGGGATGGTGACGGTGGCGGCAGCGATGATGACAGCGATCATGATGCAACCGACATCCTTTATGACCTCAATGCGAGGGTGGAGGCGGAGCTGGAGGCGGAAGAGGCGGCCGAGGAGGCGGAGAGGTTGGAGAGGGAGCGTATCGAGAGGCTACAGGGTGAGGGGGAGGAGCCAGGCACGGCAGGGGAGGGGGAAAAGGGGAACGAGTCTTCTTCGAGGAGGTTCCAGTATTCTTGGAAAGGGGACAGCGCTGCAGATACTGGTGTGGACTCTGGGACCCGTGGCGCCACAGGTGAAGGGGTACCATCCGATGCTGGTTTCCTCTCCGCCGCAGAGGGAGCATCAACTAGTCGTCGGTCCCCGGGCGAAATTGCTAATGGTGACCGCGCTGGCTTGCCCTTGAGCGATACCGGAAAGTCGACAATCTACGGCGATGGTGGCCTGGCCTTGAACTCAGTGGCCATGGGGTCATTGGGGGATGCTTCAATAGCCCCTGATGGTGGCCACCGCGGGGAGGCCAGCACGGGAGAAACTGGCACCTCGGACGGACCAGATCCAGAGACGCAGCGGCCGCCGCAGGTGCCCAAGCTGACCTTCCTGGGACGCTTGCGGTCGCTGGGCCGGAGCAAGGACAAGGGGCCGAACAGCGGGGGCAGGGAAGGGAGGTCGCCGGACCGAGGGAATGGGGAGGAGGCTGGTGGCGCAGCCAGCAGTAGGGGCACCAAGAGCAAGAGCCCCGGGCACAGCTCATCACGCGCCCGCCAGGGGGTGGAAATGGCCATGGGGAATCCTGACAAACCTGATTCTCCCCAGAACAGCCCCGTCCCTCGCAACGCTCTCCTGGGCGCGCGGTCTGTGAGCGACCAGCTGCCACTAGCCCCAGGTGGGCGGGCGCTTTTAGGCCCCCCTGCCCTCGCTCTAGACGGCGTGGGCCACCTGCCTTCGCGTGTGCCGTCTTCTCTGAGGACATCACTGCATCTCGGGCCAGAGACGGTGCGGGAGGATGGGGGTACTGGGGGGGGCAGGGGGGGGGGGGGGGGGATGAGCTTGGCACGCTCAGCGGGCTCATCAACCGGGTGATCGATTTCTCCAACCCAAAGTTCCAGAAGCTCAAGACCTACTCAAGCCAACAGCGGCGCAGGCTCACGGTCGACGCCGCGCATGCGGAGGAACTCGCCCTCATGGCGATGACATCCAACACGGGCGGGATGACTTGGCCCACATTGGGTGGGTCACAAGACAGCCCCCCCGCCCTGGGCACGAGTGACTCGACCCCGGATGCTGCTGGCAACCACGCAACGGTGGCCCATGGGGTGGCTCTTGGTGACGACAGGGAGAGGGCGCAAGGATGGGGTGGTGTGGGGACAGCGGGCGTGCCTGGGTTCTCTTTATCGCTCAGCCATTATGCAGGCCTGCAAGAAGCACACACTCAAGAGGGTCTTGCCAGCGGTCCGCCTCCTCCATCATGCCTCGATAATCCCAGCGGTCTGCCCTCGCGGCCATTCAGGCCGGATCTTAACGCACTGACATCATCGTTCCCTTGCGCATCATCCCCAGCACTCCTTCCCTCCTCCGCGTTCCCGGGCTCCCCTGGCGCAGCTCTCCTGGACCAGGTGATCTCTCTCCAGGCCGCCGCGTACAGCAGGGAACGGGCCCTACGCAGGCTCTACCTCGACGATACCCTGCACGTGCAACTGCTCCAGCTCATCCTTTGCCTCCTGGTCAAGCCGGGGGGGGGCGGCCTCGACCCCCTTTACAGCGGCCAGCTACCACTCGAGTCGGGCAAGCTCAACGTGCCCTTCTATTTATACCACCACCTCAACCACGACGCCAACGGAGGGATCATCCCTGCACTCGTCGCCACGGCGGCAGCGGGCGGCGCGGGCGCGGGCGCGTCTCGACTGCTGCGGCTCGTCTGCCGGCGGACGTTCCGGGGGGAGCTGTACCAGGGTCCCAGGGACCGCATCGCCAGAGGGGCATTTGCGCAGGTGTTCGAGTGCCGGCTGCCAGCGATGACGGCTTCGATGGCCACCCCAGCACCTGTGGTGGGCACATCAACGGGTCCCTCACCGCTTCCTTTGGCGGGATCTCTCTCATCATCCGCGTCTATTCACGCGGTGAGCAGGGGAGATGCCACGTCTGGACTGGCTAACCACTTCCCTGGGCCAGCTCAAGGCACCCTGTCCACTCGCGACGCGAATATCTCGGCGGCCGCAGCGTTTGCCAGTATCAATGGCAGCAAGGACGGGCCGGTTGTGAACATTGGTTCCCCGGCCGCTGTGTCGCGCCGGCCCCTCCCTCCGGTGGTCGCGCTTAAAGTGTTCGACCTCCCCCAGAGCATCTTTGACCCTTGCCTTTTCTACGACCTGTACAGTGAGGTGGAGATCCTGGAGATGATCAACGCTGGGTCTGCACCCCTCTACCCAAGTAGTTCATCCATGGTCAATACGGTTCATCTGCCCATCCTGAACGGCACGCAAGACACATCATCGTCGCCCCACCTGCCCCCGTCCAGGCTCTATGCCCCAGAGGAGAACCCCTCATCCCTCCCGTCATCTTCCGCGCGCGCACCCAGCAGCAACCGAGAAGGAATGGTTGCTCCCGGTCCCGCTTCCTCTGCGGCAAGCCCATCAGTGCCCCCGGGGGTGGAGTATCCACCAGCGCTGCCACCAGTGGAACAACACACAGCGCGTCTGGATGGGAATGCAGCGTGTGTGCCAGCGAGTAGTACCCAGTTGTCGTACCCGCCGGCATGCCAGCTGTACGACTACGGTGTGGACAGCGAGTGCGCCTACCTGGTCATGGAGCGCTGCCGCACGAGTCTGCGCGCGTGGCGCATCCGCCAGCGGCAACTGCACACGCGGCGGCGGCAGGAGCGAGGGGAGGTTCCCGACAGGCATGGGGGCGGGTCGGGGGCGGGTGGTAGTAGTGCCGAGAGGAGAAGCAATGGCCATGGTGATGGGGGCGGGCAGGGGGGTGACGGGGATGCCAGAAGTTACTCAGTGGATCACGGGGACGGAAGAAATTATGCGACGGAGCATGGGGATGCAAGGGACGGGGACTGCCCAGTCTCTCCCACGCGCCGCCAGCTCTACTTGAACGTGTACGCGCTGGTTCTGGAGGCCGTGGAGGCAGTTGCCACACGCTTCGGTGTCGTCCATTTCGACATCAAGGGTGATAACGTGCTGCTCGTGCCGCTGCCAGGTGTTGCCGAGGAGGACTTCTGGGACCCTGTGGGGGAGGTCCCCCCGTTCCGCGTGTGCCTGGCCGACTTTGGCGAGAGCAAGATGGCGAGCAGGCGGTGCAGTGGGCGGGTGGACTGGGAGGGCGAGGGCACCGGGGAGGTGCTGCGAAGGAGCCTCGGGTTGGATGCCTCGTCGTCGACCTCCTCCAAGGCCGACTCGGTGCGGACGACGCGCAACCGGGGCACCGAGTACATCAAGAGCCCCGAGATGCTCACGGTGGCCAACGCGTACCGGACGGAGGTCAGCAGCTACGACCGGAGGCGCAAGGTGAGCTGTCGTGGCTGTTGACCGTGCAGCTCGCTGAAGACCCTGAGTGGTTTGCATGGGTTGGCCATCGGGCTGTGGTTGCGTCGTTCGGTGGCCAACAGGCCAGACAAGTTGGCTATGGGGACCATGGTTGGCTGCGGCATGGTATGGGGGAGAGATTGGTGAGCGGTATGGGGGAGGGGGGGGGGTCTGTGGTGAGCGGCATGACCGTGATTGGGTCCTTGATTGGTCGAGACATCACGTACTTGGCCAGTGGGCTCTGGGTTGGTAGTGGCCCTTGGGTAGCCACGGGCAGGTGGATGAGTTGCCAGGTGGCGGCAGACCAGGTAGTGGGCTCAAGGCCAGCTTTTTGGTGATTGGGGCAGAAAGGTACTTCTCCTATGTTGTAGAAGCTTGCATGCCCCTGATCTTAACCCCCCTCGCTGTTCCCCTGCTTCCCCAGCCCCAATTGGTTTCCCCTCCTCTATAGCTTTGCACCTCCCCTGGCTCCCTTGCCCTTGTTTTGGTGCACCATTTATTACTAGTATTTTGACAAATGTAATTTATTTAGTACACTCTAATTGGGATTGCCGTCGCTTCATGGCGCATTTGTGAACCATCCATGGACCACCCTGGTGCCACAGAATGGGGCGGGTGCCGAGTCCGATGTGTGGTCGGTCGGCTGCCTCCTCTACGAGGTCATGACGGGCGACTACTTGTTCTACGATGAGGACTGGATCCGCTTCTTCATCCGCGTGACTAGTGCGGGGCAGGAGCTCATGCCGCCCGAGCGAACGGCGCTGATCGACACGCAGGTACGTACGTTGGATGTACTACAAGTGCTTCTAGATGGGATGTACTAGTGCTTCTAGATGGGATGTACTACTGAAAGTATATTTTCTATAAGGAAACGCCGTATAATGGCCATGTAGCATTTGATAGCGTTAAGCAGTTTATATCATTGTTGTCTCATGGCCCCAGAGGCCACATGCGGGCCATTCCTAGAGTAGATGAAACTTATGCCAACATATTTCATGTGCATGTATCATATTTCATGTATCTCACCACTCTCACGTAGTCTATCCAGCGCAATTTCCAAATTACTGGCACATCTCTCCGGTAAAGAGTTTCTCCGCAGTTGGGCTATAGTTTGGGATGCCTTTGCATCAAGGGACCCGCATAGCCGCGGAATCTATGCCAGAGGTCCTCGTTCGAAACGAGCTCGAGGTACGCTGGGTGTTCGCGATTTTTTTGCCGTGTACCAGTCTGCAGCATTCAGTTTACTGTTTGTTGCTCGACTACGACATGATATTTCATGTGCCTTATGGCTAGCTTTGTAAGCCATGTGTAGGCCCACGTATAGGCCAGGGCAGCCCTCACTGGGCAGGGTATAGCTGTCAGACTGTGCATGGTGGACTGGGCAGGCTACAGGGCCAGAGTTGTAAGGCAGACTTGTGCTATGTCACCCGGGTGCGTGCCTGTGGTTTGAGAAGAAGGCTCTAATAGGTTAGCAGCTGGGGTTATTGGCCCAATGATAGGGCCCACTTTTCGACACTCTCCTTCCCATGAAAGCTCTAGTTGCCTCGTTGCTTGCCTGGACCAGAGGCACCTGCTGCTTTTGCCCTGTTGCCAGTACTCTTGGCATGGACTAGTTGATGTGTGATCGATGTGGGATGTCCGTAAGCGTTCGAGCACTAGTTGTGAATCATTGCTCTTGTCTGCCGTTGCCATTTTCACCTTTCAGATCTCCAGTGCGGGTCCCTTAGGTTCATGTTCACGGTACTGGTTTATGTATCTTCTTAATCAAAACCATACACTGGGCGTAAGCCAACCAACCTCCCCCTCCATATTTTCTGACCCTCTCCTGTCAATATTTTTTTTTCTGGTGCCACTGTGCTGCAGGTGGTGGACTTCCTCAATTTCGTGCTGGTGCGGGACCCTGTCCGACGCCCGGCCCTTCGTGAGGTCTGCCACCACTTTGCAACCGCGTTCAAGGTCAAATACCCGCCCAGTCACGGGCGACACGCGTCCAGTTAATGTGGATTTTCTCATCACTTCGAAGCACCCCGCTTGGGATGCGATGGTTGACATATTAAGTGAGACAACTCATATGCTGACGCGGGACCAGCTTGTCTCGCCAGGCAGCCGCGGGGCTCCAAAAGGGATCTGCTGCTAGGGGGGCGGACGGGAGCGAAGTTGGCTCGATGGTTCAATCCCGGTTCTGTTTATTTATAGATTTAGGCAAACTGTGAAACAGTGTTCAATCTTTTTTGCAGATGGATTCTCAGTCTACTCACTGTGCCTGTATATATATTTTTCGTGTTCATTGTGGCACTGCATGTGCCGAGCTGCTTACTCGTAATTAGTTGCAGCAGATTTGTAGAGTAGTGCAAGGCATTCTTGCACCCGAGTTTCAAGCATGCTTGCATGCTTTTGCTGGCTGTCTCATCAAGATATACTAAAGTGGTATAAGTACTTGCGTGTCATGTGCAGAGGCATGCCACGGAGTGCTAGCTGTGCTAATCTCATTACTACAACAAGGATCGTTGATCTGCATCATGCCCCCGCCCTAGCTGTACTTGATGGCCCGGATATATAATAATAGTAAAAGATCTCCAGTACAATTTGATACTTATGTTATTAACCACATTTTACACTATGTTAGATCTCAACGACTTGACCCACCGGCTAGGAAAACTTATTCATCGCCTCTATGCACGATCGATGCAGCACACTGCATACAGTCAAGCCTTACCATATATTCTCGTTCATGCTCAGAATACAAAGCCGTGGCGACATGCATGCATGCATGGCTCACCGCTGAGGAAGTGCGCAAGGTTACGCAAACATGCAGCTAGCGCCAAGCTCGTCACCGCCTCAAGCAGTGGATCAAATTTCTAGTCGACATTACCAATGAGACAACCAGCGCAGGCTGGCCAGAAATCTGGAGAATCCGGACCATGGTAGCTCAAGCCTGCCATTATCTTTTCCGCGTTTTTGAGTCACGTTCAGGATGATGAATATGAATAGCTAGAGATGGAAATTAAATGTGTAGCCTTGTTCATACGTTTATCATTATTCAATACATTTGTAACGACTAAAAATGTTGTGTTTGCAACAGCCTCAGTATCAACATTAGCGTGAAAAGATCTTTATACCTGGGTTGGAGTCGCGACAGATAACTTCACGTCCAGAGAAGCAATGAAGATGGATCTTCAACAGTTAAGGGAATGAGTCCCCACCCTTGTTAGACACAACAGACAAGTTATATCCAAGTCGACTATCTGTTGAAGTTATAGTCGACTTTTGGCAAGGGTTGTTTGATTGATGAAACAAGGAAACCCTTGAATTACACCATAGCTTTAGCTCTCACGTACGCACACATGCACGGCCGCCCCAAACAGGATAAAAGTCATCGTGCACGCAGCATCCATCCAACCCTAACCCGGAAGGACCAATCAAAAGTGAGGATCACTCAAGATAAGATCTTAGCCTCCGAATCCTCCACACAACACAAAGCCAGCACATACGAAATCTCAATGACCTGGAACCAAATCCACCAGGTACAACGGTACTGCAGAGAATCTATGACTGACTAAACAACACCATGCAAAGTACCCTACGTGGATCAGGCCACGACCAATGAGGGTAGAACAATAGATTCGACAGATCTCAGCAGGCCCAATATCTATCAGACGTCGAAGCCTCCTAACTTCTCAAATAATTGTCCTAAAGAACTCATAATAAGATTCAACAGTAGGAAAACTTTGGATGTAACATTTGGTTGTTACATATCTCCCCCTCAAGACAGGAACTCCCAGTTCCTAGAAGCCAAGAAGAATAAAACAACAACCTCCACAAAACAACACAACAATAAACAGGAAGTCCACCACCTCTTGGGACAAGCAAGTGGGTTTTTACATCCCCAAAGGGCCTCCTATCTCAGTATCATCTGATCATGTCAACCCTGAATAAGACAAATTCACCCACAGATGAAATGTCATCAAGTGACTAACACACAGGCAACCATGCCTGGATAATACAACTGCAAAGCTACCATGAACTCAGAACTGTCATTGCTGGAAATCTGGACTGGACATCAGAACTGGTCGCCTCCATTCTGGATCCCCACCTCACTCCACAGCCCATCTCCAACCATCCTGGAACCCTTCACAGAGTGAACCAATCCCCCTTCTTCATATCCTTCCCCCTCGTTCCAAACACTGGGAAATGCTCCACCATGGACACCAGATCTGGCCAGTTCCTGCTGACCTGAATATCCAAGCAGGTCTCAGCAGCCTTGCCCAACTCAGCTGAAAACCTACTGCACTGGGCAGGGTAGGACAGAGTGACCACAGCCTGTCGGAGGGGATCGAAGACCCAGCCACTGGCAGTCTTATGGCGACATAGCCAGCTGCTATAGGCCCACCACAGCTGTAGAAAGGCCTTGATAGGCCCCCACCTGGCGCCCAAGATGGGTACCAGCACCCTCAAAGGTGTGAGCCTGGCCCTCAGCTCGTTAGGGAACTTTGGTAACTGCAGCCCCACAAAGACTGTGCTGTCCTTGTGTGGAAAACAAGACATCACAGAGCAGTTGGACGACGGAGTAAGGTCAAACTCTCCCTGCTTGACAGCCTGCTCAAGTAGCTCAGTGTAGGTCTGGGAATATCCAACTGGCTTGAGCCCTGCAAAGGCGAGTCTCAGGTCACTGGGCAGAGCCTCCATCAAGTCCTGGCCCTCCACCGGCCTCATGTCAAACGAAGGCCACGGGTACACTGCAAAGACGGTGTGCATAATGTAAGCCACCATAGGTGACCCAATCTCACAGAGACTGGGGGGCAGACAGTCAAGGGCCAACTCTACCATACCCTCAGGTACTAGTTCACCCTCCTCCACCACTGTCTGATCCAATGCCTGCATGGCTGTGTACAAGGATTTACACCACTCGCACTGTCCAGGAGCACAATTACGGTGGTCCAAGAACTGCTCCACCTGTTTGTTGGGACAGCTGACCTGGGCAAGTGTACCACCACCTTAGGGGGTGGAGGAGCCTCCGTAGGAGAGGGGACTGAGACCACCGGGGTGGGGATAGCCCCTGAGCTACTGGAGCCTCAGAAACTGCAGGCACAGCAGAACCCACAGTTGGAATGTGCCCAGCCCTCAAGTGTTCTGCCATCTGAGTAACCAGACCCTCCACATTAATCAACCTGGTTATCAAGGCCCCGTGACGCTGCTCGTGCCGTTGCTGATCATGTACCATACGCTGGAACAGATTGAGAAAATGGGCTTCCACAAACCCAGCGTCTTCCTGGATCGAAGGGCCCGTGGCTCTGGGGCCAGCGTAGTCGTGCTGAAAGACATACGTAGCCCTCACGTCCTCTTGGGTTCGTGCAGGTGGCCTGGGTGTCCCCTCAGGATGGGAGTCGGCCATGGCTGGCAACCACAGACACAAAACACCAAAAAGAGGTGTTAGCAGTGCTCACTGGGAGCTATGAAGGGGAGCACACCGCTCAGAGCCCATGACATACCACTCAGGCAAGGTGATACCATGACGCTGACAATACTCTAGTACAGCAGAGTGACTGTTGGTGAGATCAGACAACCACAGCCACGTAGCAGTCACCTCTAGCTCTCCCTTCCAGTGTACCTTAAACTGCAACTGTTTGGTACGACCTTTCCCCTTCACCCTGTGAGCCAACAACCGCTCCACTTCATAGATCTTCTCCCCCTCAGAATCCAATTCATAAGGCAAAGGGGCAGACAATCTGCCTGGTAAGGTGTTGCGCCTGTACAGCTTCAGCTGGGCTAGGTGAAAAATATTATTCCTGAGCTTCCAGTGAGAAGGCACTTGGACCTGGACCACTGTACCATAGTGGAAGGTTGCCAACACTGGGTAAGGACCCAACCAGAGTGGTTGCAGTTTCCTGCACTGCTCCTTCTCAGGCAGCACTCTGTTGGCTTCCAACAGCACCAAGTCCCCAGGAACTACAAAGGAATGACTGGCCACCGTCTGCTGCCAGGCGTTAGTCAGGTACTTGTCCTGTGTCCTCAACATCTGGGTAGCCACGATGCTGTGAGCCTCCTGGAAGGAAGCCAACAACTGCTGGACTGAACCAAGACGTCGCTGGAAAGGGCCTTCAGCGTCTCTGTCAGGCAGTTCCAAGTCGAATGGTGTCAGGGGACACTGACCATTGCAGATCACTAGGAAGTCAGGATTGAGAAAACTGAGAAACCCTGAGAAAAATTGAGAAAAACCTGAGAAGAGCCGAGAAAAATTGAGAAATGACTGAGAAGAGCTGAGAAGAGCTGAGAAAAACCTGAGAAGAGCTGAGAATATCCTGAGAAAAGGGGGTGAGAAAAATTGAGAAGAGCTGAGAAAAAATTGAGAATTTGAAAATCTGAGAAAAGTGAGACTTCACTCGGACTGAGAAAAGTGAGAAATCACAAGAACTGAGAAAACTGAGAAAAGTGAGAAAAATGAGAAAAATGAAAAACCACGACAGAGTGAAAAATAGATGATGCTAGCAGCAAGCGCTGCAAGCATAAATAAAACGCAATCATGGCGACAGTTTTTTATTATAAAATACATTATTTACGCATGAAAGCCGTCCTTTGGTGCATGGATTTCTTGAGATGGCAATAACATAAACTCGTCTCGCTCTCTAGCTTGTTGGGATCTTTTTTCCAAAGAAGATGACAACTACGTTGCCATCGCTGTCTTTCACAAGGCCGCTTGCATAGCTTGACGCCCCGAATTCCAGATGTCGGTGCCGTTTGTATGCGCCAAACTGAAAAGAATGCAAAAACAAAAGCATAACACAGAAAAGGAAAATCAGCACCATACATAGGAAAACATTTTATGTGCACTCACAACAACCGCACTTTGAAAAAATACCGGCAAGAAATCCACCTAGGTCCGACTACATGGTGGCGTTAAATTGCCACACTCTGTGGTGCACATCACAAGATGAACATGCATTTATAATCCATATCTCAAAACATACCTTAACGAGTCGCTTGACGCTTTGCCGGCGTCTTGTGCTTCTGCAAAGAAAAGAATCCATTGTGCAACCAGAACATGCACAAAATAGCATTAGGCTAGGTAATCAATGTACTCAATGGGGGCGACGAGGGGGGGAAGATATGGCACACTATTCTTTGGAAAGGCGGCTATAGCCAGAAGGGGGCTTCACACCACCTTAGCATGGGCAACAAGCAAGGAATACCATAGCATCGATAAACTGTGCGGTGCATGCACAAACAGTTGTCCCTTACATGCAAATACAAAAGGCAATGGAGTAACAAAACCAACTAACCTTGGAGGGGGGCGAGTCTACACAGTCGCCATCATCAATGTCAGAGTCCTCGGATTCGTCAACAGGGCCAGCGCGGCGCTTTGCCGCCTTCTCTTGGCGGGTCCAATCGACCTGCCAAGGAAGAAAAGAAAAACAAGAGATCATGTCAGAAAAACATGTGAGGACCCACACAACGATGCACCACACACAAAAATCAATCAGTTCATGCAGACGAATATCATCATGGCAAAACAAAAAAATACTTGCCATTTAGTGAGGACCTACCGAGGTGGTCACCTGCAGTGACTCCTGCGACTCCGCAACGTTGGCTCGTCGTTCCTGCTCCACAAGAGCCTTTTGCCTCATCAGCATAGCCTCCAGTTTTGCCAACTGTTGCTCTGCTTCTGTCAGGCCCGGCGGCTCTGGTGGATCCGAAAAAGCGGGCTGGCGCATTTCAGGAGGTGACATCATGGTCTTCTTGGATTTCATCTTCCCTGCTGATGTGGAAGCGTGTCCCTCGATCTCCGTATCGTGGCCCCCCTCTCCCGCCTTCTCTTCAGACCTGCCCCCCCCCTCCCCTGCCTCCTCGGCTTTGGCCTTTGGAGGGCGTGCCTTGAGCCCCCCCTCCATCTCCACCTGACCGCCTTCTTGCCCTCTCCATGCTTCTTGTCCTCACCCCCCGCCGGTGGCTTGGCCTCCATCTCCTCACCCGTCTGGCCCTTTCCTTGCAGCTTGTCCTCCGCCCCTGCCCGTGCCTTGGCCTTGGCCTCGCGCCGCTTGACCACACCGTACGCTTTGAGGTCGCCATCCGTCACGTTATCGAGCGCGACCCAGGCAAACATGGCCGTGCTGTCTGCACCCCGCGGCAAATCGTTGAGGTTGAACTGGTAGGTCTCGGTCTGGCCGGTGTATGCAGTAAACTTGATCTCCCAGGGGTCTCTCTTCTTCCGCACATTGAAGGCAGTCACCTTGCCAAACTCCCAAATGATCGTGTCACGAGGCTCCTCCGGCTGCTTAAGCAGGAAGCGCTGGGCGACGAACAACCCAATCTCGGGCTCTACCGCTTCGGGGTGCACTGTGGCCTTGATGGACAGCATGGAAAGAAAATGGGGGAGGCCCATATCCAGCGGGGGAGGACGGTCTTCTTTCTTCTTGGCTGGCTTCTTGGCTGGCTTCTTGCCCGCTTCCTCGCCCGCATTATCGCCTGCCTTGCTGCCCACCGCGCGGCTGGAACTGCAGCCACTTGACCCCCATCGTTGGTTGCAGGCTTCACTACCTTCTTCTTCCCAGCTGGGATAAACACGGCTGGAGCGTCTCGGGCGGCAGGGGCAGCGGGGGCCGCAGGGGGGGCAAGGGCGGCAGGGGCAGCAGGGGCGGCAGGGGCGGCAAGGGCGGCAGGGGCAGATGGAGCAGCTGCAGCCGGAATGGGGCACGCCTTCGCCAAGCTTGCAGCGAAGCTCGCTGGGGGGAGAGGCGGCGTGATGAAAATCGTGGGCGGTGCGGCAGCAGCGGCGGCCCTTTGCAATTTTGCAGCTGCCAGCTCGCGCTCGAGCCTCTCAATGATGGCGTCCTGCGTCGGCTCGGAGTCCACCGGCTTTTCAGCGTCAGGCTGCAGGAAACGAGCATCAACGTATCAAGTCCATAGAATGAAAACTGCGCACGATAATTAGCTACTACTTAAAGCGTTGCGACAGCAATTCACGCCAACGAAATAACATCGAAGCATGCATGGGCCGCCCTAAATAAACATGATCATGATTCAAAAACCTGCTAAAGCCCTTTGTCCTGATAATAATAATAAAAAAAAAAATCCCCGTCGCGGGGGCCTGGAAAACGGCAAACGCAAAGGGAAAGGAAGGAAAGAAAGTAAAGGAAATAAGTAAGGGCAAGTAAGTTAAGTAACTGAGTAAGTAAGTGAGTAAGTAAGTAAGGAACGAAGTAAGTAAGGAACGAAGGAAGTAAGTCATGGTAAAATTGCGGGAAAGACTGAAAAAAAATATATAAGGGAGAAAATTATCGGCGCATTGACGAGCCCCGTAAGTAAGGAACGAAGTAAGTAATTAAGTGAGTAAGTGAGTAAGCGAGTAAGTGAGTAAGTGAGTAAGTGAGTAAGTGAGTAAGTAAGTAAGTAAGTGAGTGAGTGAGTGAGTGAGTGAGTGAGTGAGTGAGTGAGTGAGTGAGTGAGTGAGTGAGTGAGTGAGTGAGTGAGTGAGTGAGTGAGTGAGTGAGTGAGTGAGTGAGTGAGTGAGTGAGTGAGTGAGTGAGTGAGTGAGTGAGTGAGTGAGTGAGTGAGTGAGTGAGTGAGTGAGTGAGTGAGTGAGTGAGTGAGTGAGTGAGTGAGTGAGTGAGTGAGTGAGTGAGTGAGTGAGTGAGTGAGTGAGTGAGTGAGTGAGTGAGTGAGTGAGTGAGTGAGTGAGTGAGTGAGTGAGTGAGTGAGTGAGTGAGTGAGTGAGTGAGTGAGTGAGTGAGTGAGTGAGTGAGTGAGTGAGTGAGTGAGTGAGTGAGTGAGTGAGTGAGTGAGTGAGTGAGTGAGTGAGTAAGGAACGAAGTAAGTACGTCATGGTAAAATTGCGGGAGAGACTGAAAAAATATAAAAAGGAGAAAATTAATGGTGCGTTGACCAACCCCGTAAGTAAGGAAAGTAAGTAATTAAGTAAGTGAATAAATTAATTAATTAAGTAAGTGAGTAAGTGAATTAATTAATTAAGTAATTAATTGAGTGAGTGAATTAATTAAGTGAGTAAGTGAGTACGTGAGTAAGTAAGTACCGCAGTGGCTTAAATCAATATGCGAATAATTCTTTTCGGATGACCCCCCGAAAAGTGCTAAAATAATACTTCAATTTAACCCGTAAAGTATGAAAAACGGGATGCGCTACACCTGTTTCTTGCTGCAGGCCGCGGCGCAGCTTGGAAAAAGTGGAGAGCCGCGCTCACCGCGCCAACTTGAGAACGCGAAGGGCCATATTACTGATTGGGGCCATGTTCAAATTAAAATTAAATTAAATAGCCATGTTGGGTTAATGAATTAAGAAAGCCACTGATTAGGGCCCTATTAGCACTGATTAGGGGCCCTGTAAGCCTTGATTAGGGCCTTATGTCATACTGGTACTCACTTAATTGTGAGATAGGAACTGCGCTTGGTGGGTTATAATCGAATAGATAGGTTAGAATCCAAGTCAAACACTGAACTAGGCGCCCTGACTACTGCTAGTACAGTACTGCAATATGCCACTGGTTATAAACAAGCTCCCGGGCTCGAAATATACATCACGCGGGCTGAACTTCCCCCCAAAAGTGTCAAATCCATGCAAATAAAGCCACGACGGTAAGTAACGAAGTAACGAAGTAACGAAGTAACGAACGAAGGAAGGAAGGAAGGAAGGAAGGAAGGAAGGAAGGAAGGAAGGAAGGAAGGAAGGAAGGAAGGAAGGAAGGAAGGAAGGAAGGAAGGAAGGAAGGAAGGAAGGAAGGAAGGAAGGAAGGAAGGAAGGAAGGAAGGAAGGAAGGAAGGAAGGAAGGAAGGAAGGAAGGAAGGAAGGAAGGAAGGAAGGAAGGAAGGAAGGAAGGAAGGAAGGAAGGAAGGAAGGAAGGAAGGAAGGAAGGAAGGAAGGAAGGAAGGAAGGAAGGAAGGAAGGAAGGAAGGAAGGAAGGAAGGAAGGAAGGAAGGAAGGAAGGAAGGAAGGAAGGAAGGAAGGAAGGAAGGAAGGAAGGAAGGAAGGAAGGAAGGAAGGAAGGAAGGAAGGAAGGAAGGAAGGAAGGAAGGAAGGAAGGAAGGAAGGAAGGAAGGAAGGAAGGAAGGAAGGAAGGAAGGAAGGAAGGAAGGAAGGAAGGAAGGAAGGAAGGAAGGAAGGAAGGAAGGAAGGAAGGAAGGAAGGAAGGAAGGAAGGAAGGAAGGAAGGAAGGAAGGAAGGAAGGAAGGAAGGAAGGAAGGAAGGAAGGAAGGAAGGAAGGAAGGAAGGAAGGAAGGAAGGAAGGAAGGAAGGAAGGAAGGAAGGAAGGAAGGAAGGAAGGAAGGAAGGAAGGAAGGAAGGAAGGAAGGAAGGAAGGAAGGAAGGAAGGAAGGAAGGAAGGAAGGAAGGAAGGAAGGAAGGAAGGAAGGAAGGAAGGAAGGAAGGAAGGAAGGAAGGAAGGAAGGAAGGAAGGAAGGAAGGAAGGAAGGAAGGAAGGAAGGAAGGAAGGAAGGAAGGAAGGAAGGAAGGAAGGAAGGAAGGAAGGAAGGAAGGAAGGAAGGAAGGAAGGAAGGAAGGAAGGAAGGAAGGAAGGAAGGAAGGAAGGAAGGAAGGAAGGAAGGAAGGAAGGAAGGAAGGAAGGAAGGAAGGAAGGAACTCGGCTTTTTTTAAAAAAAAACTATCAGGACATTCACATTCCACCATGCAAAAACTGAATGCAATACATTTATATACCTTGCCCGGCTGTGTGGTAATGACGATATTGGTCAGGGAGCTGTGAAGCGATTTGCTGCCGGTGGGCTTTTTGTCCGCCTTGTGTGGCCGAGGGTTGGGTGGTGCCAGCTTTTTAGGCTTCTTGATGATGGGCTGGTCATCGTCATCCTCACTGTCATCGTCGTCATCACCGTTTCCGGCATTGCCCTCATCCTTGTGGTTGGAGAGGTATCGAGACCACTGCGCCTCAATGTAGTCTGTCGCCGAAAGATGCACGGGTTGAGCAGGTGCTTGTTTCCGCTGCCCTGCCTCAAACTTTGCTAGGCTGCGTTTGTACTGCTCCTTGGCCTCCGCAAATGCAGTTGAAGCCAGTGCCCCTGCCCATGGACAAATGATATACAGCCGTTCAACGCAGTTGCGGAAATGCTCGGCATCCTGGTATTTCTTGATAATGCCTGGAACTAAATACTTTTCAGTCAGGGTTGCAATCTGTCTCCGAAGCGTCGTTTGATATTGTTTCGGGGGCGTCTGGAGGAGGGGCTGAGACTCATCCACAAATTTGTTTGCCTTGAACCTCTGCTTCACCTCGTCTGAGGCTACCTGTCGTGGCTGCCGATGGGTTTTCTTCGCCATCGTTTACCCCACCATCCCACCAGCAAGTCACACATCTTCCCACATGCGCGTAAGGCGTTCAAACACCGCGCCTAGCCGCGAACTGCCAGGTGCAAGCGCAACGTCAAGCTCAGGTTTACTATTGGTCGTTGATGGGTTTAGATCGGACGACAAGGTGACGCTACGCGCTCGAGATTCGGAAATTGCGCCAATTTCCACGGCCAGATGCGGGGAGGTCCACCTGTTGGAACCGTTACCCTAAATCTCTGTCGGCTTGAACCGCGTGGGATCCTATGTAATAACCTTACAGGACTGTACTAACTTGGCAAATCCACGCCATCCGATACGTTCAGGGCATCGCGTAGTACACCGCCAATCCCGTGAGCGCGGGATAGCAGGCAGCCAATCGAGGAAACAGCCAGGGTCTAGTACACTGGATCCCTACCGTTGCAATTTTGCCGGCACAAACCTCGTACATTTACCAGAGCGAGACACGTCGCGGCCGTCTCATGCAGTATCTGACAAAGCACCGTTGGAACGTAACTGCAATTCGCCCCAATTGCATGGTGGGCGTTTGACCCAAAGCCATCAACGGCCTGGCGACGTTGCGCCGACTTTGCAAGGCAACGACAACAAGACGTGTACCTTGGCAATCAGGGGAACCGCGCGGCCAGGCAGCCATAGCGTTGAGGTCTCCCATATTAATAGATCGGTCTCCCATATGGACTGGGACAAAAACCAAATGATGGTCGACCATCACCCTGAATCCAGCTAGGGCGAAAAGCCATGACGTAGGGTAGGAGGGCCTGCATCAACTGATGCAGGCCCTCCACGGCGCTTGCCGGGTTTGTCTTTGCTAGTTTGACGGAAATGGCGGGCACGATGCACGGCTCCGTGGATGAGTACATGATGGGCGAGCCGGCCGCCGACGACAAAGCCAATGTTGATGCCCGCAAGCGGGAGGAGGCCCGTGAGTTTGCCTACAACTATGAGGAAACTGCGAAACGCATTCGTGCTGACACCCCGCTCTATCCGGGGTCGTCTAGGACGTCCATTGTAACGTCGTTGGAACTCTTGTCATTGCTTGGAAAGAACGGCGCATCTGCGCAGTTTGCTGATGAGCTTTTCAAGTTTATCTCCGACATTCTGCCGGCGGGAAACCAGCTACCGCAGTCAGTTGGTACCGCCCGGTCCGTGATGAAAAATCTTGGACTGGGCTACCAAGTTTTCGATGCCTGCCCATGTGATGAATATATTTATAAAGACAAGAGTATCAAACAATGCCCTGAATGCCACCGCAACCGTTTCGAGACTTACGAAGACCGTAATGGAGACACTGTGGTCACCAGTAGACCGCACCGGCAGGTTCGAAAATTTTCTCTCAAGGATCGCATCCGGGCTCTTTTCAGAATACCCGAGATGTCACGAGCGTTCCGGTACGCATGGGAGAATCGATCCCAGGAGCCTGACGGACCCAAGAAGAAGATCCATGGGATTAAAGGTCAGTCTGGCCTTCCCGGTTTTTTGCTTTCACTAATTGTACGTTTAGCCCATCAAGTTACTTCCGTTTAATGTAGTTCACGGTGTCCTGTTTTTGTTGCTTTAACCTGCAAAGTCTTCTCTGTGTTTCTCTGGATAAAGGTTACTTGTGCTAAAATTTTCACGTGCTTGCATATTTCCCTTGGCTTTTGTTCACTTCCGTGCACCTCCGGCAGATTCCAGGGCCTGGCAGCGCATGGCTGATGAGTACCCCGAGCTTGCCCAGGATCCTCGGAACCTTTTCATCGGGGTGTGCTTCGACGGTGTCTGCCCAAGGTTCTGGGTGGACACGTACTCGTGCTGGCCCCTGTTTGCCATTTTTTTCAACCTTCCCGAGTGGGCCTCAATCAACAAACATTTTTGTCCCATGCTGCTCCTTGTGGGTGCTCACAAAGGGAAAGCCCCGAAGAAAATGCGCATCTTCCTTGAACTTCTCGTCGATGACCTGCGCGAGCTGTTTGATGGATTCTATATCTGCGACGTCCTGGATGGTAACGACAAGACTGGAAACTTCATCACTGCGTTAATTCATGTGTTGCTCCTCCTGACTATGCACGACTACCCGGCACTATCCAAGCTCATCAACATGCCGGACGCCGGTTATGACGGGTGCCATGGTCCCAAGTGGAAGGGCATCTACTTTTCCCAGGGCAAGATTGTGTTCCTTGGCAACAACCGCATGCTACCTCTCGACGACCCACAGCGTGGCACCACGGAGCCAGACCCAGGCATCATGACCTACGCTGAGTACCTGGAACATTGTGATGACAACGAGCGCCTGCCGGAGGCTTTTTCGCGTCTGCCCTACTGGCCGAAGCTTCCACACCGTAACGCAATCGACGAATTCCATCTGGCTTCAAACTTCCTTCTGCGCTTGGTGAACTGCACCAAGGGTAAGTAAATTACTTGTAATGTGGTGTTTCTTTTAAATTTGCTCTTCCTATTTTCATTCAGAAAATGCTGCATTTTGTACTTTCATATTAATGGGTTTTGTATCCTATTGCTTCATTTCGCTGCATGGCTGTGCAGGTGGCGCTGCCCCCAAGAGGGTGCGGTTGCGGCTCGAGGAGCTCGGTGTAAACCCCGAATTGTGGATGACGAGGGAGGAGTGCACGACAGTTGCTCGTGATGGAACCGAGAAGACCTCTGTCAAGTGCACGGGCAGGCAACCCGGTTTTGAGCTGACCAAGGAAGAGAAGAAAGAAATCAAGGGTGAGTTTTGTGCTAGGCGTAAAAGATTTCCCTGCTATTTTGTTTGTTTTTTATTCTTATGTTATCAAGTTAGTATATTCTGCTCATTGCTTTGGCTCCCCGCATTTGTTTGTCTTGTGGGAGCTTTGGTGGCTGAATGTAGTGGTCAGCTGAGTATAGGTTGTTGGATGGGAACATGAACTTTTTGTTGGTTTGATGATGGCCTTTTTCCCATTTTGCTGGTAACTGGTTTCGTGCATGTTGGCAGGTAAGGTTGTGGCATTTATCTGACTTTTTTTAATGGCTATGTGTGGGATTCATTTGTTTTGATGCAGCCCTGGAGAGGCGCCTCTGCATGTCCCTGCCTGACTGCTTTTCAGGACGGATAGTCGGGCTCTTGTGTGACGGCAAAGCTGAGCAAAAGGCCAAGACGCATGACAAAATTGTCTACTTCTGCAAGTTCTTACCTGTGCTGCTGCGTGGTCGTCTGCACCCGGTCGCCCGTGGGGCATTTCTACAAGCTTCGGCGGCCTGGGATGCTGCTTTCAGTGGCAGAATTCTCACGCAGGAGGAGCTAGATGAGGTTGGCATGATGTTTTTGCGGGCAGTGGCTAGGATGGAGGGGGTCATTCCCGCAAGTGAAATGTCGCGGTCGATCCACGCTGCAGCCCATTTGGCTGCTCAAATCTCGGAGCTTGGCCCCCCGGACGGCAGGAGCATGGCGTGGGGCGAGAGACAAATGAAAGTGGCTTGTTCTGGAGCCATGTCAAACAACAACATCGAGCACTCCATGGGGCGGGCGTTCGTGGAGTTCGAGGAGCTGACGCTCCTGTCATCCATCATCCATGAGACCTCCGGGGTAAGTATATTCTCAATGTGGTTTGTCATTAAGAATTGTCATCTGAATTTTTTTTTTTTTCATGATTGTCCTTCACCTTTGCTGACTCCATGTTTTTTTTTCATGCAAATGATCTCATGGGTGCAGGTCAAGAGCAAACACTACATCTGGGACATTCTGACCTCAGACCCCTCCCGGGTTGAAGACCTGGGTAAGAAGCCTCCTCGCAAGGGGCGTTACCATTTTTCTCCCGACGAGCTGAAGGAGGTGCGGGCGTTGCTGGTGCAAGAGGCGTTGCCAAAAGCGACGTACGATGACCCAGCGATCAATGGAGACGAGAAGTATTGGTAAGCTTTTTTATGCAAGTTTTGTTTTTCTTAATTATAACAGTACTTGCCCTTTGAGTTTTTATCAGTTGTGTATACTCACATGTTAGTTACACTATGTCTCAATTCCTTTGGATTTCATCTTTGATAACAGTCACCTAGCGTTTTCGCCCCCTGAAACTTGTTCCCTGACCTGAATACCACCTTGCATTCCTGTGCGTGTGTATGTATTTTGCAGGGGGCACTACTGCGAAAAGGATCCAGATTACGTGCAGACGTGGGGAACATTAAACCAGGAGCCTCTTGTGCCCAAGCGCATCAAGGCGGCTGTGGCTGGGGTGGTAGGCACGGCAGATGAACACGATAGGGTGCACTTGTACGGCTTCAACTATCGTACAGAGCATGCCGACAATACACAAGCCATTCGGCACCGTAATTCTGGGATTGCATACCATGGGCCGGATCGTGAGTTGGGGTTTGGGGTAATCACGCACATTTTGCAGACGACCCTAGTTGCACCTACTGTAGAATGGCCCAAGCAGTTGGTGCTTAGGGTTGAGCTTTTCGACCCTAGTCAAGTGGCCCACCGTCCCAGTGAAAGGTTGATCCTTATCAGCGGTGCCCAGGCCCCCCGTACCCCCAAGTTAGTTTTACCTACATCTGTGAGCTCAGTGGGGTATGTGGTGGATGAGTGCTATGAGCCTGAAATGGCGGTGATTATGGCGAAGCTGCCATGGAACATGGCCAACGATGTGCAAGGGCCTTTGAGCGATGTTGTGTCGCGCTCGCTGGGCATTGACTGGAATGATCAGCCCTTGTATGTCATTTCAGATGACGAAGTGCCAGCAGAACCTGCCACTTCCGCGAAGAAGAAGAAGAAGAAGAAACAACCTCCCGCTAAGAAGAAGCAGAAAGCGGCACCCAGCAAAGCGCCAAAGCCACGGGGGGCTAAGGCTGCTGCTGCTTCGGTGGCAGGTCCAAGCTCTGCGCCGACACGCACTAGTGGCAGGCGCCGTGCGGCGGTGGACTATGGAGAGACAAGTGGTGGCGAGGATGCCTCTAATGACAGTGATGAGGACACTTCAAATGACAGTGATGAGGCTGAGGATGAGTTTTGGTGACCAAGATGAGGCTATGGCCTGGATTCCATGTTTCTTTCACAACCATATTTATTTTCTTTGTAATGAACCATCTCTAAATCATGAATGCTCACCGCATGTTTGTATCAAGTGTGTGAATCTCCTCGTTCTAAGTCCTCGTGTTTTTCTCTGTTTTCTCAGTTCTTGTGGTTTTCACTGTTTTCTCAGTTGTGGCCTTGGACTTGTTTGAGAAAATTGAGAATGATTCTCAATTCTTCTCAGCACTTCTCAGGCCATTTCTCAGGTTTCGTGAAAATTTTCTCAAAAACTGAGACCAATCTGAGAATTTTCTCAGCTCTTCTCAATTGTCCTGAGAAAAACTGAGATTTTTCTCAGTTCTTCTCAATTTGCTGAGAAAATTCTCAGAAAAACGCCCAAATTGAGAAAAACTGAGAAAAAACTGAGAAATTTCTCAACCCCCTCTTCCTAGTGATTACAAAGGGGGACATCTGGTGAGGAGCCAGAGGAGAGTTGTTGATGGCGAATTCTATGAAAGGTAGCTTCTTGTCCCAGTCCTTGTTGTCGTGGGTACAATAGTGCTTTTGACACTCCCTGACGATTCGGTTCATCCTCTCCACCGCCCCAGTACTGGCACACCTGTATGCCACACCGAAGGCCAGCTTAGTGTCTAGGATGTCAAAGAATGACTTCCAAAACCCTGACAACCAAAGGGGGTCCTGATCAGTGATGATAACTCTAGGCATGCCGTGCAGACGGTAGATCTCCTTCATAAACAAATCCACACACTGTGCAGCGGTGAGATGAGTATTGCAAGGAATCAGATGGCACATCCTGGAAAGCCTGTCCATGACCACAAGGATCCTGTCATTGCCACCATCTGACATGGGAGACCACAGATAAAATCCATAGTCACACTGATCCAAGGGCGCAGGGGAATGGGCATAGCCATGGGAAAGATGGGCGTGGCTTGGTTCCTGACCTTATTTCTCTGGCAGGAGTCACAGGAATCCACGTAGGCCTTAACATCCTGATAAAGGCCAGGCCACCAAAACCTCTGCTGCACCTCATGAAGTAGCTTAGCATAACCAGGATGACACGCAGTCACATCGTCATGGAAACAATGTAACACTGTGGGAATGGCCATCTCAGGCACATACACTTTTCTAGTCACCGTGTGCTCTGCATCATGAGTGTGAACATACAGAACGCCCTCCCAGTATTCTACAGGTCTATTGCCAAAGTTGCCCCTCTGGATAGCTGCAGTAGCCATGTCCTCCGTCTTGGTGAAGGCCTTGATGACGTCCAGCAGGGAAATATTTAAAGGATTAGGCAACACCAGGTCCTTGTCAGGTCCCAGGGGCTGCATCTGCATCTCCTCTTCCTGCCCAGGGCTAGCCACCAACTGCTTGGATGAGACAGTAGTAGCTATAGGCCCTTTTGACCTTGCCATCACCTGAGAGGCCAACACCTTGGACCGGCCTACCAACACAGGGTCCATGACCCACTTCCTGGGCCTACCTCTGCTGCGCCTAGCAGGGCCTCCCTCACCTGGCTGCACTGTGGGAGTGGGCACCACACCTTCAGGACTTCTCCTAAGACTGTCAGACAGTGACTGGACACCCTCCTGGACGCCTGTCAACTCTGGGACAGAGCCCTGGTCGATGAGCATCACGGGACCACCGTTATTCCCTACAGGTGGTGTCAACAGTTGAGAAACCTTCTGGTTGTTGGCCTGAGCTCTAGTCAAGGCTCCACACTCTACCACAGAAATCAGGGCAGCACAGATGTCCAAGTCCTCATGAAAACTTCCCATCAAATCCCTCCTCCTGGACAGGGCGTCAGGCACCACATTCTGCGTACCAGGAATGTACCTCACAGAGAAAGGTCCAAACCCCCCCAGGAACTCCATCCATCCAGCCATCCTCTTACTCATCCGGGTCTGTTCCAACACATGTACCAAGGGCCTGTGGTCAGTCATCAGGGTAATAGACTCGTTGCCCTGCCCATCCTGGCGCTGCTGGCCACAGAAAACTGAGCCCCCTTCAGTAGGTGTTCCCACTTGTGACAGGCCACCACCAATCCCAGCAGCTCCTGCTCATGAACAGGGTAGTTACGTTCTGCAGACGTCATACTCCTGGACATGTATTCCACTGGTTGAGGGCCCTTACCATGATCTTGCATTAGTACTGCACCAATAGCACCCTGTGAGGCATCAGACCTAACCTGGTATGGCAAGTCTGGGTTGGGGCCCACCAACAAGGGAGCAGTGGTAAGCTTCTGCTTCAACACATCAAAAGCTTGCTGGCATGCTGCAGTCCACTCAAAGGGAACATCCTTCTTGAGCAGGGCTAACAGGGGACCAGAGATGGCCGCCATGTCAGGGATGAACCGTCGGTACCAGCCCACCAGGCCCAGAAAGGATCTGACATCCTGAGCTGACTTCAACACAGGCCACTCCAAAACAGCAGAGACCTTGCTGGCCTCAGGAGTCATACCTGCAGCGCTCAGCTGGTAGCCCAGAAACTTCACCTCTTGGCCCCACTCCACCTTGGACCTCTTCACCGACAGATGATACTGATGGATCACCTTAAGGACCTCCTCCACGTTCTCCAGGTGCTCCCTGAAGGTACGAGAGTGTACCAGAATGTCGTCCAGGTAGACGACCACACAAGTCCTGAAGACCACCCTGGTAGTGTCACACAAGTGGGCAATGTCCTTGAACCTGGGGTTGCGAAGGTCAGGTGAGATCTGGGGCAGGGCATTTCCAGTCAGGTGGCCAAAGATGGCATTGACAAACATCTGCATAGTGGCAGGACTGTTAGAGGCACCCATGGGCATTACTGTCCACTGGAACTGTCCCCATGGGGTAGAAAAGGCCGTCTTGGGGATGTCCTCAGTAGCCACCCTGATCTGCCAGAAAGCATGCCTGAGGTCAAACTTGGTAAAGAAGGCAGCTCCTGCAGTCCTCTCCAGCAACTCATCAATTCTGGGCAGAGGGTACCTGGACTTGACAGTCACCTTGTTCAGTCCCCTCAGGTCAATGCACAACCTCCACCCCCCATCATGCTTGGGTACAAGCAAACACCCAGAACTGAAAGGACTGTTAGCTGGGAGGATCAGACCAGCCTCCAACAGGCCAATAAGTATGGTCTTCAGCTCTGCCATCTCTGCAGGGCCCATCCTGTACATAGGCACAAAAGGAGGACGAGCACCCTCTACCAACTTGATGACATGTGTGATGGGTCCCTCAGGAGGATACTGGGGCATCTTGTCCTCAAAGATGGCTCCATACCTGTCCAACAAGGCATCATGCTGCTGTTGTTGCTCAGTGGTGACAGTAGAACTGACAGCATTGACAGAATGACCACTAGCAGACTCAGGTTCATTAGGCACCAAATGCAGGAAAAAGATGTGTTCCACTGGATAGGTGGCCAAATAAGACAGAGTATGCTTGGCAGACCACACATGCTTCAGTAGGGCAGCCCGTTTCTCCTCCAAAGTCGGCTCTTGATCCACCCCTTTCGCACCTGCTTCCCCTCCCTTGCCATCATTGACAGCTGTCTGTGTGGAACAGCACTCAGTGGCTGTTCTTCTCCCCCCTGGCAACACACAGGTAGCATCCCACACTGTCCCATCCTTGAACTGGACCACCCTGTCAGGCCAAGAAATAGCAGGATTGGTGTCAGACAACCATGGGATCCCCAAAATCACATCTGCTGCCGTGAGGGGAATGACATCTGCTGTCACTTCCAAAGTCTGGGATGAACAAACTTGGAAGATGAGCTGCACATAGCCAGGTGAGCAGCTTCTCCTGCCATCAGAATACTGCACCATGACAGGTGTGGGGTGGGCCAACACAGGCAACTTCAACTCCTGCACCAAGGATGCAGCAATATAATTACTGCCAGCACCAGAATCAATCATAAACAAGCAAGCTGGCTGAGCCAAGGGAACTGGCACGTTGAGGAGCCTAGCCTGAAACTTGAGTAAGTGACCTGGTACAGGAGGACCCACAGGGACAGCAGGGTCAGAAGCACCCACAGTGTTCACTGGCCTAACGTCAACAGCAGGCAGGTCAGACCTGGCCATGACAGAAGGATGACCTGGGGACCCAACTAGTTTTTTGACTCAGGTGGGTCTGGGAGTGCTCCACTGCCTGATGGTGGAAGCTGCTCAGGTGGTGCTGGAGGCTCATCCTCGTCCCCCCCATCCTCCTCATCTGCCAGCAGCTGCATGAGAGCGTTCACCATCCTACGCTTATCCTGTCTGCTGAAGGGCCGAGCGCGGGACTGGAACCTCCCAGAGGGCTGGAAGTTGGGCTGGAACCCTGGCTGCATCCGGTGATCGCCAGCAGGAACGCCAGGAGGAAGGTTGGGTGGCCTGGGAGATGGCAGGGCGCCAAAAGGTCCTCTCGTGGCAGGGGGAAACTGGTCCCGTCTAGGGCAGTCCCGTGCAAAGTGACCTGGCTGGTTGCAGATAAAACAGTTACCCTGGGTGGGATCCAAGGCATTGAGCTCCCCAGGAGGTCATCCAGCTGGTTCAGGGACTTCTTGATGGGTGGCACTGGCGTGGCCACAGGCTCCCACTTGACAGAAAAAGCAGGCACACGACAAAGGGTGAGCACATAAGACAACACCTTGTCCCATTGCCAGTCCACGTAGTCGAACTGGGAGAAGTGCTTGTCCACATCCAGTCGCACGTGGGAGCCATGCCATGCAGTAGTCTGTGAAGCGCCTCTGCGTCAGAGCATTGGGGAATCTTGGCTCTAAGGTTGGTGAATTGCTCCACGAACTGTGGCAGCGTCAAACCAGCCTGCGTACAGTTAGCCAGTGCGTCCCGATCCATGCGAAGCTGATCCTGGGGTAACAGAAACCGGCGAAAGCCCAATAGGAGAGAGGGGAGGTCGGTACACGCACGTCCAGCCACAGAACGCAAAAACTCATCAAAACGGTCGCTGGCACTGTCGCTCATCCGCTGCCTAACCATTCTCTTCTGGATGTCCATCGTGAGACGTTCCTCTGCCTTGGGCCCGTAGTTGGCGAAGTGGATAGCGAAGACATCCTGAAACTTGGTGGAGAAATGGTCGAAGCTGCGATGGGTAAGGTTGGTCAGCGATAGCTTGTCTACCGACTCCACCTTGGGAAAAGGAACAGTACGAGGATACAAAGACGTGAGCTCCATCACTGGGGCGTGTGGTGCATTCTGACTCTCCGGCATTGTCGCAGCCACCGAGAGCCGTGGAGGCTCATGCCCCTGTGCATCTGTCCCTTCATCAACAAAAGGAGCGTCAACCGCATATACCCTTCGTGTACCCAGTGTTGGAGACGGTTGATCCACGAAAACAGACTCTCCATCGCCCGCCTGCCCTTGCGACTCAAGTTGCTGCACACGCGCAATAGTCCTACCCACACTCTTCTCCAGCGCTTCCGCCACACTTCTAGCTCTCGCAGCTTCCTCACGTTCATGTTGTAATCGAATTTTCTCCGCTGTCAGCTCGTCAGCCGCTAGCCGAGTGCCGTCTCGCCCCGGCACCGTGTTGTAGCCAAAACGAATAGCCGAACCGTATTCGGGTGCTGGCGAACGCGTGTCTCCACGTTGGAAACCGTGGTCCACCTCTACCAATGCCACGCAGGGAGGGCTCGCCTGGTTGCACACCGAGGGGCAAGATGGAGAACTTTGGGCCGACCGACAGCGAATATCTGCGGGAAGCAGACATTAAGGTGGTATCTCCAAATAGTTGACGTCTGGGAGTAGATGATGAAACCCTTTCATCACCGGTCGTCCGTTGAGCTGCTAAAGATGTGGTTGCATCTTCAACTCTCTTACTTGATAACGGTGGTTGTGTCTCCGGGTTACTCATCACTCCATGGGTCGCGCATGCCGGACTGGGGAACGTTAGAGACTTATGGGCTCAAGGCAGTTCTCAGAGCAAGACTGTCACATAAGGATGAGTCACACTCTTAAGAACTGTCCGAATACACAGCATAACGTACCCTCTCTGGGTCTGGCAAGAATTCCATTGTTAATCGTGAACTAATACTGTCAAGACAACCAACACCTAGGTAGAATCCTCCGATACCAATGTAACGACTAAAAATGTTGTGTTTGCAACAGCCTCAGTATCGAACATTAGCGTGAAAAGATCTTTATACCTGGGTTGGAGTCGCGACAGATAACTTCACGTCCAGAGAAGCAATGAAGATGGATCTTCAACAGTTAAGGGAATGAGTCCCCACCCTTGTTAGACACAACAGACAAGTTATATCCAAGTCGACTATCTGTTGAAGTTATAGTCGACTTTTGGCAAGGGTTGTTTGATTGATGAAACAAGGAAAACCTTGAATTACACCATAGCTTTAGCTCTCACGTACGCACACATGCACGGCCGCCCCAAACAGGATAAAAGTCATCGTGCACGCAGCATCCATCCAACCCTAACCCGGAAGGACCAATCAAAAGTGAGGATCACTCAAGATAAGATCTTAGCCTCCGAATCCTCCACACAACACAAAGCCAGCACATACGAAATCTCAATGACCTGGAACCAAATCCACCAGGTACAACGGTACTGCAGAGAATCTATGACTGACTAAACAACACCATGCAAAGTACCCTACGTGGATCAGGCCACGACCAATGAGGGTAGAATGTCCATCTTCCCAGTAAAAGTCCTAAATTTAGGACCAAGTGGAATTAAAAAATATATATGCAAACATTAAAATTTGACCCTGGCATTCGTGCCCATGACAGATAACACACTTTTTTAGTTTCTATCAAAAACCTGGGGTCAAATAATTACATTTAGTGCATGAATGGGCCCTGCCACCTGCCAGACCTCAAAGCGCGAATTTGGCCAAAATGTGGGTTTTAGGACCATTAGGACCAATTATTGTCAACGCATGACCATGCTATCCACACGGTCCCTTGAGCATCTTACAAGCGCTAGGGGACCCTACGAGGCCTTGGGATGGCGGGGCAGCGTATAACAAGGCCATACCCTGCTGTGGCTGCCTCTATATATATACGCGTGATTAACGGTGTCACGGATGGTGCAGGTAATGCAATATAGGGTTGCATGGTTGCTGAGGTTGCCCGGCTTGAACATGGCCCACCCCTTGCGGTAAACTTTCTCTAAGCATATGCCAAACCTTCTTTGACATCACGGACATGCTGGCCACCACCCAGCGATGAAAAAACATTGCATTTGCATTGCAACTAACACATGAATGCAGCCAAATCAAGTTACAAAACAACGTTGTGCTAACATGCAACGCTTTGTGAGCGAATTCAGGGTGCATGTAACACGTAAACAATACTGTATATACTGTCTGAGAACACCCTGAACGACTGCAGGCCATAGGACAATGGTTTATAACTAACACATGAGTAAAACTGCTCTTACGCATGTGTGTTTTAGCTGCAGCGGACGACGAAGATAGAGACGTAAAAAATTGTATGACGTAAACCAACTATGTGTGACAGTTATGTGCACAGAGAGCGTCCCCTCTTTTTAGGCATAGCTGGCTGACTCAAAACACCACGACAGCGTTGCCAGTTACACTCATGATCTAGGACAACCCGGCACTTACCTGCTACTTACGTCGCCTCATTCCAGATGGTTGCAAAAAAGTCGCTGAAATCCGCAGCGAGGTCAGCTTTCCGAGAGCTGAGCGCACCAAAGCTGGCCAACCGGTTCGACAATGATATAAACCACGCTTGTGCTGCGTTCTAGGTCCAAGAAATACCGAAAGTGAAGACCTATAAGGTGCGCTCGCTGCCCAGCCTGAACGTCCCTAAAACATGGTCGACAATGGAAATCGGGCAAGAATATCACGGCCCAGGCGCTCCCATGTCAAATACTCCGTTTCTAAACTCCAGACTATAATAAAAATCGTCCACAAAAATTTCCTGGCTTGATTCGCACCACCATTGCTAATACACTAACATGTTTGTGCCAAAATCGACCCTCCGCGAGCAGACGATCTGCGACCCATTTGTGTTGTGCCGCTGTGATACAGCGCTACACATAAAAACTTGCGCAGAAAATATTCACAGCCTTTAAGCATAACTAACAACCTTTCGTTTTTGCTACTGGGCGCCCGAAATGATAAACGCACGTGAAAACGCCGGCCACGATTGTCAGGTCGCCATATCCACCTCACTTCATTCCCGCACCCACTTTTTCGCTCCAAAATCGGTTATATTTTTGGTCGAGGTACCTACTTTCCCGCCATTATACCCGGTACCCGGGTACGGAATCCGGGTACCATGTGCCGGTACCACGGGTCGGGTACATCATGCCGGGTACGGTCCACATGGGGTACGGTCCATATAGTGACCCCCCCCCCCGGTACCTCGGTTATAGTGACCACTAGGACGATTTAGGACAAAGTCCTAAATTTAGGACCGTGGGATGATTAACAAGAACAATAGATTCGACAGATCTCAGCAGGCCCAATATCTATCAGACGTCGAAGCCTCCTAACTTCTCAAATAATTGTCCTAAAGAACTCATAATAAGATTCAACAGTAGGAAAACTTTGGATGTAACATTTGGTTGTTACAACATTTATCTCGTTTGCTGGTCAGCTTTACGAACAAACGATTGGCCTTCCTATTAAAAATTAAAATTAAATTATAACATGCCTCCGTTGGGAGATCATGAAGCACATATTCCTTGATGGGTGGTGGAGTGGAGAGAGCCGCGTAATCGGACTATCCTAACGCTAATCTATCTAGTCTAGAAAAATCCTAACTACCCGACTCATCAAAACGCCTCCTCCTCTTGGGGGGAGGTGGCTTGCCCACAGGGTCGGGCGTGTGAGCCTTGACAATCTTCTGCCACCACGTCTTGTTCTGCATGGCAGTCCAAAGAAGGGAGAGAGAGTGGATGCGGTATTCAAACTGGGCTGGGACCAGTAGGTCATCCAGCAACATCTGGACGTAGTTCATGACATGTTTCCCTACCCTTTTGGGAATGCCCTTGGGGCCAGGCCAGGTCGGAATGTACGTGCCGCCCTGGCTGGCCAAGCCGCTGGGGGCCTGCCAGACCAAGAGCGGTGTCGACCTGGCTGGTGCGAGCAAGGTGTCCTACAAATGCTATCCTACGCTGTGCATGGCCTTCCTATGGAGATCAACAAATTGCGCCGGGCTACCAAGGTAGACGCCCTGGCCACGCAGGTCCCCGATCGAGCTAGATCGCCAAGCGAACGGCCACCATCGCCGCCCAACCCGCCCGGCCGGGTCGGGCCAGCGATGACCCCTCGACTCGTGCATCCTGGGCGGACCTGCTAGTACGTTCAAGATCCAGGCAACCGATACCACCACTGCCATTACCATCAAGCTACAGGAGCTGACACGCGCCGCGAGGCTGCGGCTGACCGCGACCGCCGCCGCTGCCGGGTCATCCCATCAGGCGCTTCGATTAAGGAGCCGGGGGATCGAGACCCCAGACTTTCTTCTCGAAGAGATCAGGCCGGAATCGACTCTTCAGCCGCGCATGGAGCTGCCAGGTATCACACTGCAGGGCGCCTACGCACCGCCTGCCCCATCCACGGGACAAGGCTGGGCCCCCAGGTCGATCAGTGGTCCTCACCTTCAGGGACATCGCTGCGCGAGTAATTCGGTTCCTCTCTCGCCGCAAGAAGCTGGCGCGTACCCCCTGGTCGCTTGACGACGACCTGACGCCAGCCCAGCAGCTAGCAACAACGCCGCGACCCGAGTGGCCTGACTTTATCCGCCACAAGTCCAACCGTGAGAAGCCCCAAGCGTACCGACTGGCGGAGCGGGGACCTAGCTTGATGTCAACAACAAACTGTGGAAGCCCCCCCGGGATCCCCCGGCCGGTCGGGATAGAGCAAGCTAGTGTTCTAGATCTATGGGCGGGCAATTAGAATGGGACAGCCAGTTAGGCATTATTGCACGTCTTGGCATAAAGCACATTATAGCTCAGCATTGCTGCACTAGGCTCTAGCTGTCTAGATTCTATGTGATGGCATTTTCAGCCATGGCGCCTTGTGGCCATTTGCTCGCGCCTTGGCCAACGTCTTGAGCCCACCTCACCTTATAAGCTATGCATCAGCCTACTGATGGTACTGCATGGTTATATTGCATCCACAGTGTTGCGCCCCGGCAGGCTCTGCTATGGAGAGAGCGCTCTGTGGCCTGCCCACTTAATTGTGGCAGTAAGAGAAGCTCGGGCGCCCCCCCTCCTTCTCATTGTGTATGTTCCTTTACTCATGCAAGTACTTGCATATCTGTCTCCCTCCACGCAGGTCTTCGATCCTACTTATCCACGTACGCGGCTCGATCCCGCCGTCTTCGCGTCTTTCCTCTCAGATAACTACAGTGTACCCTAGTCCTTCCACGACGTTGGAATGCCATGCGTCCAGAAATAGTTGTCTCACTAGCGTAAGAATAATAATCAGATTTCATCTGAGCTATCTTCTGCAGTAATGTCAGAAGAGACACCATTAATTCCATTTCCGCACTGACGACTAATTATGCTCACGAGCATGATGCAGTCCCCATGTAAATCCATTAATTCGTTAAAGGCTTTAGCAAGTAGTTTTGTTAAAGGTAATGAAAAGCCAAGCACACGCGCTATTTGCTTTTCTTCATGTCTCGGTATTTCCGCCTCGTCGTATCTACAGGCCGTGCTGGCTTCTCGATCCCAAACCTGGCGGCGCCCCTGCGCCCGATCGGCCGCGGCGCATCTTCCTCTTTACCACCGCGTCTCCCGGGGGGGGCCGACGATGACCGCCCTGTACCAGCCTTGCCACCCGAGGGGGCACCCCATTTCCCTCCGCTCGCGTCCCGCTCCTTTCCATACCGACCATTTCCCTTCTTGGCCGGGTATGGCCCATCCCTGGACCCATATGCCCGGGGTGGCACGGACTGTGACCGGCGCTGCACGCTTGACTCCTCGGATTTGCGCATCGTCAGCTCGACGCGGCTGGACGTGAGGTCGTCCAGCGGCTTGCCGCTGCGGAGCGCGTCTTCGATCTGCTCGGCGAGCACCTGGTCGCGTTTGGTCAGCAGGCTGGTGATCACACCTGGCAGAGACACGTGGCACGGCCAAGTACATGATGATGATGAAGCACAGGATCAAGCCGTCCATATAGGCAACAAGAAGGTGCAACAAACCCCAACAACAGAAGAAGGGTCAACCAGATGCACTGGCTGACATTCATTCACGATCTGCGTGCCTGCATTCGGAGTGCCATGCGTCAGGCAGCCCCATTTTTAGGACGAACCGTGACAGCTGAGAACCCTAGTTAATGAAAGTAACTGTCCACAAAATTGCTGGCAGGCAACACTGCTGCCATCCGTCAAAAGCTTTTGAGCAAAAAAGACAGGCTATGCAAGGTGGGGAACCAGGGGCATCATCCCACAAAATAAATACATAGTAACCAGAGTCACCGCAAAATGCATGCGCCGGTGATGGTTAACAAGGTGCCTCGGCTAGGAGGCTCGCATAATGAGAAGCAGCAACAGCATGAGAAGCAGCAACAGCATGAGAAGCAGAACGGCAGGCTCACCTGTGTTGCCAGCACGCGCGGTGCGCCCTGTCCGATGGATGTAGTCCACCTGGCAGCCCAAGATATGTCAGGCGCATGGCAGGGAGCAATCATACAAGGAAAAAAGAGATAGTCATGGTGGGCACGGCGTTCGCAGGCTGTGTCTATGCTGCGCACAGGGCTAATCCTCGGTCTGCTAGCATGTAGTGCTGTTTCAAGCATGCTCTTGCTTCAAGCATGCTGTGCAATCAGGCACAACTGCCTGGTTGGTAGCATCCATGGCGAGCAGATCATTCCTGTCTGACGGGATGGCACTCGCATGCATAAATGGCATGTGACGGCACTCCCTCACGCACCGGATTCAGTGGGAAGTCAAAATTGATGATGTGCTGCACTTGCAAGTCCAGGCCGCGGGCTGCCAGGTCAGAACACACCAGCACCTGCAGGTGGCAGGGGCATGTGAATTGGGCCGTCCTCATCCATTGAAGAAAGTTAGTTATGCCCGGCGTAGCATAATTTGCATGCACGCCGGGGTCATGGGGAACTGAAGGGATCACTACAATAGGGCCAATTAGGCCCCGACAGTACACGTAAACATGTGCAAGCCCCCCATATCTATGCCGGTCTGAGACGACACCTTCCAGTAGCATGCACGTAGTGCCATGTCAAAGGCCATGCCCACTCACGAGCTTGAACATGCCATGACAAACAAAGCAGGCCAGAGACCACCCTCATTACAATTCGTTCAAGTGGCCCGCCGGAGCGGCTGTACAATTTTTCCCAGTGAGCGCGCTGCCAAGTGTACTTGTGGGCAAATTTTTAGGTGCCCCGTCACTTCGAGGTACTAAAAATTAGGCTACGGTACGAATTCAGCGAATTTCAGCGAATTTTCAGTCGAACCAAAGGAAGTGACGCCAACTACCAAAACGTTTCCGTTACGAATTTTCAGCCCAACACTCGCGCAAAATGAAGTGACGGCAACTACCAAAAAGTTTCCGTTACGAATTTGCACTCCCACACGTTTGCACAAGAGGAAGTGACGGCAACTACCAAAAAGTTTCCGTTACGAATTTTCAGTCCCACACTTCGCGCAAATTTTAGTAGGGCTGCACGCAAGCTACCTTTCAAAATTTTGCGCTAGTATGGAACGCAATTCATTCGTCCGGAGGAATGCTGCTCGTCAACTGCCCCCGTTCAGAAAGTTGCGCCGAACTTTACTTGAGATTTGGAAATCTGAACGTGCGGTTGGAGTTTCGCGGGGAAACCCAAGTTCCCCAAGTAATTCACCAATGACGCGCTTCGAACACTTGCCCGCTAAAACCTAAGCAGCCGCTCCGGCTGGCCACTTAAACGAAACTTGATGCTGCACCACGCACGCTCAAAACCGTCAACGGAAGGCTGCTAGGGAACCAAGAATCTTCTGGCAGATTCCTAGCAAACGTCGCTATCCACCTGCTCGCCCGCTCACTCGTCTGCTCACCACCAGAGAGGCATCCGAGCGTCTACCATCCGCGGCATTGCCAGTGCACAGGGTGACGGGGACAAGAAAACGCGTTTCTGAACAGTGACGATTACCCAATACTGCGGGTGCCCCTTACAGCCACACAAAGCAGGAAACGAGGCCCCTCATTACCATCCTCTTTATGCTCTCCATGCTCTCCAAGTCTTCATGCTACGAGGCGCAGCAGTCTGAACGGCAGCTTGGCCCTGCTGAAACACCGCCCATGATACCCCGCAGACTGGTTAAGGAACACAGCAGCGGAAGGAACACAGCAGCTGAAGCCCCACACCCCTTGCACCAGACTCTTAAGCACGCCCCATTCATTCATTCATTCCATGCCTCCTTTGGGATAGTCACGGACTACCAACTTTTGAGTAGGTACCTTCCATCCCTGTTTGATGCACAGCAAGAAGGGGGCATGGACCCACCCCTTCTTGAATTGCCTTGAAAGGCAGGTCACAGGTTAAATTAAACAGCTCACTGGGAGAGTCTAGCAACTGCTGTGGGCGCAATAAAGCTTCGACATCGCAAAAGCCGATAGCGGATGCAGTAAGGCTGCCCCGTGCATGGTCCAGTGGCCACAGATAGGCTTGGAACTGACTTAGAGGCGCCGGTGTGGGAGAATATAAAGGCCTCTCCCGGAGCCTAAAGGGTTTTAGGGGCATACCCAGGGTTCACCCACAACCCCCATGCCCGCCCCCACCTCCAGTTTGCGCCACAGACCTTTCAGTCGGAACTATACATGCCCCAAAACCTAGACAGACACCCTATCCCCTGAACAAACCCAACGAACTGACCAACCACTTTAACGCTGGCCCTCGGCATCCCTAATGTCACACCCACGTCCCACAGATACTTTACTCTTAGCATCACTTGATACCACCCGAACACCACCCGAACATCACACGCCTTCATCATTCCTTTCCTTTCCCCCCAAGCCCTACCTTTGGCGCGGGCTCTTCGTCGTCATCATAGTCACCACCGCCCTCGTCCCCGTCCTTAGCGCCTCCTCGGAACAGCTTCAGACCCTCGGCACGATCCGCTGCTGGCACCGCCCCATGGTAGTTGATTGTCTCCACGCCGGCATCGTTCAAGTAGTGGTCCACGGCGCGACAGCTGTCCACCGTGTTGCAGAAGACCATCACGCGCTCCTCCTTGCGCACCGCCTTGTCCACCAGCTGCGGGCGGCAGAATGAAAGAAATTGCCGGACGGGCAGCAGAACAAGAGAAGACATACCATTAGAAAAGAAATAGTGAATAAAAGAAAACAACACAAGAAAAATCCAGACAGGTGGCAGAATAAGGCACGGCAAGGCGATTACACGAGGCCACGAGAAAGCCAGATACAAGGCCAGGCAAAGGCCGTACGCGGGCCTGGCAATGGATAAAAATAACACAAGCCAGGCCGCGGGATGACCCTAGGGCCAGCCAGAAATAGCAGGCAGCGAGAGGACCCCAAAGGACCCTGTAATTTTCTGCGCCGAGGACACAGCTGGCCGATGATAGTGTGGTGGTGTGCAACCAGCCGCATGGTTTGTGGCGGTGTGCAACCAGCCACATGGTTTGTGGTGGTGTGCAACTAACAGTATGATTTTCACAACACCCATGACATCAAACGCAAGGTGTGCACGCGTACCAATCAGCCATGCACCGTGCATTTTTAAAAAAAGGACAAGCTTGATGCACCACTTCAAAGAGTAAAAAGAGTGATGAAAAAGAACAAAAAAAACATGGTGTTAAAAGAGGTTGAAGAGATGTGCACTTCAACCTCTTTAAGCCACCATGGCAGAGGGCAGAGGGCCAGGGCTGAGATACAATCTTAAGTTAACGGTGAAACATTAGCAAGATTGTATTCTCATAAAACAAAAGAGGCAATGGCGGATCATTGCCGGCCTAGCTTGCTAAAGGCATAGTCCACCGGCACACAAGCTGACATCATCCTAAATTATTTAACACGGGCATGCGTCACACCCTGGCCGGAACGGTGCTGAACACGCCACTACAAAACTAACGTGGCCACACACACCCAGGCTAGTACGTTACCTGTACAAGCCTTAAAACTGACAAGCATAAATCTCGCCCATCGCCCCCTTGGACCGGTCCGAGTCCACTATACAATAACTCACTAAAACGTTCAGCCAAAGATTCGTTAAGCAACCAGCCGACCCTACAGGTCCCTAGCTTCACAGCCGGTGCACTACTAACAAAACCATTATGAATCTCCGCCAGCAAGACGTATAATACCCACTAAAAAATAGCCGCTGACCCTTATAAACAACCGGTTCTTTCCAGGAGAATTTAGGCGAGCATAAAGAACGGATCCGTCAGCCCATGTCGCAGACAGCCTTCCACATAGCAGGCCAAGGCATAGCGGCCCTATCTTTCCCGCATGCGTTCATGAAGTACATTCAGAAAACCGAATAGGCTATCCGCGTGTTGGTCATATCCCGCACACAAGCCACCACCACGCGCCTGCTCGAGGTCGCCGAGCCGGCTGCCCCTCGCTGGCATCCCGTTTGAACAAAATGATGCTATAGTATAGCGTCCCGTAGCCCAGATACAAGTCCGGTAGTAGTATCCCCGTGACCCAGATACACGTATAGCGTCCCGTGACCCAGATACAAGTCCGGTAGTAGTATCCCCATAACCCAGATACACGTATAGCAACCCTTTCATGTGCAGGCGGCCACCACGCACCCGCTTGAGGTAGTCGAGCCGGTTCTCCCCTGCCGGCACGGTAATGAAGTTGTGGCGTGCGCTGGCCACCCCCTTGTGCAGCGTCGACGTCTTCACGTGGGCCATGCTGGGGAACTTCTCGGCGATCATGTTGGCGATGCCCTGTTGTGGCCATGCAGGCACGCGGGAAGGTTGGGACAGGTTGCAGCCGCAAAGGCAACTTGCACTTGAGAGACACATGGGGACGATGTGTCGCACATCTTGGTGAAAGATGTTTGAGGAAAGATGTGGCACACAAGGGGAACGACAAGGGGGTGGTCACTGCCCCCGCCTCGCCGTGCATCCATCCATCAGGGGTGAAAGGTACCTGAGTGAATGGGAACGAGTCGTTGGCGATCATATCGGCGATGCACGGCCATGAATGCAAGCGGGGAGG
This sequence comes from Mesostigma viride, assembly GCA_009746045.1. NCBI lineage: Eukaryota > Viridiplantae > Streptophyta > Mesostigmatophyceae > Mesostigmatales > Mesostigmataceae > Mesostigma > Mesostigma viride. Next base: position 2,328,616 of record RPFO01000072.1, read on the forward strand.
TTTGGACAAGGACCCAGGGACAGTGCAAATGTGACGTTACTCTAAACCACCAAAAAAACACCAATTTTACAACCGATTGTACAAATGTACAATTATAAATACCTTTAGCATGCTAGCGAATCAACCTGCGGTACTTTCAAGATGATTGTGGCCACGAGCAAGACTTAACTGTGTCAGTAAGCGGTGATGCCTTCTTTAAAATATGCAAGCCTTATTGACGCTTGGATTGGGCGCTTTGACAGAATGTGCATTCTTGAGAATACCTTGAACATAAGACTGAAAAAAAAATGATGATAATAATGAAGGTTTTATAATAAGCCTTAACGGCAGTCCAAAGTAAACAAACCGTGAAAGTTTTGCGAACCCACGCGGAAATCATGAAGGACCCCACCTGGGGGGGTGGAGTGTGTGTGTGTGGGGGGGGGGAGAATTTCCTGCGAATGATACCAACAAACATGGTCATAACCATGCTAGCGTTTCCCATGCACCTTCTTAACGGCGGCGGCCAGGAGCACACACTACACTGTTATAAGCAAACTGCACACACACACCCTGAATGACTGGCCGTACCTTCTTGACAGTGGCGGCCACCAGCACACACTCCATCGGGAAGCCCCTGGTGCGCGCGGCCATCTTGACACGGTCAATCACTCGCTGCACCTCGGGGCCAAAGTCCTGGTCGAACATGGTGTCCGCCTCGTCCAGCACCTGTTCAGACCATCAAACATACGATGGCGACGGTGGCATTGGGAATCCATCAATCAATAAGATAATAAATCACGGGAGACCCTGATTACACAATAACCACGCGCCCTCACCAGATACACCGCGCACCTCGCACGCATGCACGCCCTCACAAAATCCAAGCATCAGCAAACACCAGATAGCGCACACAACACAACCCTCACCAGATAGCGCACACAACACAACCCTCACCAGATAGCGCACACAGCTCAGAGAGAGATTCCCTTCCTCCAGATGCTGCAGCAGCCGCCCTGGGGTGGCCACCAGCAGGTCCAATGGCACCGCCAGCGCCGCCTTTTGCTGTTTCCACTGCCCGCCACCACCGACCTGCATCGAACAGCCGCCGTGCGCGTGCGTGTGTGGACATGGCAAGGATCAGGAAGGGGCGAACATCTGTGCTTTAAGGGCAGCTTGTCAGGTGCAGGTGGCCAAGCAAAAGACAAACATGAACTGCTCAGCAAGTGTCAAGAACCAGCTGCAAGAAAAAATTAAGTCGAGATCGACAAAGTTGGGTGCCCCCAGCTGCAAGCGCCAGCTGTGGTTTACACCCTGTGGGACACAGCGCGTCGATGTCCGCACGCGTCAGCTTGTCTCAGCTAGTCTCCTTCTCCTTGAGTCACGACTGTGCATCCAGCTATAAGATAGGGACTGTGCATCCAGCTATAAGATAGGGACTGTGCATCCAGCTATAAGATAGGGGCTGTGCATCCAGCTATAAGATAGGGACTGTGCATCCAGCTATAAGATAGGGACTGTGCATCCAGCTATAAGATAGGGACTTGCAAGCTGCCTACCAGACACAGGCAAAACTTGGTCTGTCCTGCTTGTCTGCCGTGCTTGTCTGCCGTGCTCGTCTGCCGTGCTTGTCTGTCGCGCTTGTCTGTCGTGCTTGGCACACTGACAAGGGCCACCAACGGGCAAAACTTACCTGTGCATCAAGAACAAATTTAGAATCATTTTCCCCCAAATAACCAGAGACGTCTGGAGGCTCCCTCAAGACACGGCCAGAGCCTGGGACACCAATAAAGCACAGAAATGCACAATAAGGTTGACAACACTGAATGCCTTGCAGCGCCTTAACCAAGCTTATAAGCCACTTCGCGTCTGTAAGCCCATCCGAACAAAAATTATCGCCCAAATTGCTGTCTTCCCTCCAGCAACAAACACCCTCACAGCTCTCCTCCCTCCAGCAACACCCACGATATGCCCTATTAGATAGACCCCCTGACATAGCAAAGGAATGCGTGGCACTGTGGGGCATTACCCATGTACATCATCGCATCGCGTCCCCATCCCCAGCCCGCCATCCCTCCCCGCCACCCACCTGCGCGCTGCCCGCCATCCCTCCCCACCACTCACCTGCGCGCTGCGGAACTTTGCGAAATGCGACAGCGACTTGGCCACGGAGAGCACCTGATCCGACAGCTCCCTCGTGGGGGTCAATACCAGCGCCCGGGGATGGCGGGGCCGCATGACCCCCAGCGTGTACCCCACGTCATCGCTACTGCTGACATCCGCCCCATCCGCATCACTAGCTGCACTCGGCCCATCGGGATTTAAAGCCCCCCTCACTGGCTGCTGCCTCCTCGCCACGGCCTCCATGGCTGTCTTCTCGTCGTTCTTTAGCCGCTGGATCACAGGGAGCAGGTAGGCGAGGGTCTTGCCGGACCCGGTGTGGGACGCCAGGAGCACGTCTCCGCCCTCGAGGATGGCAGAGATGGCCTTCACCTGCCAGGGGGGGTGGGATGCGTGTCAGACATGACGATAAAGATCGTCATCGTTTCAATCACATTTCAGCCACCATGGCTGGAATCGTACATGACTGAAGTGAGGATGACTATCTACGCTAGGATTTCCAAACCAATCTCTGCTGCTCCCTCCCTCCCCCCTCCCCCCCTCCCCCTCCAGTCACCCCAGTGACCACTTCCACCGCTGCTGTCATGACTGCTGCCATTGAACTCCCAGAGAAGAGGAAGGTGAAGGAGGATGGGTAGGACGCCTAGAAAGTGTGATGCGGAATACAGACAAAAATCATACTACTAACAAATATAGAGCTACAGATGAAACAAAGTTCAAGCAGATGATATTGTTTTCTTGTTCAGCATGCCAAGCAAGTTGTTTGACCGGTCAGGTCCTGAGCAATTTGATGAGTTAAGTGCCCAGTAATTGGTTTGACCAGTCGAATCCAGGTTAGCTCTTCAAGGGTTAAATGCCAAATAACTCATTTGACCAGCCGTGTACTTACAGCACGCAGAGGCATGGAGATGGCACGGTCGGCTATCATCAGAAATACATCTGAAGAAACTTTTAAAGAAAGAAAAAACAGCACAAAATCCGCTGAAAGGTACAATGCCTCGTAACACGAGTAACTGAGGTAACACAATAGAATGCAGACGGTTTTGGAGAATGAAGACAATTTGCCTGTTAGCGGCAAGAATCGCGAGGCGGTAGCTAGGGGAATATAAATACTAACTTGAGCAGCTGCAGCTACAGCCAGCGTGTGTGCATCATTACGGACTAAATGTTTGATAGGTGAAAGTCGCATAACATTATCCTCAGCCCTGTACGTCGAGATAGAATATTCTCGCATCTCCACCAAACCCGTCGGACAGTGCACATAAAAGTGAAAAAAATCGCATAAAAAACGCCAGGAAATCGCTAGAATTTGCGCAACAAACCTGAATTTCGGTAGGTTCTCGCAGACCTTGCACCGTGAGGGCTGTCACAAGTTCCGGCATGAGCCCTAGCCCCTCGAATCGCGACATTGGCGGCGCGTCCGCGGGCTCGGCCACGGCTGCCACAGCACGTGGTCGTGCCGACTTGTTGCCTTTCCTAACCTGACTAGGGAGTCGGGATAGAGAAGAGCTGCCCAAGACTTTCTGCCATCGAGCGGTATCGATGACTGCGGTCCCATGGAAATCGCGGCGGGTTTCCAACGGGGCAGGAGCATTCCCACGGCTCGAAGGACGTGCCAGCAGAGATTGGCATGTAGAAATTGGCAGGACTGCTGCTGATCGGCAACAGAAATAAGCCTGCATCTTTGGCAGGGTGGCAAACGGGGATATTAAACACGGCAAATTGTGTATATGCCCTTCCACGCAACCCCTCAACTGCCGAATGTCGCTCAGGGCGGAACCCTGTTTGCCAATTAGCAGTCGCCCGGCCTGCGCGACAACACTATTGCAAGTTAAGAAGGCCCCCAGTCCGCCGCGTGGGCTACGCCAATGACGTAATACCATACAGATTAGCGATTCCCAGAGGCCCTATCAAACAGCCGGCTGCAGCTATGGCTACTGTGATTTGCAATTTATCGCGTTATACCGGCCGCCGCTTCGCCTCGCTAAATTGTGAATTCCCTGTTTCTTCAGATACTTCTGACGGCCCCGTACTGCAGCCTGCTCAGTAAAAAGGGCACAGGCCACAGGGTGAAGGCAAAGAGTCCGTGTTCCTGCTGCAGTTTGCCAGGGCAGCGCAATCGTGGGTTTTGCTGCCATCCGCCACAGTAAGACACGAGTCTCTTTGTGAACCCACTGAATAGTAGTAATCGCCCGATGACACATGACTCATGAGCCATGAGGAATTGATCATGATTCATGAGGATAGACTAGATAGTCATAGGATCAGGGATATTCAAAAGAGATAGGATACAGTAGCCGATGCCCGATAGGCGATAGTCCTCGGAGGCTCGGACTTGGGATCAAAAGCTTGCCTATGGTTTATCGGCTATCGCCTTCTAGTATGTATAAGCTTGCTAGCAATTAGCATCCTGCTTGCAAGTTGCATCCAAGGGATCCGGCATGCTTGCATCTGATTCTGACGTGGGCCAAAAACCAATTATTTCCCAAAGACGTCTTCCTAGGGCGTGCACTGCAGTGCAGGCGCACAGGCAGCAATCCCGATCGATAAAGCAGCGAGGTGGATTAATTATTTTGGCCAATTACCGACCTGCGTTGACTCTAGCTTTGCAACGACGGCACCATGATGTGGACAAACTTGTAGCTGATGCAGAGCGTCTTCCTAAAGCGTCTTTATTCGTTTCTCTTTCCAGAATAATTACACAAGTCAGTCGGTGAACCAGAAGTGACCATTTGGATAGCAAGCGTACTTGATATTCGTTGCGGTGACAAATATGGCAGCTGGGGTACGTCATCTTTAAAGAACTTTTTTTTTTTTGCATGCCCACGTTGTTGGAGGATGCGCCAAAGCGTTTATCTGCACAATTCGCGCATCAGCTGTGGACCTGTGCTTAGCCCGAAAGGATCTCCGGAGCGGAACCATGAGCACATGTTAGGGAGGACGAGACAGAGAGACAAACACAGAGAGAGGGAGTGGGGGTAGATAGAGGAGTAAAACGTTCTCCATCGTATATGAGGTCCCAGCTGGGATTCTTCGTGCTCGTTTGTCATGCTGGGGACACCGAATCACTCATGCTCTTTTCCTCTCCCTTTCGCCCCCTAACCTTTTTCTGCTCGTAGTTAGTTAGCGTGTTCTCTGTGGATGAGTAAGTGGCAGAACAGCAGAGAGTCAACTGCCTGATTTGTGAGGATTGCTTGCCTGATTTGTGAGGATTTACTACAGTCTCACTCGGTCAGTGGTGTTGTGGCTTTCCATGGCCTTGTCACATATCGTTTAAGATTTTTCACATATCCCTGCTGCGTGACCTTCCAAAGAGAGGCGCGTTGTGATCGACATCTATAAAACTACTTATCCCTGCTGCTCTTTGCAGGATGACCATGATAACTGGTATTCAGAGGCTCCTAGCCACCATAATGAAAACTTCCTTACTCCCTCATGCTCCCGCTGAAGCACGGCCGTCAATCCCCTGATAATCTCGCAGGATGACTTTGACTACCTATTCAAGCTGCTTCTCATCGGCGACAGCGGCGTAGGCAAGAGCAGCCTTCTCCTGCGGTTCACCACCGACACATTCGATGACCTGTCCCCGACGATAGGTGCGCCGGCATTCCCCCAACATACGTGGGCTCACATAAGTGCGGTTTTTTAGCGGGGTTTCAGCGCTAGCGGGGCGGTAGGTGTGGTTGAGCACACTAGCACGCGTGCAGAGTGCGACCTATGCTAGGTGTCCACAGTGGAAGGATGTTTTCCAAGGCCTCTATTTTGAAGGCATGCGGGAAAGTCATGTGGTGAGATGGCATAATTTATGGCCCCGCAAATCGTGTATAATTCAGTCTCCATGTATATGTCGCCATCACGCATGCCGGTGCGCAGAAACTGTCCCTGTGTGGCAAACTTACGCAAACATGGTCCGTTTGTCTCCTGTTTGGCATGAAGCAAGTAAGTGCAGTCATGGAGATTAGTTACGTAATTACTCTACATGTAGACTGCGTCGCGTGAGCAGAACATGCCTCTGTGTACCCTCAGAGGCATGGGTACACCGTTGGCTGCCGCTCATGCATGCTGCTAAGGATGATGCTTGTCAGGCCGCATCATGCATGCTGCTCAATGCTCATGCTTATGCGTACCAAGGCGTACTGTGCATGCCTACCAAGCCAACCTTGTCGGCTTTTTCCACGCGGCTCTCTGGGAAGTCTTCTGGAGGGCATTCCATGTTTGCTCGGCTACGATTACAGTGTTGCCGGTAGCTCGGTGGCAAGTACCCCCCCCAGCCCCCGTCTCGGCAGATTTCTTCAAGGGTCCAAAAGAAATATCCGAGATACATCAAACAAGTCAGATAAAATCCCAGATATGCCCAGTGGCTCATTTGCCTGTCCGCCTGCCTGCCGCTGCTCTTCCTGCAAACGCAGGCGTGGACTTCAAGCTGAAGATGCTCACGCTGGATGGAAAGCGCCTAAAACTGACCGTGTGGGACACAGGTACGGGCCTACGGGGGAGCGATGACATAGGTTGGTGAGGGCGATGACCAGTGCTTCTACTAACGGGACTATTTCGTCAACCGGTTGACGAAGTTTGAAAATAGTAGTAAAATAGTCAACCATTTTGGGCAATTCGTCAACCACATTCGTCAACCAACTCGGCAATTCGTCAACCAATTGACGAATATGTTCCGAAGTTCGTCAACCGGTTTGACGAAATTTTTAGGGTATTCGTCAACCACCCAAGTCCTGAAGGCCAGACCTAAGGTCCAGCGGCGCGGCGTCAGGCCGTCAGCCCGTACCATCTGAATCCTAGGTACGCTGCAGTTGGAGTTGGTTTGGAAAGACAGTACGTCAGTACGGTTCAAAACCATGCTCGGGTACCAAAACTGAAGACGAGCAAGGCAGGACTTGAGCCGACCAGGGCATTAAAAAATTATCCCTACATGTAAAGACCTGTAATCGCCCTGGGCAATCATGGTATTAATTACGTGACGACCTCAGGCCGTCTGGCGACTTTCATGTGCGATAAAATATTGCATGCGAAATTGTTTCGATAATGGCGGCGGCGATGTTTAGGTAGTGTTGCATGAGCTAGAGAATGTCGAAGAAAAACGGTTGGCAGGTTTCAAGACTAGCACCTTAGATGCTCTGTTTAAGAAGCAAGCTGGAGAAATTGTAGAAACAGAAAATATCGTCGACCTAGGCCGCAGTTTAGATGGAAAGGAGGGCAGGCAGGGTCGCGACAAACGCAAGAGAGTAGAGCTTTAGGAAGAGGATGGGTCTAATGCGCAGGAAGAGGAAGATGGCGGTATTAATTACGTGACGACCTCAGGCCGTCTGGCGACTTTCATGTGCGATAAAATATTGCATGCGAAATTGTTTCGATAATGGCGGCGGCGATGTTTAGGTAGTGTTGCATGAGCTAGAGAATGTCGAAGAAAAACGGTTTGGCAGGTTTCAAGACTAGCACCTTAGATGCTCTGTTTAAGAAGCAAGCTGGAGAAATTGTAGAAACGGAAAATATCGTCGACCTAGGCCGCAGTTTAGATGGAAAGGAGGGCAGGCAGGGTCGCGACAAACGCAAGAGAGTAGAGCGTGAGGAAGAGGATGGGTCTAATGCGCAGGAAGAGGAAGATGGCGGCCAGTCATCATCATCTGACAGCGCCTCAAACTCTGTCGAGGAGGAATCTGTCGAGGAGGAATCTGGCGAGGAGGGGGCCCAGACAGAAAGGAGCAAGGCCGATGATGACGGCAGCTCTGGGCCAAGCTCGGACAAAACTGTGACAGTAGTGCCTGTTGATATCAGTGAGGAGGACGTGATGGTTGTTTAATGGCCTCGTGCTGTGCACACTTGACTCTGGCCTACTGTAGCTGTGAAGGATACTAGTCATTATTTTGTATTTAATGCAGTTGTCAACAACCACCAAGTGATATTGTGTTTTATCCACATGCATTACATGCGTGTGTGAGGCGTGAGCGACCTTAAGTTAATGATGAAGAAATAAAGCTTCCTCCCCCCCCCCCCAGGGTTGACGAAGCGCCACGGCAAATAGTCAACCAGTTTGACGAATTGCCGAGGCAAATAGTCAACCATTTGACGAAGTGCCGAGGAAAATAGTCAACAAGTTGACGAATGACAAAAACCCTTAGTAGAAGCACTGGCGATGACGCAGGTACGGGGGAGCGATTTTTCTTCTTCTTCTTCTTTTTAAAAATAGACACTGAAACAAATGAAAATAAATAAATAAATAATTCAATTGACATAGGTTGGTGAGGGCGGCGACACAGGTACGGTGGGACCAATTACACGGATGCATGGGGCTGAAGGCTGGAGGGAGGGGAGGGTTGGATTTTCGGATGCAGGTCGGTGGGCAGGTGGGTAGGGAGTCAGCAGACAGGGTGCACTTTGATAATGCCTTTCATGTGTGGCAGTGTACAAGAGGAAATTGAAGAAAAGGATATGCAACCACGTAGATTGGGGTTGTTGAGAAGGGATTTTCGACCAGAGGGTTTAGGGTGAGGGGTTAAGAGGAGGAAAGAGAAAGGCAGAGCCAGCAACACTGTGCTCAATTTACATATCTGTATCCTGCTTCCCGATAGCATGCCTGTCCTAGAACTAGAACCACCCAGAGAGGTATTAAGATCCTACTTTTTTGGCAGTTGGGGTAGCCTACAAGCAAAGCCTTGTTTGAGGATCTTGAGGGACCGGCATGAGTACGTGTGGTATTGTCGGGCTGTGTCCATTCCCATGATTGCGCAAATAAATAGTGGGGACCTGGGGATTGTGCTGGAGACAAGATAAATAAAGTAATTATATGTATGAATATGTTTGCTGCAGCAACGTTATTCTTCTGGTCATTGGCTTGGTAGGCTATGATTGATGTCAATATCTTTTCATTGACCATTTGTAAATTACCTGAGGGCTTAACTCCCATGGTTGCGCAAGTAAATGGCCATAAGCTAGGGCATATGTAAAATAAGATAAAATAAAAATAAATAAATGAGTTTCCTGCAGCAACATCATTCTTAGCTGGTCATTTACTTGGTAGGCTTTAATTGATCTTCATTCAATAATTCATTCTCTTTCAATTAACCAGTTCATGGATAACTTGAGGGCTTACTTTCGTCCCTGTTGTGTTTGCTTCCTCTGCGGCGGTTGCGTGCCTGGAGCAGCCGGGCAGGAGCGGTTCCGCACGCTGACGAGTTCCTACTACCGGGGGGCACAGGGAATCATCCTAGGTATGCGACAAACCAGCCAGCATCGCCCATAGACCACCAGTGCGCTTGCCTGCGCATGCGTGCTTGCCTGACTGAATGTATACCTTCCTGCCGTTGGATGGGTCCGTGGGCAACCTTGGTTCCGTACCGTTTGTCCTGGCAGTGGGGCTGATCTCGGTTGCGGTGCGTTATGTTGTGGAGTGTCGTTTGGAATTATGTTTGTGTATTTCGGTTGGTTTGTACTTGGGTACGTTCTCAGGCCCACGCCGTTGCTCAGCGTTGGGTGAAGCCACAGAGCTACTCGCGGTGATGACCTACAGCGGAGCATTGAGTCAAAGCTGTTTGGCGGCGTGAAAGGCCGACACGCAGGAGAAAGCTTTGAATCACGTTGCAGCAAATGCTGTCAATGGCCGACGTTGTCGACATGTCCGGGGCTGGGCGCTGAGCGAGTAATCTATTCTATTATGTCTTTTATTATTCAAAAATACAATACACTTGGCGAATTTTTATTTTAACATGTACTAGGATCACTTTGATGCGTGCTCTGTTTGAGCTGATGACATTCGAGGTATCCCCGTACGACCCTTCGTTGTTTGTGGCACAGACTCCCTCAGGTCCCTTGTTTGTACAATTGCATGGGGATGACCTGCGGGTGGTAGCACCCCGTGCTGTTCTGCATCAGTTCTATGCGGATCTCGCTAAGCGTTTCCCTGTGGGCGAGCTGCAGGTGGTGGACCAGCAGACTCCGCGTGTCTTCTGCGGTGTAGTGCAGACCCTGCGGGTGATGTCTGGTAGGCATCAGATGCACCTGGGTATTCCTGACAAGTATCGGGAGGAGCTGATGGGCTCGGTGGATGAGCTGTGTGCTAAGGGCCTGTGGAACCGCCTGCGTGGCAAGCTAGGCTGGATGGCGGCAGTGTGTGCGCCCGATCTGGTGGTGCTGAGTAGGACGGTAGACGACGTGTTGTCGCAAGTCCATCCGTCGGTTGTGAAGCGGTATGTGGCCGAGAGCCAAGGTGTGGTGCTTTCTGGCATGTCGGTCTCTCAGCCCGCTGTTCTTCACTGCTTTGCAGATACGTCGGGTGAGGGCAGGGAACTGACCAAGGTGAGGGCACGGATGGGTGGTCTGTTTGTGCTCTGTAACCCAGGGGGTCGGGGATCGCTGTGTGGGTGGTATTCGAGACTGTGCAGGCGTGTGGCAGTTGGCTCTGACACAAACGAGTGCCGTGGTGTGTGTGAGTGTATCAAGGCTTCGCTGTACCTCGAGCACACCTAGTACATGTTAAAATAAAAATTCGCCAAGTGTATTGTATTTCTGAATAATAAAAGGACGTAATAGAATAGATTACTCGCTCAGCGCCCAGCCCCGGTCATGTCGACAACGTCGGCCATTGACAGCATTTGCTGCAACGTGATTCAAAGCTTTCTCCTGCGTGTCGGCCTTTCACGCCGCCAAACAGCTTTGACTCAATGCTCCGCTGTAGGTCATCACCGCGAGTAGCTCTGTGGCTTCACCCAACGCTGAGCAACGGCGTGGGCCTGAGAACGTACCCAAGTACAAACCAACCGAAATACACAAGCATAATTCTAAACGACACTCCACAACATAACGCACCGCAACCGAGATCAACCCCACTGTCAGGACAAGCGGTACGGAACCAAGGTTGCCCACGGAACCAACGGTAATGGCCAGAACCCAAAATAGCCCACAGCCAGAACCGACGACCCGTTGCCTGACCGTGCACATAAATTCCCACTGACCGCCGGCCCAGTAAATAAACCTCAGCGCGGCGCTGCCGGCTGACCTCCGGACTTAGCCAATTCCGAGCATAACCAAATTCCAATACTTTATGTGACTGCGAGCCCACAATATAACACCTGCCCCTTTTCTTTTGAGCAGTCACATCCACCACTCGGCCACTTAACCACAACCCACAGTCGACATACATGCCAACAACCCCGCACAATATCCATCACCACCCAAGGGTTACTCACAAACACTCTCGGAGACAGCACGCACAAGACGCTATGTACATGTTAAAATAAACCTCAACCAATGACACTTTCCCCACCAAATCAATTATGGAGCAAATTATCCAACCGTGCCGGGTCACCACCAGTATAGGGCAGGCATAAGGATCACCCCCGGCCCAAACAACGTTCTCAAGTTGGCCACAGGCTAAAATTCCACAGGGTCCAAGCTCAAACAACAACCAACAACTCCCGCAGATCCCCAAGAGTGCCCGACATGATCGCCCGCAGGATGCCGTACTGGTCGCGAGCACCTGCAAACAGCTTGGTCACTGCATCTGCAGGGTTGACCTTCCCCGGGATGTGAAGAACACTCACAGCATAGGACAGCTCCTTGAGCAACAGGAAGTCCAGATCACGCGTACGAGACAAAGCATTCAGAATGAAGCTTACAAGCGGCTGGCTATCCGTATGCACAGTTGTCGTCAGCACCAAACGGACACCCATCCACTTGCCCATCCAGCGCAAGAACTGCTCGAGGTACAGCGAAGCCTTGATACACTCACACACACCACGGCACTCGTTTGTGTCAGAGCCAACTGCCACACGCCTGCACAGTCTCGAATACCACCCACACAGCGATCCCCGACCCCCTGGGTTACAGAGCACAAACAGACCACCCATCCGTGCCCTCACCTTGGTCAGTTCCCTGCCCTCACCCGACGTATCTGCAAAGCAGTGAAGAACAGCGGGCTGAGAGACCGACAGGCCAGAAAGCACCACACCTTGGCTCTCGGCCACATACTGCTTCACAACCGACGGATGGACTTGCGACAACACGTCGTCTACCGTCCTACTTAGCACCACCAGATCGGGCGCACACACTGCCGCCATCCAACCTAGCTTGCCACGCAGGCGGCTCCACAGGCCCTTAGCACACAGCTCATCCACCGAGCCCATCAGCTCCTCCCGATACTTGTCAGGAATACCCAGGTGCATCTGATGCCTACCAGACGTCACCCGCAGGGTGTGCACTACACCGCAGAAGACACGCGGAGTCTGCTGGTCCACCACCTGCAGCTCGCCCACAGGGAAACGCTTAGCGAGATCTGCATAGAATTGATGCAGAACAGCACGGGGTGCTACCACCCGCAGGTCATCCCCATGCAATTGTACAAACAAGGGACCTGAGGGAGTCTGTGCCACAAACAACGAAGGGTCGTACGGGGATACCTCGAATGTCATCAGCTCAAACAGAGCACGCATCAAAGTGATCCGCCACACAATCGAGGCACTCTGCAGTCCCTCTATGGCCTTCAACAAGCCCATGAATTCTGCCCTCACTTCCTCCATCCAAAACGAGGGTGTGTGGACCACTAGGGGTGACGTACCCTCCCACACCTCACGCGCCACCTCCTCGCTAGAGTTAGGGAAAGCACGCTTGACATCAATAGACGCACACCCATAGTCTCTGCCCTCATCCAGGAAACCGAGATACAGCATGGTGATAATCGTGAAGCTATCCCACGCTCGACCTGGGGTGTACAGCTCCTCCTTGGCCAGCTCACTGGTTCCCGAAAACTCCTGCGACACCGGCCTCACATAGCATACCTCCACCCCAGCCTTTACCTTGTGAGACAAGACCATCTTGAGAGGAAGTACCTTGGCCCCATTGGGCACACTGTCCATTGGTTCATACACACCATACCCCTGCCACTCCTCCAGCGCCCTGTGAAACACGCACCACCAGCTGGAGAAACCACTCTGCGTCGACATCTCTAGTATCAGCCTCTCATAGCCAATCGGAGAATGTGCAGCGATGTCCCGCTTGGTAATACCGATGCTGGATGGATGCAACAACGCAGGCATGACCAGGTCTACCGCTGGCGGGAGATCCTTTCCCCACGCCACACCCTTTGTCCCTGTCAGTGCCGCTAGCCTAGCCACGGTGCTTGAGACGAGACTGAGAGGTTGTACTGCCTTTTACGATTCCAACTCTATCGACCCATGGCCCTCCCTGGTCAAACTAGAGCTCTGGATCACAACATCAGGGTGATTAAGAAATGGCAGCCCCAGAATCGCAGGCCCATCATAGCCCTCAAGCACGCAGAAAGGAGTGTCACGCCCACGGCTCGAGCACACGGGTCTCCGTTGCAGCCAGCATGGGTCGAAACCAACTTTTTCACAAAGGCCAACAGGGGTCGCCTTGCAAAGCCGTAGAATTTGCATTATGTTTGCTAGCACTGTTGGGGATGAACATGCTAGGAGTGTTACCTCAGCCGTGTGATGCTCCGGTTGTTTGCCGTCTGATGCTATCCTCGCACGCTACCTGACATGGCATGCCGTGGCTTCTGTTCCTCCCAAAGGCGCCTCCGGCTGCTCCCCCCCAAAGGCTTATCTATTATACACTGCTGTTATACTAATTCCATTCCAATAATGGCGTGGCTTGTTTCCCTCGGCGGGTGCACCTGCCCCCCCCCCCCAGTTTACGATGTCACGAAGAGGGAGAGCTTCAACCACCTAAAGGAGATCTGGCTGCAGGAGTGTGAGATGTATTCCACCAACCCCGACTGTGTGAAGATGCTAGTGGGCAACAAAGTGGACAAGGTGAGCCTGCCACCTGGCCGAGGACAGGACATCGTGGTAGTGCTTATGGAAAATACAGACATGCAAAATTCTGCTCAACAAGTCCTAGAAGCACGTGGGAGCATAGCGCAGGTCTCCGGCAGTGCTGACATGATTCCTTGTCACAGCTCAATTAAGAAGCTTCTTACGAGGGACAGCCTAAAGACTGCCCATGATTCACATCAGCCACTTCAATGCCTTTGCTACAACCATGGCAAGGCCTTCGCTATAACTATGGCAAGGCCTTTGAGGTCGTTGCAGGTGTCAGAGTTCCTTATGCTAACAATGGCGCACGCACACCACCTATCTGATAGATGCTCACTGTTGCTTAATGATCTATGCCGGCAAATCTTGCCATCTCTACTCTCAATGCCATGCCACATTGCATTCATTTTCTTGGCCGCAGGAGTCAGAGCGGCAGGTCACTCGCGAGGAAGGGGCCGCATTCGCACGGTCGCAGGCGTGTCTATTTCTGGAGTGCTCCGCCAAGACGCGGGTGAACGTGCAGCAGGCGTTCGAGGAGCTGGTGCACAAGGTGAGGCACGGTCGTGTGGGGAATATTGTATGATTTTCTGTAATATAATAGAAACAGAGACAAGGGTACCGGGGCACTTAGTGGAGGCATGTGTCCCATGCGTTGCATGAGGAGCTGGTGCGCAAGCTGGGTCGTCTCCTCTAGTGCATGCGATGATGTACCGAGAACATAAGTGAGTCAAAATGCCTTGAGATGTGGAAAGAATAGCAACTGCGGCAGCCATGGAAGCCATGTGTCTCGTCCCTGACTAGTCCTACAATAGGCTGAGGGCCGAGAGGGGCCCCACGTGCGTGCACTAGTGGAGACGTTGTTGCTTGTAACAACAGCGATTCCTGAGACGGGGGTGTATGGATGCAGGCGGCTGCGGGCTCTATCGACGTGGGCGCTGATGGGATTTTGTATGGTGATGTTCTAGGGGGGGATGTCTTACAGGTTTTTCACTGCGGTTGTTCCTGGCGAGCTGTCTGAACCCGTGGGAAGATGTGTTAGAAAACGATTGTCTGTTTAGTTGCTGGCCTGCTGCACTCTTGCATCATCGGGATGCCACCCATCGGCTGCTCTGCGATCCCTTGTGCATCGCTGCTTCTTTTTCCTTTGCCTTGTTTAGCAGGGGGGAGGTAACGATGACAATCTGAGGGGTTTCAAACATGCATGGCCATCGGTTGCCGCCTTGCTGACCATGGGTGACACATGTCTACTGTCAAACGCATGTTGTTTCTTCCCCCACCGGCACAGATCATCGACACGCCTGGCCTGCTGCAGGAGCTGGCGCCGAATGCTGGCACCCTGCGGCCCGTGGCGGGGGGCTCGCCCTCCGACTACAGCAGCTGTACTTGCTGATCGCAGCCATTCCTGCCGAGGCAGGCGACCACATGGACGCATGGCACGCCAAGGCCTGTGGCTGCTCGCATGTGGCTGCTCCTAGCTCATGGATTGTCTTCGCCCCCCAGGGAGGATTGCCTTCGCCCCCAGGCTTCCCTCCCCCTTCCGGCTACAGGTTGTTGGCGTGGCCAGCGGGCTGCCATGATGGTGCTGGCTGCCATAGCAGCGCGACATGTGGCATTCGGACTGGTGCCATTGTCACGCGGTAGCGGGAAGTTGATCTTGCCCAATCATCGGCACGCCTCTTGGCGACCCAGGGAACAGCCCACATGGCACTTGGAAAACCTGGCGTCAAGTGCAAGGCCATGCATGGGGAGTGCCCATGCGAATGCCCATCTTCAGCTGCACAATGCCCACTCAGGTGAAGGGGAACCGAATTCGCCTGTGTCATATGGATGTGATCTGACACCCGGGGCGATGCGAAGGAAGCCTACAATCACCTCATTTTTACCAGGCGTTGTGGGGGATGCTCGCATTACGCCGGGGTATATAGTCACGGACTTTAGAGGGCGGGAGGCGTGCTTGGAAGCTGGATGGGCCATTCCATCAATGGACTTGGTCGAGCACACGATGCACATCGACTGGGGTCCTGCGCATGAGGCGCATATTAAGCTTTTGTATATCCTGTCGTTCCAGATGATGTAGTCAGCCTTGGCTCTAGTGGTGGAGCATTGTGACCGGTTGGGACTTGTCCCATGGAAGCCCTTTGTTGGATGCCATTTCAAGTGTGGGAAAGATTGCCCTATTGTCTGGAACAAGATTACCCCATTGTCCCATATCTGGATTCACAGAGATTCCCGAGGTGGGTCTTGTAAATAATTGTGTCAGCTCCCTGGCTGTGCACTTGCACCCCGTATGTGAAGAATGTGTGCCCTTGCCGGAGGGCAAGGAAGAAGTACATTGGAGATAGATTGATGGCTGTCACATGCTTGCATGAATGAATCCTATAGTAATGTTTACTTATTTGTGTTTTGTAATGCATATACCTCGCCGGCTATTCACGGCATGACATGTCCTCGTTAGTTACATCTGGCGGTACGTATTGTAAGTATCATCTTTACATCCGCCATCTTCGATTCACGCAGTCACGCGCGCTTGTTTCATCACACTCTAGCACATGGTTCAAAACTATAAATTATCCAGGAACAGTTGTCTCACTTCATAAAGTATATCTTTCGGGATTTTATCACACTCTAGCACATGGTTCATAACTATAACTTATAACTATAAATTATATCATTCGGGATCCATAGCTCAGGCATGGCCCATATATGCCTGTCGATGGGGTTTGAGACGTGATCGAAGATACAACACTCCATTAAAAAAAATCAAATTAAATTATAACATGACTCCGTTGGGAGTTCCATCATGTAGCACGTATATTCCCTTGCTTGACGGATGGCGGTGAGCGAATTAATCTGCGAAATTACCTAACTTTAAGCTGTAACTCCAAACTAATCTATATAAAATCCTAGCTACTCTACTCAGCAAAGCGCCCCTTTCTCCCGTGGGGGCGGCGGGGGGCGCTTGCCCACAGGGGCTGGCGTGTGGGCCTCCAGGGACATGATGACGTCTCTAGCTGCGCATATCAGTCCAAGCAAGAGAGAGCTAGGGAGCTAGGAAATGCGGTGTTCAAACTAGGCTGGGGCCACTAGGTCGACCAGCTAGCAACTGATCTGTTTAGTTCATGGCATGGGTCTACCAACCTGCACTGGGTTCGTCCTTTGGGCCAGGCCATGTCAGGATTTGTACCCTGATTTGCCCTATGTTTCCCACATTATTAGGCACAGGCGCCTGGGCCTAGCCGGGCACCTGGCCCGCACAAATCAGGTAGATACATCAGATAGACTAGCTGGCACCAAGCCCGCCCAGCCTGGGCGATATGTCCTCACCTGGCGTGCCCCCGGCCGCGCGCGGCAGGGCCGCCACCCGTGGACTTTTCGTGATAGACTCGGCATGGACATGTGCTACACTAGACGTGACGGGCTCACCCCCGGGCAGCCTCCTGGTTTGTCTGTAATATGGAGGCAGATGGTGCGCAAGGATAGATGGCAAGTAGTGATGAAGGAGACCACCCCCAAGCCTGTGGGGGCTCCGCGTGTGACCAAGTATGGCATTCATAGCGATTCGGGCCGCGGTGCCCACACCCCTGGAACTAGGACCTAGATAGCTTATACCATCCATTCCATCCCATGTTCCCCTCCCACTGAGGACTTATGCTCACGTGACGCAGTCACGTGTCTATTAATTAATTAATTAATGGAGGCAGATGGTGCGCAAGGATAGATGGCAAGTAGTGATGAAGGAGACCACCCCCAAGCCTGTGGGGGCTCCGCGTGTGACCAAGTATGGCATTCATAGCGATTCGGGCCGCGGTGCCCACACCCCTGTAACTAGGACCTAGATAGCTTATACCATCCATTCCATCCCATGTTCCGCTCCCACTGAGGGCTTATGCTCACGTGACGCAGTCACGTGTCTATTAATTAATTAATTAATGTCAGGATATATATTATTATAATATAATTACTTACAGCAGAGTGAAATCACTCAAACCAAAGCAAACGCCCAGCTATAAACCTCTATACAGAGCCATGTCAAATTTCTCTATACTACGATAAGACCAATGGAAACTCCTAACGGGAGGAACCTAATAGCCCTGCTGCACCGCAAAATCAGCCCGCGTACGGCGGAGCATGATGTCAGCCATGGCCCGAGTCAGCGCCACCGACAAGCGCTGACGCCAATATGACGTCCAGGTCCGCGCCGACCATGAGGCCCGCTGGCCCTCCAGGTCCAGCCGGTCCTCCCGGAGCCGGCAACACTCCTTGAAGAAGGCGGAGGTCAGGGGCCCCATGGCCCCAAACTCCTCCAGGACAAAGGGCACCACACGATGGTGCCCGACGTCGCCGTAGGCCAGGAGCTTGGCCCGCTCCGCCCGGTCCGCCGTGTAACCTGCCGTGAGGGAGGCCCCAGCCACGTGGCTAAGAGCCAAGGGCCGCGCCACCGAAACGTCGATAAGCAGATGCCGGCCACCCCCCTCAAAGTCCAGCACCACGATGTCAGGCCGGTGGTTGGGGGAATAGAAGGCAGCGCCATCCGCATCCTCGGACCGGATGTTCGCGTGGGGGAAAACCGACCGAACCATGGCGAGCACCACCGTCAGGAGGACAGTGTGCAAATACAAATACCAATTCTGATTCTGTTGGCCCCCCATGCAGGCAAGGTAGTGAGTCCCCGTGGGATCCAGCGGCTGCCCACAGCTACCACAAGGCCGCCCGGCCGGAACAAGAGGCTGCGGGGCAAATAGCTGGTGCCGGAGCGCCACCGAGTAGTGGCTGGGAGCCAAGGCGAATGGGGGGGCCATGGGAAGAGCACGAAGGTACGCCGAGCCCACACTCCACAAGGAAAGCGAGAACAGCCACGCACGTCCCTGGGCGTTGAGGTCCGCGAAAAGAGCAATCCAATCAGCCGTGTGCAGAATACCCGCGTAGGTTTTCTGGTGTTTATCGATGACGCGAGCAGGGAATGCGGCGGGAGATTGAACGGAGGCGACCGAGGGAGTGCCGCGAGGGAGGTGGCGCTGTACCGCCTGAGCGGCACGGACGGGAGAACAGGCCTGCTGGATCTCAGCATAGTGGCCTCCTGGATGGCAGTGACGAAGGGCAAGGGGTTGCTGGGGTCCAGGAGGTCAGGCGCTGCCGTTGCCAAAAGGGGCAGGAGCCGGCAGCTTTCCGCCCACGACTGAGCGACGGAGCCCAAAAATGCTGCTGGGGCCAGCCGGGCGGCACGAGTCAGACCACAGCCACCCATCCGTGCAGGCAGGGAGGCAATGCGAATAGCATGTGGCGGGAGGTCGGGGCCCGGGACCAGCTGCGCCAAGGCCGACTGGATGCGTTCGTCGTGGCCCTCGGCGGCCAGCCGGACCTGAGCCGGAAGAGCGCCCCGGAGCCAGTGAACGACGCGAGGGTGAGCGCAAAACCACAGAAGCAGACCCTTGGTCTGCGAATCATGAAGGCGCGCAATCAAGGGCAGTACCTCAGTGCGTGCCTCGAGGGCGGCCCGCAGAGCATCGATGACAAACGCGGGGTCGCCAACCGGAACGCCGAGGACATCCAACCCATGGAGGCGCTCGGCCCGGCCCAAGAGCTGGGGCGGAAAGCCGGAGCAATCACCTTGGGGCGAGTACACCGCGCACTTGGCCAGGGTCAACTGGAGGTTGATGTCGGCCACCGCGGTCTGCAGTGCCAGCAGAGCCGCGGTGGTGTCCGGCACAGGGCCCAGAAGGTAGATATCATCCAAGTAGGCCTGAATAGCGACCGCCGGGTGGGCAGCATGGACCGCTTGGAGGCAACCCTGGAGGGGGGCGGCAAAGTACAGGGGTCCCAGGGGGTCCCCTTGCTGGGTGCCCGTCCGCGATCGACAGCAGGCCGCCGCGAGTGCCGTCCTCCATGATGTGAACCAGTTGGCCGGGCTGGCCGTAGCACACGGCTGTCCAAGCGTACAAGTCCTCGAAGGACTCCATGACGGCCGCAAACATGCTGGCGCGGGACAGACTGTTGAACGCGTTGTGGCAGTCGACCTTGACGACAGCGTGGGTGGGGTGGGCCTCGAGGTAGGCCTGCACCGAATGGATGAGGATATCCGCCCCGCCTGGAGTCGTCACCCCCAGCTGGGCCGCCACCGAGGTCTCACCCGCTGCGAGGGGCGGGCAGAAAAAGGCACGGAGCTCTGGCGCCTTTTGGCGGCAGATCACTTTGCCCACGAGCTTGCGGAGCACCTCACCGCAGGCGATCGGGCGCACCTTGCCCTCGGGGGGGGGCAAGACACCCTTGAGCAGAGCGAGGAGGCGAGCGCCCGCTAACCACTCCGACGCGCGCAGCGGGAGGAACGCGACCAGCCGCCAGGTCAATGAGGGTGTCAAAGAGAATGTCCTCGCCCCCATGCCCCACCAGGACCTCCAAGTGCTCGTAGCGCCAGCCCGACGGCCCGGTAGAGGAAGCCCGCGGGACCGCACGCATCACCTCCAGGAAGCAGTCGCGGTCCAGCCGGAGGGGGGCCGGCAGGGGGTCCGGCACGGGCAGCTGGAAGCCGGGCTCCGCAGGGTGAAGAGCCTCCAAGGCCGCCAGGGTAGCCGCCCCGGATATATATATTAAAAATATAATTACTTACAGCAGAGTGAAATCACTCAAACCAAAGCAAACGCCCAGCTATAAACCTATATACAGAGCCATGTCAAAGCTCTATACTACGAAGTACGATAAGACCAATGGAAACGCCTAACGGGAGGAACCTAATAGCCCTGCTGCACCGCAAAATCAGCCCGCGTACGGCGGAGCATGATGTCCGCCATGGCCCGAGTCAGCGCCACCGACAAGCGCTGACGCCAATATGACGTCCAGGTCCGCGCCGACCATGGGGCCCGCTGGCCCCGGATATATATGCCGCCCCGGCTGGCCAAGCCGTCGTGCGGGCCAGCCAGACGTACGTACGTACCGAGGTCAGTGTCTACCTGACTGGTGCGAGCAAGATGTCCAGCTTGCAAATGCTATCCTACGCTGCCTAATCTCATCCGTGATGCGCGGCATACCCTTGAACAAAGACTCTAATGACCTATGTGTGGAAAACCCTACATTCGGGACCTGTCGGAGCATATCCTGTAAACGGTGCCGTTCAGCCGGGTGACCAGCTTGTCTGTGAGCGTCCACGCCTCGGCGCCGTAGGTGAGCACCGTGAGGACCACGACCTTGATAAGCTTAAGCACTCGCTTGCGGTCCTCGCCCAGGTCCCTCGAGTGCCAGTAGGTGTTGACTGTTGAGCGATCGAGCGGAGCCTGGCCCTGGCAGGCCAGCTAGAGCTAGTAGGCCGATGCGGGTGTAGTTAAGTAATGCAATACGCATTACTTTTGCAACTTGCAAGTATGCAAAAGTAATGCGTATCGCATTACTTAACTAAGATTGGAGTTCGCTCCTGGGGCCGGTACCGGGTTCGAATCCTCTCGGAGGCACGGAAATATTTGCGGCGGGTAGGCCTGGGAGGCCGAGTCGAAATATTTGTGGATTTCTATGTTTGGCGGAGGCCGGGTAGTAGGCCAAGTCGAAATAGGAATTACGGCGTGAGGCTGGGAATAGCCGAGTCGTAATTAATCGAGTCACCTCGGTAACGAGCGGTGTGTGCGGAACGCCGGATTTCCCCACGCGGCCCAATTTCAGTTAAGTAATGCGATACGCATTACTTTTGCATACTTATTGCATTACTTAACTGGTGTCCACATCGTCGGCGGTGTCGGGGAGCATGCGCCATGTCCCCAGCAGTTGCATCACTTGCATGCTCCCCAACAATATACTCCACGTGCATGCCCCAATAAATGATCATAGTGGCGGATCTCGACAAGTCCCTGATGCCGTTGATCGATAGCGTGTCCCACGTCACCGGCCTAGGTATCATGCAGCACTATATAACAACCGTGTGACACTAGCTTCAATGCAGCTAGCTAGCGTGCCTGTGGACCCGTGCATATACACGTTTTATCGCTTAGCAAAGGCACATCAATGGCCATATTAAAATACCGGCAGCCTCTGCATATGGGCCTCAATTGTGTATGCATGAGGTGCACTGCCGTATAAGCTAGTAGTAATCCCAGCGACTACTAGAAAAAGGCAAGCTTGGGCAAGCCTGGTCTATTGCCCCATCAGGAAATTGACATGGCAGCCGCTGGAAGCCCGGGCCTTATTAAATTAAATTAAATTATAACATGCCTCCGTTAGGAGATCATGTAGCACATATTCCTTGATGGATGGTGGATCCATGGAGAGAGCAGCGTAAGCGAACTAACCTAACTCTAGTCTATCTAGTCTAGAAAAATCCTAACTACCCTACTCATCAAAACGCCTCCTCCTCTTGGGGGGAGGTGGCTTGCCCACATGCAGGGTCGGGCGTGTGAGCCTTAATTGACAATCTTCTGCCACCGCTTCTTGTTCTGCATATGGCAGTCCAAAGAAGGGACAGAGAGAGTGGATGCGGTATTCAAACTGGGCTGGGACCAGTAGGTCATCCAGCAACATCTACAAG
Organism: Mesostigma viride; assembly: GCA_009746045.1. Lineage (NCBI taxonomy): Eukaryota > Viridiplantae > Streptophyta > Mesostigmatophyceae > Mesostigmatales > Mesostigmataceae > Mesostigma > Mesostigma viride. Next base: position 2,350,999 of record RPFO01000072.1, read on the forward strand.
GTACGTAGTTCGTGACATGTTTCCCTACCTTTTTGGCAATGCCCTTGGGGCCAGGCCAGGTCAGAATGTGCCGCCCGGGCTGGCCAAGCCGCTGGGGGCCTGCCAGACCAAGAGCGGTGTCGACCTGGCTGGTGCGAGCAAGGTGTCCTACAAATGCTATCCTACGCTGTCTAATCTCGTCTGAAATACGAGGCATGCCCTGATACAAAGACTCTGATGACGGGCGCTTGGAAAACCCTACGTTCAGGACCTGTCGGAGCATCCTGTAAACTGTGCCGTCTAGCCTAGATGCCAGGGTGGGTGTGAGTGTCCACGCCTCGGCGCCGTACGTGAGCACCGTGAGGACGAGGACCTTGAAGAGCATGCGCTTGCGGTGCTCGCCCAGGCCCTTGGAGCGCCAGTAGGTGTTGAGCGAACGGAGCCTAGCCCAGGCCAGGCCAATGCGGGTGTCCACATCGTCGGCGGTGTCAGGGAGCCAGCTCCCTAACAGTTTGAAGCGGTCGCGGAACGGGACCGTCGTCCCGTCGAGCAGGCGCGGCAGCGGCGGTGTATTGGTGTTACGTCCTGGCTCGACTCTATCCCAAACATCTCGCCTAACCTTACCTAAACTAGTGATGAGGCACCTACCGAGGAGTGAGGAGCTATATTGGCTATAAGACCTAGGACGCGACGACGCTGCTTCTCAATGCATTCCCTTATAATACGCCATATACCGAATAAAACCAGGGTACTACGAAGGAAACAATACTACACTGCCGTGACCCAAGCCTATATGTGTTAATTCATTTAACACACGCCGAGTGCCATTCACGAAGGACAACTGCTGCATAAATGATCGCCGACAGGCGTGTATGCTCGGGCCGACATCGACCCTCGCACACAGGACCAACGCACGTCCACAAGGTTCACACGCAGGATAAAAGGACCACTACTAAAGTACGCAGCGCGGCGCGACTGCACCGAACCACCATACTGTACAAGTGCCACGTCACAAGGCCCGGTACCGACCGGCCAAAAGGTCCTTACTACACGTAAGCCTAGGAAAGTCAGCGAACTGCTCCGGAATGGCTGAGGCAACAAGGGACCTAATTTACGTCCGTAACAACAACAAAAGTTACGCGACGTAACACCTCCCCCCCACAAAGGTAGGGAGCCCTCTCCCTACGCACAGGGAGGAAACCAAGGGATAGGAAACCTAATGCACCCAGCACACACCAACACAATCGGCAGGCCATCCAAGATACAAAGCACCAACGTATTAACTCGGTCTCCACCACCACGCCGGGAGGTGTAGGGTTAACCAGCACCAAGCCTGGTGGTAGGTTCCCCTAACTGCCTGGAACAGAGTCCTTGCCGGGGGGGACGGCACTGGGCAGGACACACAGAGTAAACAAATCAGTACCAAGGACCAAGAACGACCAGTCAACTGGCCAGAACGTGAGGGCGACTCTATATACCGGAGGGACAACACCCTCAGGTCGGGCCTAAGGCCCTCTATCTAGTTGCCATCAGTCTGATAAGTGCCACGCGAGGCCAGCAGAACATCCAGATACGCATGGTAGTGGGCCACATCATCGGCATTGTCATGCCTATCTACAGTGAGGAAAACATCGGCCCACACGCCATCAGGAAAAAGACCCAGGAAGGCCCAGTAATACCTATGCTGCGTAAGAACGACCTGGCCACGGGCCCAGTCCAGGAAACCACAGGCAAAGAGGCGTAGGAAAGGCTCTACCGCGATCAAGCAGAGAGCCCGCAGGAGTAGGCGATGATACCGGATCCGAGAGCGCAAACCCGTCGGGAAGAACAGATCTACCAGGGGCTCCACGTCAGACGGCCACATCCGGATGTGCCGAACCTCACGGAAGCGCCACCGACGGGCACACTGTCGCGACCCGAACGTCTCGAGGTAGTCGCTAGCCCGAGGAGGAGGATGGCCACGGGAGTCCAGACCCTGGCCCGGGATGGGCGCTGGACGACGGGCATCCCACTCTAGGATGGGCTGGAGAACCGTGCTGTACGTAGCACCCGGCACCACAGGAAACTCTACCGTAAGGGCATCTGAGGCCATAATGCCCAGAGGCGGAGGGTAAGCCCACTGGAACCCACCGTAGGTGTCCAAGTCATTGTGACGCCTAGCCCAGCGATACAGAACGCGCCGAACCAGGATCTCGCCCTGGAACACAGGATCAGCTACAATAACCATATCGAAAGGAGGCCGATCAGTCTCAATGGGTAGGCCACGGTCCCGCGGCGCCCGACACACCTGGGAGAACCCGAGGGACATGGGCGAAATGGCAAGCTCGGCGGAGGCGCGCGGCAGGTCACACTGTCGGCAGGCGTGCGCAGACATACCGTACCCAAGGACAGGCGTGTCGCGCGACTCCGGCGTCGCATGCACCACAGAAGGGACCCGATCCTGATCGCCCTCGGACAACTCCCGGAGGGAATCAGCAGCGCGGGTGGCGCGAGGATCAGGGCCGCTGGCCCGAACAACCGCAGCCAAAGACCGCGGGGCCGAAGGGACAGGGGCCGAAGCAGGGGTATAGGAACCGGCACAGACGCAGACGGCGCCGGTACAACAGGAGGTCGCGTCGGACCTGCTGCCGGAGGGGGTCGCGACGGACCCGCCACCGCAGCTGGCGCTCCGGTCTCCGGTGGCGGCGCACCCCCAGGCCACATGTTGAAAACAGGGCCCGTAGGGACAGGCAATCCGGCATACGACTGGTTACCATCCAAGCTCCAGTCGGGCACCGGAATCCTCTGCGGAGGACCACCCTCCCAAAGCCTGGGAAGACCGCCCGGGTCGCTAAAGAAACCCCGCGATGGCGGCGCTGGCGCTGTGGGGGGCCCGGAAGCGACGACGGCGGGCGCGGCCGCTGGGGCGGAAGACTCGCGCAGAGGCGCAGGTACGTCGGTAGCAGGCGCAGAGACAGCCGGAGGCGTAGGAGCCGCAGCAACAGAAGAAACCGCAGCTACCGAGGGCTCGCACAGCGCGGGCGAAACCGTAGGCGCCGAGGCAACCGAAGGGGAAGGGGGCACAGATACAAAAGACACCCCACCTGGCGTGGCTGGAGCATGCGCCTGGGCCGCCATGAAGGCCCCGAAAGCCGCGGTCAGGGACTGGATCTGTGCCTGCATCGCAGAAACAGTCGCCGAGAGAGGATCAGGCTCACGATCCGAGCCCAAACGGGTAGGCTCCACCGACGCGCGCCGGGTCGACCGTGGTGAAGACGGGACAGGGGAAGGAGCCGACACTGAGGAGGAGGACGCTGCAGGGGAGGCCGAATACTCTGGCGTGTACTGTGCCTCGACTGGTGCGTCCGTAGGGGAAGGGTCGCCAAATGCTACTCCCGCTGTCTGGTCCGCGATCTCCATGAACTCGACCGCCCGTAGGAGGTCACAGGGGTTGTCATCTATATCTGCCTCGCCCTCGCCCGGAAGCCAGGGGAACACCTCCAGTAGTAAGAGCGGGCTACTAGGTCCCGTACCCGTTTACCACCCTGATGAGCAGCTAAGTCATGCAACTCAAAGAGCAAGGAGGAGCGACAGATAGGAGGGACATACAGGCGCCATTGAGGGGGAGAATCGGCTATTTGCACATATAAAAACCCACCTACAAATTTACAAGGGTGCTTGCCTAATTGTTGGGGAAGGGCTGCAATGGCAGCTAAAGCTTCCGGCTCAGTGGCCGTAAATCTACTAATAAGGCGTTCAAGATCAGAGGTAGGCATCGCTACAGAGGTATCCAGAACAGGTTTAAAGAGGTCTCCTACCGCCTTGCCAAAGAGAAGGGGAGGTCCTAGAGGGACTATGTTATCATAAGACTTTCCTGACCTAGTCGCTATATGGCTAAGCGGTATGGAAATTTTATTTTTCCCCTCCCCCCCACCGAGACCACAGGAAGGGCCTCACACGGGAGAGAGAGTCCTACGTGAGAAAGGAGATCAGGCATGCGAACAGCAGTATGAAAGAGATAGGCAGAGGATTCATCATCAGGTAGTTCACCATAAGGGGTTACACCCATAGTAGTAGGAACTAGAGTAGTATTGAGAATCCAGGTCCTCGAAAAAGGAGTAATCTGCGCGACGGGAGAGTGCATCTGGTACTATGTTATCTACACCATGAACATACTGAAGTTTAAAAGGGGAAAACTGTGCTAAAAACTCCATCCAGCGCGCTTGACGAGGGGTAAGGTTGGGTTGGGAGAGAAGATGGGAAAGGGGACGGTGATCCGTTTGAATAACTAATCTATAAGGATCTATCTCACAGGGTTCATTCAGGCAGACATCAAATTGAGCACCTTTAAGAAAGTGCTGCCACGCGTGGCAACAATACACCACCGCTAAGAGTTCCTGCTGGTGTACGGGATAGTTACGCTCCGCAGGGAGCATTGTCCTAGAGATATACTCAATTGGCTGTAAGCCCTGACCCTGATCCTGGAGAAGGACGCCCCCGATAGCTACCTTACTAGCGTCTGTAGCTACCACAAAGGGTTTAGTAGTATCCGGTAGGATGAGTACGGGAGGAGAGAGGAGTAGGGATTTTAGACACTGAAAAGCCGACTGACATTCACTACTCCAGACAAAGGGGATATCCTTCTTTAATAAATGATTAATAGGGGCTGCTATAGTTGCGAAACGCGGGATAAAACGCCTATAGTAAGAGGCAATCCCTAGAAAACTACGTACACCTTTAACGTCGGTAGGGGTAGGCCATTCCTGAATTGACTTAGTTTTATCCGGGTCGGTAGCGACCCCGGCATCTGACAAAACATGTCCTAAAAATGGTACACTCCTACCAGAACAACTTTAGCACGGCGAGCCCACAAGGAATTTTCAGCCATTATCTCTAATACTTTCTTTAAAGCACGTAGGTGCGTTTCAAAATCAGGAGAGTAAATAAGGATATCATCTAAGTAAGCTTGAGCACAAGAACGGTCATGCTCAGATAAAGAAACAGAGGAGAAGGACGGATCCTTTAAATCAGATGACACTTGAGGAAGGTGAGAATTACCCATAACAGGTCTAAGCACTTCATTCATTAACATTTGAAAAGAGGCAGGAGAGTTACAGAGTCTCATGGCCGCTACTCTAAACTGATAATGACCAAAAGGGGTAGCAAAGGCGGTTTTATGGCAATCCTCAGGGCTATACGCAGTTGCCAAAAACCATCCGCACAATCCAGTACCGTGAAACAAGTGGAACCTTTAACCTTATTAAATATATCATCAATACGAGGTAGAGGGTATTTAGACTTCACAGTAATGTCATTTAACTTCCTATAATCAGTAACTAGGCGAAACTTGCCATTTGGCTTAGGAACTAACAGGACACCAGCTGAGTAGGGGGAGTTACTAGGCTCTATCAATCCTGCTTCTAATAGTGACACTAAAATCTGTTTTAGTTCCTTTAACTCGGTAGGGCCCATTCTATACATCGGAGAGTGCGTAGGAACTGCACCGTCCTTAATAACTACACGGTGTAAAACAGAACGAGGAGGAGGATAAGAAGGACTCTTTTCTTCAAAAACTTTGGAGGAATCTATCACAGCCATGTATCTTACTATTTCGTTTTCAGTATATCCCACTCCTATTGTATCCACTGTGTTTACATCTATATCCACACTATTATTAGTGATAGGTATCTCCTGTACTTCTAACTGAAGGAACATACATAATAAATATCCATATTCCTTTAATTCAGATCGCAACTCATCATTGGACATTAATACTTCAGGTATAGGTCTTACAGGAGGATCAACAGGTGTAGGAGGAGTAATATCTACCAAGGATAAATTTTCTACTTTATAATGACGTTCTGGTACCCAGTAAGAGCTATCTGGAAACCAAATGACCATGGTAACATAATTAATGGTAATCTTATTATCCTGGTGCCAATCTAATCCTAGTAATACATCAGCGGTAGTGATAGGGCCTATAGTGGCCGTCAGGTTGACAGTACGTCCTTGTATGACCAGGGGAAGGGACACCGTACCCGGGGAATGACTGGTGCGACCGTCAGCATAATGAACAGTGACAGGCTTGGTGTGAGGGATAGGGACTAGTTCTAAACGCCTAACTAGGGCCTCGCTCACAAAGGAGCTAGCCGCACCGCTATCCACTAACACACAGACATTCAAAAGTTCATCAGCATGCAAGAAGGGGTCTACAACAGTGTGGGGAACGGTTAACCCATAGTCCGGGAATGGGTTTTTGGCATTTTTAGACCCCTGAAAATGGAAAAAATCATAACTCATAGGCCACAACTCCAAATACCCCCAACCAAGGTGCTAGGAGTATCTACACTTCAAGGGCTTTCAGAAAATGCAATAATATCTCAAGTCCATTCAGTGCTTTGCAAGATATTTACTGCCAAAGTTGGACAAAAGACGATCATTTTCAGGCAAGGGAAATCCCCTTAGTAGTTTACCCCTGCAGGGAGGGTTCTAAAAAATTATTCTGGGGTTGGACAATCTCAATAGATAGTGCCACCATGCTTTCCTTGGGTCAGACCGCACGGATAGCCCATCTGACCTATATAATGCGCTCACTTACGTGTGTGGGTTACGCGCGCGTAAGCAGCCATCCATGAAATGCCACACACTTATGCATTGTATACAGCCACATAGGACTGTAAAAAGTGCTGGGAAACAAAGAAGTGCTAAACCAGCACTAACGGAATGGCATCCTCCAAAGAAACACCACAAACTGAGCAGATTTGGGGCTAATAGCACTCATACAGCAGGCATGGAAACCTGCTGCAAGAGGCACTGATACACTCGTGTAAAATGGATGTATAAACGACAGATTCCCGTGCAAACGACATGCAAACACGTTGCCGTACCTGGCTTGATCACGACCTTTCCGGGTTCTGCTGGCCGGGACCCTCATATCTCACACTGGCTAATGCTTTCCAGGCATAGGCCGCCATAGCCGCATAATGCATGCATCCGACATGATTACCAGGTTGATGTTCTGTGCAAAGATGACCTATAAACGCATCCGAATTCACAGGGACGCTGCTGCGGATGTCCCGTACCAAAACTGGGTGCTCGGGCTGGCGCAGACTGCCGGGCCATAAGAAGAAAATCGAAATATGGCATGCCATTACTCATCTGGTACTGACGACCAAGAAAGCAGTAATGCCCTACCTGTATTTTACCAATGCTATACATCTGGCCACCCCTGACCTACGAAAATCACGCATCATCATTCTGAGCAACATTCTGAACCATTACAAGCCGCGAGACGCAAAATTTCCTTGATAACGGCACGCTAGCAGCCATATCTCGTTACGCGCGCGCGCGAGTGAAAATTTCCCGCCAAAGTCACGTGATACTGTCTCAATACACGTTGTATTTACCAGGCTATGGCGAATATTACCCGGGCAAACCTATGCATCACCTTCGTCCCTAAGTGTTCCCAGACCCACCGGACCACTGACATCCGTCACGGGTGGCGCGGCGCTCCTGGAATTGAGCGCCGCGCCACCGGGGGTCAAACAGTTCGATATATCGAACTGTTTCCGGACTATGGGTTAAGCCACCATTCCAAAACATAAGAGGACGAACACGTAAGGGTAGGGATGATTCAGCTCCTACAGAAGTTATGAAAACAGGCAGGCAAAAATTATTATCTGGGGTACTATCTAAGGACCTGTCCAGGTTACCCCCGGCTGACAGGCCTACTGTTCCCCCTCCCCCCCCACATCCATTGGGACTAACCCCGAAGAAGTCCCTGGCGAAAAAGCCACTGCTGGAGGGTCGCGAGGGAGCGAAGAGGGTGCAGGAGCCTGATTATCATAGGGGAACCCTGAGGGTCCTGTCTGCACAACATTCAGCCTACTAGGGGTAGCTGAGGGAATGCGTCCTGGAGTGGGACGAATAGGAGCACGCTGAGGGGTACGAGGAGGGCGAGCATCGGGATGAGGGGGAGCACCAGAAAGGAACTTGGGGCACTCCGCCTTAAGATGGCCCACCTCATGACAATGATAACACGAGATGTGAGACACATCCAATGCAGATATATCTGTAACGCAAATATCGAATTCTTCTACATATGCCTATTCTTCTTCAGGAGTGAGGACAAGGTTATGAACCCTAGTACACAAAGGAGCATGAGCATACATGCAATCAGCAACACGGAGGAGATGGGTAGGAAGAGGAGTGGTAAAGAAATCTGCTACTCTTTAATAGACGTTGTCGCACATGCTTGAGGGGCAGATCAGTGAAACGGTAGGCAGAGAACTGGCGTTTTACCTCACGTAATAAGGGTCTACTGAGGCCTTGAAGGAAACGAGCACGTACTTCTGCGCCCGACAAATCCCTAATTCGTACCATCTGTGCATCAAGTTCTTTCATATATTCCTTAAACGGTTTAGTACCTTGCTGCAAAGTACCAAAGGCTAATCTATCCTGCCAATCTGCATCAGGAGGAACTAAATGGCTCTCTAACCGCTAAAACAATCCTGCTACTGAGTTAGGGTAGGCATGAGAGGCCAAGGATTCACACTGGATGAGGTTGGCAAGCTCAGGGGTAATACAGGTAGTAAGATAGTGAGGGACTAAAACAGCATCAGAGAGACGCCATCTATTATGATTCTGCCACGACTCTGTGTTCTGGGTAAGCAACATAATAAAAGTGAAAAACTGTTGAGGGGTAGACTTGACATCCAGCTAATTGGGAAGGTTAGCAAAGAGGGGAAGAGCAGGAGGCTTAGGGGGATTCGAAGAGTCAGTTTTTCCCATAGGGCCACTATCTTCCACTGCTACATAAGCGGGATAGAAGGAAGGAAGAGGAAAGGTTTTGGGTAGGGGTCGAGAAGGGGCCACCGTTTCAGACTGGTGCCCATAGGAGAAAGGAACAGTATATTGCTCACGAAGAGAGGAGTAGGCAAAATGATCATAATTTCTATCATCTAGGGGCATGGTGCTGAAATCACTATTACTTCTAAATCAGCCACACGGGTAGGGACCTGGGCTGCCTCATAGGCCGTCTCAGGGTAGGACCAGGAAGCAGGTGGGTAAAATGGAACTGCACTAGGGCGCCCAGAGGGGCCGACAGGGGCAGAGGTACGACCCGTGTTAAAAGCAGGCATGGAAGGCACAGAGTGGGAAGGAGGCCTAGAAACATTGTTAGTTAGTGAGGACCTGCTGGGGGGTTGAGCCAAGGTTGCAAGAGGGGCAGGGGCCTGGTTCAAGGTAAGGGAAGGGTCATCACTAAATCTGACTTGCATACGTTGTTCATAGGTAGGAGGGGTGACAGAGGGACGACGATTGTTATTATTATTATTATTATTATTATTATTATTATTGTTGTTGGCATTATTAGAATTATTAGTGGTAGGTATAGGTGACATCTCTCCACCCACTAGATCCATGTTCAGTTTGAGGAAAAACAATTAAGGTTGCAATAAGGAGGAGGACAACGCCCTAATTTAAAGCAAGGAAAGCAAAAAGGAAAAACTTTTAATGTCCTAAGAGAGGAAAACAAGTAAAATCAATCCTTTTTAACCCCTAAATGGGCGGAAATGCTGCCGATAAATCGGCAGTAACTCACCTATTTTGTAAACCAGCCCCTGTACAACCTAGCAATATCCAATGGCTGTCCTTGGGGGGCAAGCATGTCCATGAGTTGCCCTAAGCCATGATATATCACAACCTCACATATATTCATCGTAGGCCATGTATAACTGCCGTCAAAGTCAGGGGGGTCAAGACGAGCGTTTTCATTTTTGGTAGAATGTGCATTTTGAATTATGTTGTAAGAGCTAGGCACCTACCACTTCAAGGATGATAAACAATTAGTTGCTGAACAGTTTGAGCCATTGGGGTCATCATTTGGGTGGGTATACCAGCAGTTACACCCAGTACAGCCCATAGGGGTACCGTTGGTAAAAAGCAACCAAGGGGGTAGGAGTGGGCATACTACCTACTAATACCTACTAATATGGCCCCCAACCATGCCAAACAATACATTTCCCTTCCACAATGATGGGGAAACATAACTGCATCATCACACTGCCCTTACATGGCACCTATGTGCAGGTGCCACCTTGTCCATGCACGTAGGTAACGTGGTACGGATACCCTACGCAAGGCATGCATTCTAGGAGGCAGCCACCAACAAACCAGTGATTTTAAGCCTATTTCAGCCTGCCCTAGCAAGGATAAACTAGGCCTAAGCTGCTATAGCTTTCCAGGTGATGGTCAGCACACCTGGTGGCACATGCTGACAATGGGAAGCTTCTACTCACCGGTTACATGCTTGATGATGCCACAGAGACCAGCCAACTGCCTCACACTCATGCAATATGTGTGTGGGAAATGTATAACAAACATATATGGAGGTATTCAAACCCATACAGCCTCTAAAACTTATCACCATCACCCTGTGGCAGGTCAACTGACTGAGGGAAGCATCTAAGAAGGGTGTTTTAGAAAGGGGCCAGGCCAGGGTCAAGAAAGAGCATGAATAATGCAAAAAGAATGTGCTACACAAGCTAGAACGTATATATAAACGTCAAACATCGATAGGAAAACGATGCTTAAGCTTTACCAGGCATGGATGGCGTTACCTTGGCCCAGGCGGTGGCCGCAAAATGGCGCATTTCGGCACACCAAAGTTGTGCAGCATGGTCGCTGGATTCGGCGATTTCTGGCCACCCTTGCACGTTTACGACTAATATGTATCATAAAAAGTACAAAGAAACCGATATATCCTTTAAAATACGCCGGAAAGGTATTGCTGTCAACGTTTCTATCGTCCGGCCTGATCGCAGTTTTTTCCAGCAAGAACGCTGCCGACACCTATCAAATGGCATTCCCGCGAACCAAAAATTGGCCTGTATGATCTTTAGGACGTATAAAATCAATATCCTGAGTTTGGCCAGAAAATTCGAACGCAAACGTAAATGCCATGCGTGGGCGCAAGCCGCCATGGCCAGGTCGTCGTTTTCCGGAATGCACGTTGTACGTGAAAAAGTACAAGTACCCTGACCCCTTGTACTTTGACGGTCTGGAACACATGTTAAACTTGGTCAAAATATAGCAAACCCTAGTATCATGTTCTGGAGAAACTTATAAACTTTCATTCTTCTCAGCTAAACGTTTCCTAATTCCCAATAGTATTCTCGCAAACTGGTCCCCCGAGTAGGTGCCGACAAATCGGCTGTAAGTCACTTTTTGGCGGAAAATCGGCAGCAAGACCATTTAGGGGTTAATAACAGTAATGGATAGGGAGCCAAACTCTAAGGTGAGAGGAGTATCTACACTAGAGGAGGATGACACCGTAGGACGAGGGGGAGATGGAGGTAGTGAAACCAAAACAAGGCTATCTACCGAAGGGCGAGCAAGAGGAGCAGGAAAAGAACGTCTTGGGGGTACAGCACCAGAGGTAGGGGCTGCAGGAAGGGTAGAAGTATAGTGACAGGGGGAGGACGTATTGGCTCACTGGCCCGTTGCTGGGCAGCCCTAACCTTAGGGGTATCAGTAGGGTTACCTTGTACCTTGAAGGCAGGGGTAGGGGAAGACCGATCAGGTTTCATAGGCAATAGTAGACACTGATATGGGAGTCGTTGAAAGATGGCGCCCAAATGGTCGTCGATGACCAACGCCGTAGCCGAGGAACTCCTGCTGTGGGGTACAACACCAACCACAAGGGTCTAAACATAGGCATATACATCCAAGCGTAAAAGAGAGTGGAAGGCGATGAACAACGTTCTAGCATCGGCGACTAGCCGAATCTATTCCTAGGCACCGACTTTCCTATTCTAGCCGATTCCTAATGAACGGATAGGAGGCACTTGAGGTGGAGGAGGTCCTACCTCTCCTCCCCCCCCACAAAGCATCTATGATGCTCGCCTAGAGCTAACGAGCATATAAGAAAACGCAGCAGCGTGCACGGAAAAGAGGTGTAGTCTAAAGGGACGCTAATCGTCCCACTATCCATCACTATTGAACCGTCAAACCCACTAGCTAACGTCAAACAGCACCCAGCAAGGAAATGCACACACAGATGGAAAAGGAAAAGGAAAAGGAACTAGCTACGTGAGGAGTTCATCCGCTTTGAGCAGGTCTAACTTCTAGGCAGGGCGTGTCCCGAATCGGGCAGCACTACCCCCCTAGCTTGACGGCGACCCGCCCATTACCTGTCAAGAGGTTGTCTTCTTCTGTGCCCTGGCCGCGGAAGGCCTCTGGCGTATAGGGTTGCAAGGGAACTTCGTCGCGTCTACCTAAACCTCCGCTACCATTGTTACGTCCTGGCTCGACTCTATCCCAAACATCTCGCCTAACCTTACCTAAACTAGTGATGAGGCACCTACCGAGGAGTGAGGAGCTATATTGGCTATAAGACCTAGGACGCGACGACGCTGCTTCTCAATGCATTCCCTTATAATACGCCATATACCGAATAAAACCAGGGTACTACGAAGGAAACAATACTACACTGCCGTGACCCAAGCCTATATGTGTTAATTCATTTAACACACGCCGAGTGCCATTCACGAAGGACAACTGCTGCATAAATGATCGCCGACAGGCGTGTATGCTCGGGCCGACATCGACCCTCGCACACAGGACCAACGCACGTCCACAAGGTTCACACGCAGGATAAAAGGACCACTACTAAAGTACGCAGCGCGGCGCGACTGCACCGAACCACCATACTGTACAAGTGCCACGTTACAAGGCCCGGTACCGACCGGCCAAAAGGTCCTTACTACACGTAAGCCTAGGAAAGTCAGCGAACTGCTCCGGAATGGCTGAGGCAACAAGGGACCTAATTTACGTCCGTAACAACAACAAAAGTTACGCGACGTAACAATTGGATGCCCCAATCACCGGGCCTTATGGTCCATGATATTCCTATATGACAATCGGACTGCGGATGAAAATTAACCCCGAAAACTTAATTGCTTGCACTTTCAGTGTTCCCATGAATGTCACTCATCTCATGTTCACTATTTTGTCATATCCTTCTGATTTTTGAAAATGCCGAGCGCCGGCATTGGTCCTTATCTTGTCATAGTCGAACAGCAAATCAGTACTAAACTAAATGTTGCTGCCGGGTACGTGGTCGCGTAAAACCTGAAAAAGGCCATCATATTTATCTGATCAGAATATTTATTGGTGAGCCGAATCGAGTTCACTTGTGTACGGTTGCCTAAACCATCTCCCCTTCATACATAATCCACCAATTGTAGGCTGTAGTGGTCGGTCCCGGGCCCGCCAATCTTCACTTTTGCTTGAGACAACTACGACTTTTGTTTGAAGTATTTATGCACCGGGCTGCCAAGCATCATCAGTGCTACAGTAACCAGCTTGAAAAGAGTGCAGTTGCCTAGCAGCGTTACACGAGTCGCTGCTTCGCAAACTAGTTTGGCCTGTGCATGTTGTCACACAGGCCCGCGTTTTAAGCTGTACGGTATCGTATCAATGAACTGTGCATAATTTTCTGCACGCGGTGCGTTGTTTGTCGGTTGTCAATCTAGTCGTACGTGCCATGAGGAAACTTGATCAGGCTAAACATCTACCAAGCAGTAAATTTACGAGTTTCTTCTTCTACAGATGTACATATATATGCCGGTCTCATTTCCGTTATTCTCAGTGAAGATATATATCAAAATTTATAATAACTTACATCAGAGTGAAAGCACCCAATCAAATATATATATATATATATATATGCCGAGATCACTGCCCGTTCTCACTTATTCGAGTTTGGTACTTATCGTCGATCATCCTAGCAGCGGGGGTAGAGTTTATAGGTGAACCCTGGGTATGCCCCTAAAATCGCTCAGGCTCCGCGAGAGGCCTTTATCAAGTGAGACAACAATATTCTCCGGCCAAACCAGCGCCTCTAAATATGCGTTCCAAGCCTGCTATGGGCTGAGGACCATGTGGCAACCTTACTGTATATCCGCTATGCCTTTGCTATGTTGAAGCTTGAGATTTGTTTTTAAAATGTGATTCTTGCACCCACGGTTCATGGGGCGCCTATAGTGCACCATGATGAGCTTTCTGACGACAATGATGCAGACTAAGCGGAGTCCTCTAGATCTGTGGCCTGCCCGGCCCACTTGAGGCAGCGAGAGAAGCTACAGTAAGGCTCCCTCCCTCCTTCTCGTTGTGTATAGGGATTGAAGGGTCCTTTATTGGCACCCACGTGACGCAGTGCGCTGTGCGTCCTTTAAATTTAATCCTAGTAGCGCGGGCGGCTAGCGTTCGATAACACTTTTTGATTATCGGACCACTGCAATATACGAAGGCAAAATGAAAAAAGTTAAAACGTTAGCCTCCGACAATCTGGAGCGTTGTTGACGATGACTCGATGAGTTGACAGTTGACACCGGCCCTTGTGCTGAGTGCTGAGTGCTGACTTGTCAAGAGTTGCGACCACCAGCAAGGGAAGCAGGCCTGAATTGCTACTACTACAGCAGGTGGCGAACCGTACTAGGAATAAAGCTAGTGGGAAATTCCACGTGGCGGCAGGAAGGTGGGCTGCTTCATGGCCGTACTCAATTTTGATTTCCCCCGAAGTTATGAGGTGCTTTTATGAGGTGCTTCCACCTTTATTTTACTGTTGAGACCATGGGCAGGATTTGGGCGCGAGCTTGGGCGCATAATTCTGCGTAAACACACACATTTTTCAATGCAACCGTAGAAGCCACGCCGGCTACACTATACAATTGTGCATGAAAATGCCAAAGTTGGCACTTTGACGGTCGGCAACCATATTTGGTCGCAAAATGCCGTTGCTCGCAATGTGGCAGGCCATGAGATATCCGCCATGACAACTGAACACCTTGCTAAGCTGAGGAATAATTTCCCGACGTCGCATTTTTTGAGGAACGGAAGAGACTATGGCAGAACCGGGGCATGCCGCGGGTTCCCAGCCGCCTGCTTCAGAAGACTTCCAGGCAAGATGGCCGCAGCTTATTGATTAGTTACGGGAATCTGAAAGAGCGCAATCAACTAGTGTGCACTTTTGTTTTCTGAGGAGATACTCGCAGAAGATAAAGCATTGTGTTACCTGTAGGATGTCAGCGCGGCGCTTCAATGGAAAAGGCCGGGAAATTGATGCAGTTGCCAAATAGACCCTTACCTACTAGATGTCAACATGCCTCCTTCGTGTTCTTTCCGCAAATGTCTGCCATAGAACCATATAACTTGCCCCATGGCCGCAGATGTTCATCTCCCTGGGTTGAAAGTATCGTGTTAGCGCATCAATTAATGCGTTGTCGGTTACAATTAGTTGCTTTCCGTGGTCACTATACCCTTGTACATGAGCGGCTCTCTGGAGAAAACATTTCGAGAACGCATATCCAGTGCACAACGGAACGCCCTGAGACATGGGTACACGCTAATGCTGGCTGATAGTTGCTGGCGGGAAGTTTGTCGGTCTACTTGCATGGAAAGCATAGTTGCTTATTTGGACCGTGCCGCCCAGGCTATGTGTTGCCCCCCCGGTCTCTTTCTCTTCGTCCTTTGCTTCATTTCCGTGGCCTGTCTGTGTCTGTCTTTGTCCTACTGCTTCGCTAGCCAAACCCTTTGTGAAAATTGGTCGGATCCGTATTTCGTAGTCTGATTTTTCTAACCTGTTTGGCTGTGTCGCACAACCTCCTTTTTTTCTGGTTTTACCCATACTACCCCCCCGCGCTCCTTGCCTCCATTCTTGCCGCCAGGTGGAGCTCCTCCAGAGCATGCTGGAGCTTCAGAACGCCGAGCTGGAACAGCTACGGGAGGAGCTGGCCGCCGCCTACGGTGCCGTCCACTCCCAACACTCCTCCTTAAGCGAGACACGCTCCACGGGCACATCGCCCCCGCCCCAACTGGACGAGTCCCAGGGAGGGATACAGCCCAGCCAGGGCGTGCATGCATCGGCGCACGCGGGCGGCTCGGCGGACGGTGATGGTGATGCTGATAACAATGGTCAGAGCGTGGGATTAGGGTGGGGTTCACCCCAGGTGGGCGCAGCAAGTCCGAATGAGGGCCTCCCGGTCACATCCGCAGGGTCTAGGCAGAGCAAATCAGCTGGGCAAGACCAATCAACGTGGCAGAACTGCACAACTGGGCAGCACCCTACACCTGGCCAGGACATGGACACTGGGAACAGCAACGAGATCTTGCCTGCGCGGCCACCGGGCAGCAAGGGTCACGTCGGCAGCAGAAGCGAGGTGGTGCAGGCGGACAACCCACCCAGCACGAGGGCACCGCCAGGGAGCCGAAGGGACACGGACCGCAGGGCGTCCCAGACCCCGCGCACGACAGGGCAGCGGGGGGTCCGGGGCCAGGGGGGCCCTGGCACAGGGCACCCTGGCAGCAGTGCCCGCCGGGTACGGTTTGGCGACCAAGGGCGTGGGGGCCACGGAGACGCGGCAACGCCTCACCGTGCTGTGGTGGGCCATGCAGCGATGGGAGAAGCGGAGCGCCTCTCAACGCCTCACCTTGCTGACGGGGGGCGGAGAGGAGAGGACCCTGACCATGACAATGATGATGATAACCACGATGATGACACAGTCCGGCGGGATCTGGACGCGGAGGGCTGGGCGGTGACACCTGGCAGCCCCGCGCCAACGTCCCTGGACAACGCGACCTTGTCCACGACGGCCGAGTCGACGGTGGTGGACCCCCCTCTGGGCGGACCGGGAGGGGACGTGCTGTGGATACCCCCACCCCCTGCTGGGTGTGACCATTGGGGTAGTCATGGGGGCATTCCTGCGGACGAGGCCGGTGGACCTGGGGGTGTTGTGTGGGGTGGGGGGGTGGCGTCCATGGGCCAGGGCCGGGTGCCTGGCGGCGTCCACCTGTCTGCTGGGCAGGAGTTTTCCTTCCGCGATTTGCAAGGGGGTAGTGATGAGTGGGAACCAGGCACTGCGGTGGCGGGTGGCAGAAGTGTTGGCCATGAAGCGCAATCAGGGGGTGCGGATGACAGTGGCATGGACCGATCCGTAGGCAGCGCGCTTGGCAGTCTCGACCAGCCAGCAGGCAGGGCACATGGTGGCGGCAGCCCACGAGCTGGTTTACGTGCCGGTAATGACCAAGACGCAGGCAGGGGCCAGGAGACTGGCAACCCACAGGCTAGACAAGATGCTGGCGTCGACCCAGAAGCAGGCACGGGGGGGGGCGCAGGCACCGGGGGCAGCCTTCTTGTCCGTGGCGTGCAACTTGTGCGGGAGGCGGCCGCGGTGACGGCGGACGTGAACACCTCGGTGGATGGCTTCCTCGGGTCCCTGCAGGGCAACCTGGCGGGCCTGGTGCGGCATGCGGACGACGCGCGGCGCGCCAACGGTGAGATTGCGCGCCAGCTGGGCGTGCTGATCGCGACTCGTCAGCAGCAGCAACGACAGCAGCAGCAGCACCAGCACCAGCACCAGCACCAGCACCAGCACCAGCACCAGCAGCAGCAGCAGCAGCAGCAGCAGCAGCAGCAGCAGCAGCAACAGCAACAGTCCGGTCGTTCATGGAGGGTGCGGGACGGGGAAACGGCAGCTCTGGGCCTTACTGCAAGCTTTGAGGATTCGAGCTTTGACAAGCCAGGCGAGGGGGCTGCCGCGGCAAGACTGTCGACGTCACTGCCCGATGGTAGCGGGAGCGTTGTGCCGGGAAGCAGCAGTATAGGTGGCGCCAGGGACAGTCCCCACAGTGGGTCTCGTTCTGTGGATAAGGGGATGAGCTCTGATTGGTCGAGGGCGACTGAGGCGGGCGGGCAGAGCAGGATCGCCAGCATAAGGGAGGCCGCGGGGGGTGCACCTTTTTCCCCAGCCGAGGCCGCACTATTGGAGGTGCTCGAGGCAGCAGCAGCACAAAGGCAAAGGGCGGAGTCGGTCCTGGGTTCAGATGCCAGTAGTCTTGGGCAGAGGGGGGTGACGTTGACAGCTGGCCGGGGTCCTGCTGCTGGCGGGGCCGACATGGCCACATGGGGTGATTTCCCGGGTGGACATGGGGGCGATTTATGGCAGACTTGGCCGCACAGGGTATCGACAGGTGGCAGCCCTGCGGCGGTGGGGGATGGTGTTGGTCCTGGGGCAGATGGTAGCATTTTGCGGACAGTAGGGTACCCAGCGGAGCCGTGTGTGTGTCCCTATTGCGGCACGAAATGTCCGCACGAGGGAGTTGCTTGGAAGGGGGGTCGCGACGACCGGGTGTCCGCCGCAGAACTGGAGGGGGGTGGCACGGGGGCCGGTGCGGTGGGGGCGGTCTCTGTGACGGGGGCGACAAGGGATGGCACTGCGTTGGCAGAGATCGAGGAACGGCTGCTGGTGTGTGAGCTGGAGCTGGGGCTCATGGAGGAGAAAGCGGCCACTGCCAAGCGCGAGGAAGAGGCGGCACGCGCACAGGTGCGATTGCAGTCAAGGTGTATTGTATCATTGTGGTTTGGCCATTTTTTGGATATGCATTCATGCGCCGTTGCCCACGTATCTGGATATAGCATCAAGGCAAGCAGCAAATAGTAAATAGGCCTCTGCCCACGGACATGTACATGTATATCTTTGGTCATGTATATAGATATATAGTAGTATGCTCTTTCTGACAGCGCGAAGAGGTCTAAAATTTTTCCGCCATATCAATGCTGAGAGTCATAGGTGGGTTTAATAAGGGATCCTAAGGGCATGACTTTTTCTCCCGTCATGCTTTTTATTTTGCGCTGCTGATGACAGGAGCTGTCGTCATGATGCCCGCCCCGCTGCTCACACTTCTCATCATTCAAGATCGTCATCCCCACCCGATAACCACACTCAACTGTGCAGGTGGTGGACGCGCTGCGCACGATGACGGAGCTCCAGCAAGCGGCGCGCAACCTGAGCGCCTCGCTGGCAGCCCGTGCCAAGGCGGAGAGGGACCTCGATGAGTCTCTCGCGGAGAAGAGGAAGGCATTGTCCGCGCTGGATGCCGCTATCTGTCAAAAGGAGGGAGAGCTCCGAGATAGAGAGGCCCGGGTGGTCCAGGCTGGGGAAGAGCTGGAACGGAAGGAGGAAGCATTGGCCAGGCGAGATGAGCAGATACACAGCAAGGACGAGGAGTTGGCAAAGAAGGGTGAAGAGTTGACCAAGATGAGTGAAGTGCTCAGCAAAAAGGGCGAAGAGCTCAGCAAAAGGGGCGAAGAGCTAACAATAAGGGATGCCGAGGTGCGTGACAAAGATGAGGAGCTGCGCAGGGTGAGGGAGACGGTGGCCAGAATTAGTGAGCAGCTGCAGCGCACGCAATCGGAGCTACAGGGCAAGGAAGAGGAGGCGCATCACAGGGACGAGGCCTTGCACCTCACAGAGCGCGAGCTCAGGGCCAAGCAGGAGCAGGTGGCCCGGTTGGCCGAGGAGGCGCGGCGGCTGGAGGAGTTACGGGCCACAGCCAAAGTGGATCTGGAGGGCCTGCGTGCGGCGTCCGCCGAGGCAGAGGCCAGGGGTGTCGAGGCAGGGACCCTGGTGTCCGCTCGCCAAGAAGAGGTCGTCCTCGCAGACAGGCGGCTCGCGGAGCAGCAGGCCACCCTGGAGGGGCTGAAAGAGGCGTCCAGGAAGGTCGAGGGGGAGCTCAGGGAGGCTCAGCGCATGCTTGCGGGCAAGCAGGCAGAGCTGGAGGATCTGCAGGCTGTCACAGAAGCCCAGACCGGTTTGGAAGCGGGCCAGGGGGATGCTGGGGGGGGGTCCGCATCCGTGCGTGCGTTGGGCGAGCAAGCGAAGGCGGCACGGCGCAAGTTGGAGGCGCTGGAGGTGGCGGCACGGGCCAAGGCGGCCGAAGTATCGCAGCTCGATGCGGCCGTCCTGTCAAGGCAGGCCACCCTGGAGGGTTTGGAGGCGGCCGTGGAGGGCGCGCGGGCGAGGCAGGCGGCCGTGGCGCGCAGTGTGGCGGAGGCGGAGGGCGAGCAGGAGCGGTTGAGGGTGACGATTGCCAGTCTGGTCGAGCAAGTCAGGGCCATGGAAGCTGATGTGGAGGCCGAGAAGGGAGCGAGGCAGAGGCTGGTGGGGGAGCGATCGGATAGCAATTGGCAGCTTGGAGCCTCCTCCTCCTCGACTCCTTCTGGAACTCCTTACCTGCAGCGTGGGGCGCCTTCCCACCAGGACACGGACCTTGGTGGCCGCAGGAAGGCAGATCGGGCCAGGGCCGAGGCGGCGCTGGTCGAGGCAGGGTCTCGGTTGGCTCGCCTGGAAGCCGCGGTGGCGAACCGAACGGAGGAGTTGCGGCGGGTGGATGCGGCGCTGGCGGCCAGTGAGGGTGACGTGAGGTCGCTGGATGCCACGGTCGCCAGTAGAACCGCAGAGTTGGAGCGATTGGAGGGAGAATTGGTTCGAGCGGAGGAGAACCTGGCTTGTGCGTCCCAGCAGGCAGAGATGCTTGGGGGGGAGCCAGGTGGACTGGCGGCGGTAGAGCAAGGAGGTGGAGTGACCCGGTCAGCGGAGGGAGGGCGAGAGCTTGTGATGTTGGCTGCCAAATCATCGGAGCTCGGTGGCCTGATTCGCGAGAGACAGGCCACGCTGGCCTCGCTGCAGGCATCCGTCACGGCGGCCACGGCCCAGCTACGGGGCCTCCAGTCGTTGATCCAGCAAGGCAAGAGGGAGCTGACGGAGCTGTCCGCGCTGGTGGCGGGCAAGGAGGCGGAGGTGGAGGTGGCGGATGCCGAGCTGGCGCGTAAAGGGAGTGCGTTGGAGCGGGCAGGGGTTGAGCTTGCAAAGGTGACTGCCAAGGTGGGCCGGCTGGAGTCCGCGTTGGCTGCACGTAGGGAAGAATTAGCGAGCTGGGACGCTTCAGCGGGGTGGGATGTGACCAGGGAACCTCTCTCGGGTGGCGCGGGGAGGGAAGAGAACACGTCAGGGGTCGGTGCGAGCGGGCTTCCTGGTTCTGACCCAGTGGGTGCTAGTAGGAGGGACGAGGACGAGGTGATCCTTGCGGAGCGGACAGCCAGACTGGGCCGGCTGGACGCCAGGCTGGCGGAGCGCCAGAGGCAGCTGCAGCGAGTGGAAGCATTACTCACCGAGAGGAAGGAGGAGGCGCGGCAACGGCTGGGCGCGGCGACCTCCGAATCGATGGATTTAGATGCGGCGTTGTTGGACAAGAAGGAGCAGTTATCAGAGCTTGAGGCGGCGGTTGCAAGGGGGTCGGCAAGACGAGGCAAGGTGGAGGCTTTGCTGGCCAAATCCCAAGAGAAAGCGAGGCAGCTGGAGGGCGTGATCGCGGAGAAAGAGGCTAGGCTCGAGGCCCTGGGGGAGGAGGTGGAGGAGCGGGGAGGGGAGTTGGAGTCGTTGCGTGCGGCAGTAGCGAAGCTTGCCGCACAGAAGCAGCGGCTCGAGGCTCACATCCAGAAGAAGAGGTCGGAAGCGGATGAGCTGGCGGTTGCCTATGAGTCTGCCTTGGAGGAGCAGCGTCAGCGGGCAATGGCAGCCGGCACAGGTGGGGGCCGGCCCCACTTCATCAATGCTCGGTCCACTGGCACTCAGACGATGGCGGGCGCTGAGGAGCGGGATGCTTTGGCAGCTGCGGTGCCGTCTCCGCTGGATGGGCGGGAGGGTGGCCCGTCGGTGGGTGGCACGGGGCAAGGGCACGGGCATGGGCAGCGTGGGGTGGGAGACGGGCTGGGTGTCCTGGCGGCAGAAGAAGCGGCCACCCTCGCATCATCGGAGGCACTCCAAGCACATATCCGGTCGCTGCAAGTCCAGCACGGGGACATGGTAGCTCAGGTATGATGAACTTTCCACTTTTCAATCTATTGCTATTCTTCAGGTCAGTATCGCAGAGCCGTGCGCCGGATCTTCCCAATTGCCGGCCTGCGCTGGTTGTCTCACTGGTGTTCTACAAGCTTAATAGTAGCATGCTACAAGCGTAGCATTCTACAAGCATAGTTTTCTACAAGCATAGCATTCTACAAGCATAGCATTCTACAAGCATAGCATTCCACAAGCATAGCATTCTACAAGCATATCATTATACAAGCACAAGATTCTACAAGCATAGCATTCTACAATCATAGCATTCTACAAGCATAGCATTCCACAAGCATAGCATTCTACAAGCATAGCATTCTACAAGCATAGCATTCTACAAGCATAGCATTCTACAAGCATAGCATTCTACAAGCATGGCATTCTACAAGCATAGCATCCTACAAGCATAGCATCCTACAAGCATAGCATTGTAGAAGCATAGCGTTCTACAAGCATATGATTCTACAAGCATAGCATTCTACAAGCATAGCATTCCACAAGCATAGATTTCTAGAAGCATAGAATTCTACAAGCACAAGATTCTACAAGCATAGGATTCTACAAGCATAGCATTCTACAAGCATAGCATTCTACAAGCATATCATTCCGCAAGCATAGCATTCTACAATCATGTGTATTGGATGGTCCTCATGGAGGTTCCCTTGTCTCTGACTGAGGATGCTGAGCCTAGTGACTGAGGATGCTGAGCACGCATCCCAGACTCAGAAACCATATCTTCATGAAGTAATTTTATGCCCTTTTACGACGTTGTTCCCCCCCCCACCCCTCTGCATTGGTTCCGCGTAGTGGCATGGCAGAGACTTGCAAAACAGTCCAGCCAGAGCAGTTGCCGGCCATGCACTTGGCTTGCACGATCTGAGGATGATTCCGTATCATGTCATGATGTCCCTTGTGCCTGTGGGCAAGCATATGGCCTCTCTTCCTTTGTTCCCACCTCTTGATCTGCTCCCATTTCCATCCACTTAAAGTCTTCTGAGCTTCACAAGAACATGCTTATAAGAATCATCATCATCATCATCATCATCATCATCATCATCATCATCATCATCATCATCATCATCATCATCATCATCATCATCATCATCATCATCATCATCATCATCATCATCATCATCATCATCATCATCATCTTCTTCTTCTTCTTCTTCTTCTTCTTCTTCTTCTTCTTCTTCTTCTTCTTCTTCTTCTTCTTCTTCTTCTTCTTCTTCTTCTTCTTCTTCTTCTTCTTCTTCTTCTTCTTCTTCTTCTTCTTCTTCTTCTTCTTCTTCTTCTTCTTCTTCTTCTTCTTCTTCTTCTTCTTCTTCTTCTTCTTCTTCTTCTTCTTCTTCTTCTTCTTCTTCTTCTTCTTCTTCTTCTTCTTCTTCTTCTTCTTCTTTCTTCTTCTTCTTCTTCTCCTCCTCCTCCTCCTCCTCCTCCTCCTCCTCCTCCTCCTCCTCCTCCTCCTCCTCCTCCTCCTCCTCCTCCTCCTCCTCCTCCTCCTCCTCCTCCTCCTCCTCCTCCTCCTCCTCCTCCTCCTCCTCCTCCTCCTCCTCCTCCTCCTCCTCCTCCTCCTCCTCCTCCTCCCCCCTTTCCTGCTCGTATTTTTTCCATGTCCAGGTGGCGCAGGAGACGGCTCGACTGGCTGACCTCCTCCAGCAGGTATGAACCCCATGGGTCGTAGAAGTTGAAGTGCAAGCCATGATGTGTAGCAACGTGACTTTGGGACCTGATAACTTTCTCACCAAGTTCCCGAATAGCTTCACTGGTTGCCGTGAAGCTGAGTGGCTATCGCAGTTTCACGATATATGTAGCGACTTTCTGCCAACTTCGCTTGTGGGATGGATGCAATTCATTACAATCATCGACCACCTTTTGCCTTGCCCGAATTCACCTCGTAGCGGATGTCACCGGAATCATTTTTGCCCGCTCTTGCCAACTTGCCTTGCCATCTTGCCTTGCCATCTTGCCATCTTGTCAACTTGCTCAACTTGGATTCCCCCATCTCACCCCAATCTCTCCCTTCGCCTGGGTCCATGGGCACTCCACAGGTCCAACGAGCGCAGTCGGATGTCCGCACCATGGAGGCTCTGGCCACATCCCTGCGAGGAGAGGCCGCTGCCGCCGCTGCCGCCCATGACGAGCTGACATCTAGCATCCACAACTTGGAAGCACAGCTCCAGGAATTGACCCGACAGGTGGCACGAGCAGGTGTGGTTGCGGGTGCCAGCAACACCGCCCCACTGCCCGGATCAGGCTCGCTTTCAGGAACTGGGGCAGGAACTGGGACAATGGGGGAAGTTAGCCGAGGCGCAGTGGGCCAAGGTTCCGTGGCCGGTAAAGGGTCTGCACTCGGTGGTGGCTCCACCCACCCGGGATGGGACGCATCGTCAGAGGCTGAGCTGGAGCGTTTGTGGGATAAGCGCGTGGCCTCGCGGCAACAAGAGGAGCAGGCGCGGCGCGACACGCTGCACGCCATGCAGGTAGGCCCTCCCATGGGACCTGGGGCCTGGGATGCCCCCCATCCTGCGGGAAGCAATGCTGCCATTTGATTGCTGCAGGGTACTCGTGGATCGCTATTACTCGTGGATCGCTATTATTACTCACGAACACCTCGTCTACGCACCCCATGGTTCGTTTAGGGAGCTTGCATTGTATCGTTCCCTGCCACGACAGGAGATCTTTCTAGATACAAATACCTAGATATGAGCAGCAGCACATGCCTACCCCTTTGCAAGCCAACCCCCTTTTGAAAGGGTGTTGGCTTGCGATCATGTTTGCCCTGTCTCTTGGAGAAGTTGAGTTTGTTTGGTGTCGGTTTGTTTGCTGTGCCCGCCTCGGCCAGGCGGAGGTGCTGCGGCTGCAGGTGGAGACCAGCCAGCAGCAAGGCGAGCTGGCGCGGGTGCAAGCAGAAGTGGCGCGTGAGCGGGCGCAGGCGGAAAGCTTGCGGCGTGACTCAAGCCTGGTAGCCGCCGAGGTAAGCCTCGTGTTTATGCTTATGGCCCCTGAGGTGAGGGCATATGTTTATATTGGCGATTGGAATAAGGGCATATACCTTTTTCTGGCGAGGGCACATAGTAATTCTGGCCGCTGATGTGAGGGCATACTGTCATTGTGGGTCATGATATCAGCGTATGTGTATGCGTATGCGTGTGTGGAATTCTGTACGAATCACCCATGTACACTGACTTAAAGAACCCTTTGTTGCATGGACCCTGGCTGAACAGGGGACGGCTATGCCAGCACGCCCCATCTCGTGTAGAGTGGCCGCATGCCTATGCTTGCTCAGCCCTGCTCTCACTTCCAGCATTGGTTTCTTCTTTGCCCCTTTCTTCCTGCCATTGTCTTGGCGCGTAGTTCTCACCGGGGGGGGGAGTGGGAGGATCGTGGTGATGGTGGCGCTGGTGGGTGTGTCTTCCTGCATGCCCCCTGTAGCGGCGTATCTCACAGCTGCCACAAACCTTGACAACAGGGCCGTCTGTACCAGGAAAACATTCCTGCAATGTGTCGTCCTATTCCACATATCATGTCATTCCTGGTGCAACCCCCTGACCCACATCCGTGTCCCTGGTCCTTCCTTGTGCCCAGGTGGATGCCATGAGGACCCGCTTCGTGGAGCTGGGGGCAAGCGTGGAGGCGGCCATGCAGGTGGTTCCCTGCCCTATCCCATGGCTGCTTTCTTACGATCTGCTTGCTTCTCCCGGTTGCTCGGAGAACACTTGCATCTGCTGGTTGCAGGCTTATCCCGGCTGATTTTGCCTTTGCCTTCAGCGGGTGCATGCTCTGATGGCATACATTGGAGCCATAGTGACTTTGCTAAAGGAATGTATTGGATGAAGGAATCTGCTGAAGCTGTCATGATGACTAGAAGGGCTCGCATGGACGTTTTTTTCACTGGTCCGGTCATCTGGGTGTCTAGGTTAGCATTCTTGTTGGGCTCTGTGGACCTGTCACCACGAAGAGAATTTCGAATTTGAAATAACTCAAATTAGAAAGCCAGTATCTACTGTCCCATGGAACTAGAATAGGGCAGGCCAAGGTAGACCCTGGTCATCCCTTCATGCGACGTGGCAAAGCAATCATGTGTGTGGCTTCTGCCATGGGGCACGACTGCCTCGCTTGATCGCGAATACCAGTCACGCTGGCTTGATTACTGAGTGGTCACAGCTGGCTTATTCCGCTGGCTTGATTACCGCTACCAATTATCCCCTATCACGACAGTCGCCAATCGCCCTGAGGGACCACCGCCGAGGCGACTTTGTATCTGATTCTACCACGGGCCAGCACGCAGCGAGACGGCTTATGTCTGCCCGTACTGCAGCCCTCGCAATAGACCTCTGTGGTCTTTTTTCTTAATATAGCACAGCTGCGTAGAATTCGACAAACAAGGATCAATTGATCCCACTCCCAAGGATCTCCCTTTCACCGTTCACCGCGCAGGCCAAGGTGCGCACCGAGCAGGCGCTTGCGGCCGCGGAGCAACAGCTGTCATCCGCACAAGCAGAGGAGGTGGCACTGGGTGACAAGTGCCAGCAGCTAGGGCAGGCGGTGAGGGATTTAGAAGCGCGCAAGGCGGATGCGGAGGGGATGCTGTCAACAGCGCAGGATCAGCTGCGGGAGGGCCTGCGAGCGGTGCGCGCCGTCCAGGTGCGTTGGCATAGGGGGGAAGGGGGTAAGGGGGTAAGGGGGTAAGGGGGTAAGGGGGAAGGGGGAAGGGGGGAAGGGGGGAAGGGGGAAGGGGGAAGGGGGAAGGGGGGAAGGGGGAAGGGGGAAGGGGGGAAGGGGGAAGGGGGAAGGGGGGAAGGGGGAAGGGGGAAGGGGGAAGGGGGAAGGGGGAAGGGGAAGGGGGAAGGGGGGGGGAAGGGGGAAGGGGGAAGGGGGAAGGGGGAAGGGGGGAAGGGGGAAGGGGGAAGGGGGGAAGGGGGAAGGGGGAAGGGGGAAGGGGGAAGGGGGAAGGGGGAAGGGGGGAAGGGGGAAGGGGGAAGGGGGAAGGGGGAAGGGGGAAGGGGGGAAGGGGGAAGGGGGAAGGGGGGAAGGGGGAAGGGGGGAAGGGGGGAAGGGGGAAGGGGGGAAGGGGGAAGGGGGAAGGGGGAAGGGGGAACGGGGAAGGGGAAAAGGGGAGGAATCATGGAGCCAGCCCATGGCGTACCTACCCACCTTAGTTTCCCCTTCACGAATGTGCTAACCAATGGCGATGTGCTAACCAACGGGCTTGCTGCCTTCGATCACAGGAGTTAATAGAAGTCAACATGCCTTGAATCATCGACGAGAGCCTGTGCCAACCCTCATGTATCTACACATTGGATAAAGCCTCTCCTATTGAAGTGACATGTGGTGGGCTTTTCATGCTGGCAGGCTTCCT
The DNA here is from genome assembly GCA_009746045.1 of Mesostigma viride. Taxonomy (NCBI): domain Eukaryota; kingdom Viridiplantae; phylum Streptophyta; class Mesostigmatophyceae; order Mesostigmatales; family Mesostigmataceae; genus Mesostigma; species Mesostigma viride. The sequence continues at coordinate 2,378,053 of RPFO01000072.1, forward strand.
GTGTGGGGCATGCCCTGTGCTCGTCGTTACAAGGATGATGTGCCCAAGTCCAAAGTAGCGCAATTACTGTTTGTTCCATGGGCTGATTTAGTAGGTGTTTATAACCTTTGGGTGCTTGAGTTACTCTTTATTCCATGGAGTGCGTACTTGGTCCCTGACGCAGCATGAGTAGATCCATGATGCATCTCTCTTGTGGTTATCTTCATGCCGCATGCACCTCTCTCCTCTGGGCAGGCGCAAGCCGAAGACATGGAAGCAGAGTGGCAGTCCACACAGCAAGCAGTCGCTGCTGAGCTGGCAGCCCTGCGGGCATCCAAGGTGGCCCTGGCTGGGGACGTGCGGGTGGCAGTGACGGATGCCATGGCGTTGCTGGGCCAATTCCTGGCGCGGCCCATGCCGGTGACGGATGACGAAATCCTGGGCTGGTGCCGTGGGCTGGAAGGGCTGACTCGTGACCTGCGACGACAAGACCCGGAGCCGGTGTGTGCATGGTTGTCATCAGATGGCACAGGTCAACATGGACATGCTCTTTATGGCAGGTCTTTAAACTGGTCTTGTTTGATGCAGATGCAAAGTATCAGGTTACGCTGACTTGGTTTGAACTGGGTTTTGGGTTTTCCGTCTTGGGCTTGCCGTTGGATTCAATGGAAAGGCTTGTCGTTGGATTCAATGGATCCCGTCGGAGGTATAGGATTGCCATGTTGTGTCGTAGTGTGGTGGTTGGCCGCTGTGCTGATATCCAATCGTGGCTGGTGTCCGTACTTACCAACAGCCTGTGGAAGGCGTTTATGTCACAGCGCCCGTGATCCGCTCTATACTCTGTGCCCTTGCAAAGTCATGGCCAGAAGCATCAGTAGGTATATGGTAGGCAGTAGCTATGTGGTTTTGTTGTAGCAGTATGCTTTTGCGAATCTGGCCTGTCGCTGCCTTTGCCTGTTATTTCCAGCCCCACTTCCACCCTACCAGTCCTCACGCCACCCTACCTTGCATCCCTCTCCCTTTCGCTCCCTGGAAACTGCCCTGTCCCCAGGCGGGTGAGCTTGTGGCATTGACCCAGGCACAGCTGGCGGCCGCACAGGGTGAGCTGGCGCACGTGCGGCGGCTGCTGCTGCGGGAAAGACAGAAGCTGCAGGCCACGCAGCAGGCAGAGATGGATGCCCGCAAAGCATCCGGTAAGCTATTTGGACTTCTACAAAGAACCCCGAAAAGTAACAGGCGGGTTATTTAATGTATCAATGGGCCCTGCAGTCGCAAAGCAAAGCTACCCACCCCATAAAGTTTTGCATCCTGGCAACTCAATTTGCCGCCCACGCTTGATCGCTCTTTGCGCTTCAAAGTCGATCAGATCTGATCTCTGACCGCAGTTCAGGGAGGTGCGTCCCGCTGTGTGCGTTCTCGGGCTTTTCTTATGCTATTGATGTCTCGGGCTTCTTTGTGGGCTCATAAGTTGCCGGATGGGCACCGCTCGCGTAGAAATGTGATTTCATGGGCAACCGCTGGGTCTCTTCTAAGCCCACCTGGCTGCCTTGATGGCGCATGTCATCTCAAAACAGGACAGTACGTTCTAGCTCGTTGCTAACATCACTGCTCCAGCTGGATGGGTGGAAAAACCGTCCCTAATTATCGGGGTTACAATCATCCCCTCGTCAGGCTCGTCCGGAGGGGGGACATCACGGCAAAAAGTGTGCGCGCTCAAGTAGGAAAATGGGGGGGTATGTCCCCCCTCCTGGCTCATCCGTCTTGTCAGGTCTAATTGCCAAATTTTCTTCAGGGGGAATGCCCATGACCATGACCATTTTGTCGCGAATGTACGTGCCACGTCCACCACCACCTTGGTTGCAGGCGCTGGCACGGGGCTGGCCGGCACCCTGTGGGAGGACATGGAGGAGATCCGTGCCGTTCGCGAGCATGTCCGCGGCATGAGGCGCCAGCTGGCGGAGCTCCAAGGGCAGGTGAGGGCACTCCAATGACAGGTAAAGGCACGCGGCCCAGGGGAAGGTGAGAGCAGGAGGTTGGAGCATGGGTGAGAGCAGGAGGTACAAGCACACAAGAAGGCAGGACATACTAGGACAGGTGAGAGCAGAAGATCCACACATTGGTTAGGGCAGGAGTTCTCAGGGCATTTGGGGGTGCTGGACGTGTCCACCATTGTTGGTGCGGGCTGGTGCTATGGTCCATGTTTTGGCAGGGTTCCTGGGATGACCTCAACAGATGGCTTAATTATCTAGGGCCCAAGTACAAGCTTTTGTTTTCTCATTTGTGGATGGCTCCCCGTGTGTTTAGTATTCAATTGTTAACAGTTGATATCCATTAGTAATCAATTGTTTGTTATTCAAAGGAGCATGCGGACATCACCGCGTCTTCACTCAGCCAACGGGAGTACCCAGAAACTAATTGTCAAGAAATTGGCATTTCTCATCTTGCTATGGCTCCATCCTGTGACAGGTGGCGGAACAGGAGGCAGTGTTCGTTTCCCTGCGTGATGAGTGTGCCGTGCGACAGCATCTTGTAGAAGAGTTGTCGACGAAATGGCAAGATGCCGCATTGGGCACGGCACAGGCCGCACGTGGGCGTGAGGAGGTGGAGAAGAAGCTGGCTGCGAGACGGGATGAGCTGGCGAGACTAGAGAAGGAGATAGTAGACAAGCGGCGGGGGTCGGAGGCGGCGCGCGCCGAGTACCAGGCGCAGAGCTCTCGCCTCACGCTGGTGCGTTCCCAGATAATAGCCAAATGCTGCTAGGTGCCTTACCCTAGATAGGCTAGATAGGTGAGGTGCCTTTCATGTGCTTTTTATGTGTTTTTGAGACCTGCGATGTGTGTCTTGCTGGTAACGGCGTCATGCGAGTTTGAAGGCCGCCTGCAACTCCCTCCCATCCCTGGCCAACTTGTCTTTGAAACTGCCCATAGGCAAGTCCCCTGTCCGGCCCTTCTTAAGACCCTCGATTAATCTGTGCACTCTTTTAGCCCATCTTTCAGAGGATATTTCGACCATCTTTTGGGTTATGTTTCAGGCCATCTTTCAGGCTGCCTCTTGGGCCATGGTTGAGGCCATTTCTCAGGCCATTCGCCACCGTTCCACTAATCCGTGTGAAATTGTAAAGTTTTTGTTCATGCTTATGTCATGCAGACGACAGAGCATGCGGACGCCAAGGTGGCGGAGTTGGCAGGCCTGCGGGACCGTGTGGAGGCCATGCGCGCCGAGTTGGAAGCTGTCACCGCGACCAAGGAGGATTTTGCCCAACAGCTCAACGAGATGCAGGTGGGCAACCTTGTTTCCATGGCATTAGTATTGTCTATGCAGCATGTCCAATGAGCTTGATCATGGGTGTCTGATGCTTCAAATGCCTGGTATTGCATGTCAATCCTCCTTGGCTTGGCATGTGAGATGTTTGCATCGTGGTGAGAGCTGCAGAGGTTAGTGCTCATTCATGCATTTCTGGTTTCTGCTTTCCCTGTCGTGCCGTCCCTGGCATGAGCGTGTTGTGCCTCTTTGTTTAAATTGAACCGTTCGAGACATAACTAGCACCTACCGTTGGCAATGATATACCTTGAAACACTCTCTTTATCCAGGAGAGTTCTATCTATCTAAGTATCGAAGTAAAAGAGTTCTATCTAAGTAATTATATCTTAGTAAGTAAAAGAGTTATATCTATCTAAATATCTAAGTTATGAGTTTCTTTTTACATGGCATGTATTACTGTTGTACTTTTTATTTACTGCCTTACATCTGGGTGCTCGTCAATACGTATGTCATCTTTGTATTAATGACCGTTTGCAGAAGCCACTAATTTGCGCTACGAGTCGAAATGTTCAACTCTCAAATCTCTTTGCCGTCACATTCCCGTGTCAGCACTCAGTGGTTACGATCTTTTTAATTGACTATAACATTACGTAATGGACATCTCTGACTTCTGCGACGTTTCTGTATCCATTTCTTGACATTTCCAAATGTTGCTCACGCATCTTGTCTTTGGCGTATGGCTCTGTCCTGGCAGGCCCGTTGGAGCGCCATGTGCCAGGACGTGGACACGGACAGCGTTCACAAAGTGGAGCTGGAGGCAACTATCGCGCGCTTGCAAGGCGAGGCGAGGCAGGCGACCCAGGACAAGGCCACGGCCGCGGCCAAGTTATCACACCTGCAGGTTCCGTGCTACGCTATAGTGATCGCTTTACTGGCTTCTATTGCCTCCCAGGGAGGGTCGCGCGTTAATATTTCAGCCTCCTTAGAAGTGGCTGTTAGAGAATAGGGTTTTTAGTTTCGCCATAGAAATCCCTTCACTGTATTTCTGTTGTGGTGCCTCCCTCATGGCATACTACATGGCATGCCTGCGTTATTCGTCGCACGCCAAGCCTCTTCTCCCCTGTGGTATCCTTGTCAGATCGTGGTCTATGCCAGCCTGACATCCATCCAGGTTGGCCTTGATGAATCGCCATGCTTCTGGAGTCTTTGTTGGCCTTGGTCATCAACCTTCCCGCTTAACTAGATGTTTTTCATTTCTTAATATAAACCTAAATGAACTAAAATGAACGAGATATTGATCACCCTCTTGTAGGGTGTGAGGCAGCACGAGTAGATATTTTCCCACGTTATGGATGGCCCACGCACCGGCACATCCCTGAAGCCACCGCGATAGCCTGGCTGACGTCTTGCCTAGATGCTGACTGTCTCATCGCTTTTTTCTTGACTGCTTATCATGAGTGCTCGACCGCGTGCCTTCTCCCTCCTCCCTGTTCACAGGACCAGATCCATGCGGAGGCGGCAGTACTGGCGTCCCTGCAAGCTGACGCGGCCGCAGCGGGCGAGCAGCTGGCCGCGCTGGGACGTGAGGCGGCAGAATTAGAGTCCGGTTGGGAGCACGAGCGAGCACGCGTGTGGGGCGATGTGCAGTCGCTGCTGTCGCTGAGGGGACAGGTGGCACGCGATCTGGGCATGCTGATGTGCGAGTGCATGGTGCAGATAAACCGCATCGTGGAGGTGGCGGCAGTTAATTCCGCCCCACGCCACAGTGCCCCTCCACAAAACGCAGGTGCCAGGAATAGGTATGCAGACGCCCGTGCAACACCACAGCATCAGGCGCCAGGTGGCTCGGGTCTTCTCGAGCACGCAGCCGCCAGCAGTAGCCAGCATCTCGAGGCAGAGGATACCGCACCGCAGCGGGTGCCGCCTGGCTTGCTGCCTAGGACCGAGCACGGACAGGGGTCGGGAGCGCGTGAGGCCCGTGCTCTAACTACATCGGACCCGAAATCACCGGGTGCTGCAGTGCCTTTTGCATCAGCAGGCAGATTGCCCGGTGCCCGCGGCGCAGAGACTTTTGCGGACCAGCCTACTGCCGACGACGCCACGTCAGCGTTCTCAGTGAGCTCTGGAGACAGCCAGGGCTCGCCCCCGCATGACGACCCTAGCATCCCTGCCGGCAGCAGGAGCGGGGATGCGGGGACATCCCATTCAATATACTACCCCGACGGCGATCCCGGAGGAGAGGGAAGGCCCCGAGGAAGGGGTGTAACTGGTGTGGCAGGTGCAGATGCCAGCACCCAAGGTCAACAAAATCAGTTCCTGCCGCGACGGCCCCTGCCTGCCCCGTGCCCCTTCTGCCTCGCTCGTGCCGAATGGGAGTATGCGCCCTCACTCCCTGGTCTCGCCCACCTGGGGCGTACTGACAGCGATGGCGTCATGGGTCCCAGGGCTTCGGGTGGCACGGGCGCAGCGGATGCCAGTGCATTGGATGGCATGGCTGCATCGGATGTAGGGGAGGAGGTGGCGGCAGCGCGGTCGCAGCTGTTGCTACTGCGGGGCGAGGTGGCGAGGGAGAAGCGCCGGCTCGAGCGCGCACGTATGGTAGCAGCCAGCATGGGAGAGATGGCCGGCGGCATGGGCGCGCATGAGGGCGTGGGCGCGCAGGGGGGTCACCCTCGCGACAACGTGCTTATGGGTGAGATGTCCTTATGGGTGAATTGTGCTCATGGGTGCGGCGTGACATAACGTGCTTATGGGTGAGATGGGACACGATGGATACCTGATATGCCTATTCATTATTATTCTCCATCATGCTATTGTTTGTGATACCTTATATGCCGCCATTCATAATAATTCTACATCATTTGTGATGAACATCCTGCTATTGTTTGTGCTGGTGTGAGCTTCCCTTAGGATCCAGCCATTTGAAGGCCTGCTCGTTTCGAACTAAAAGCAGCCACTCTAGGCCACTTTGAGCAGCCACTCTAGGCCCATGTGTGCTTCTGAAGCACGTAGGCCTGGAGTCCCTGGCGTTTCTTGTTTTCTTGTAATATTTCACAGCTTCTGCCCACTTGCTTTGCTCACTTCTTTCTTTCGCAGCCTCCCTCCTCGCCACACCATTCTTGGCCGAACTGGCCCGATGACAATCGCATGTACACCATTCCCGCGCGCATGCGATGGTATGCTCTTCTATCCTGTCTTCTTCGTCGCAGGGTATTCCACCGACGCGCCGCTGGACAGCTCCTTTGCGCCTACGGTATTTTATGCCGCCCCCTTTGAGGACAAGGGGATGGGGCTGTCCTTGCCGCCACCGGCATCCGGTTCACTGGCACCGGGCACCGCTCCCCTCCGGGACGCGTCCAACCGGCAGCGGGCGGTGGGCGCGGTGGATCTGCTCAAGATACAGCTGAGGGAGACGCGGGAGGAGATTCGGGACGCCGAGGTGGGTTGGCGATGGGCGATTGCGGTTCTGGATTTACAAGCAGTCTATGGAAAGGTATATTTTGGCCGCTTGCGGGGTTTGGTAACAAAACTGTCGAAGAACACGACAGGGGCACGACTGCAAGCTAAGCAGGGGTCAGATGTTGACCTGTAACTGAGGATAGGACAGGAGCAGTGAAATGCAAAGAGTATTTTGTCATGTCAGCCAGAAGTATTAAGTCAGATCAATATAGTCAGAACTGTGTAAAATCATCAATATAGCAGTAATGCGGTCTAGTCATGGGCGACAATATGACAAGAGTGCTGAAATCTGGAATGCAGTGGCAGCAGTGTATGTTGTGCATGTGCATGGTTCTTCCAGCTGGTGGCCCAGACTGCCCTGCAGTTAAGGAGCATGGCTGTGGGGATCCAAGAGATAGGGGGCAGATATGGAAACCGCTATGTGCTATCTGCACTTTGACAGGGCTGTATGCTGGGTGCGCCTTTCAGGAAACTTTGCTTGTAAGCGTATGCCAGGCCGTGAGCCGTGCTCCTGAGGGGAGGACTTTTGGAGGACATTCATGAGATGCCTTCCAACCTGCTCTGTGCATTCACCCGACAGGCCATCTGTGATGATTGTCTACCACCACCATTATCACCACCAATATAATTTTCTGGCACCCGCACCTTCTCGACCCTTGACGATGCTTTCGGCCCCAATGTCCTTATGAAAACTTCCGACATACCTTCTCTCTGACACCTACGCTGCCCCACCCTACTGCCAACGCCCCCCCACCCCACTCCCAACGCGGCGCGCAGGCGCTGCTGGCGCGCATGCGGATGCAAGTAGCAGCAGAGCTGTCCCGCTTGGACCTCCTGCAGGGGGACTGCGACGAACGCAGGAAGGTGGCGCGCGACCTGCAGCGACGGTGGGAGCGGATGCTGGGCGAGTTGGGCAGCGCGGTCGCCGCAAAGGTGCGTCCCTAACTCCCTATGAGAGAGCGCATACTTTGCGGCCTAATGGCTATAGTAGTACACGCTTGAAAAACGTGTGCTTTGAGTACTGTACCTTAAACCCTAATTCACAGGTTGCCGTCTATCATCCAACTTGTATGGTCGATGTTTGTATTTCTGGCCTGCGCTGGTTGTCTCATCGATACTCCTACGTGACCTATGGCCGCACTCTGGGGGCGTGCACAGGCCCCCCTACCAAGTTCCGTCATGCATGTGTTCACTATTCAAAGAATGCAGAGCTCTATCCATTGCTTGGGAGACCCATGCACTCAATGCGGTGTAAGATGGGGCAGTTCATGGTCTTCCACCCCCAAAGCGGTGACTGACGCCCCTATTGGTTGCTGGCATACCGAAGCCAAAGCCTGACCTCGCCTACCCTTGGCGACATGTACCTCGTGCCTCTTCTCAAACGACAGGCGCACGCTGACATCGCTGAGGCAAACGCGCATGCGGCCCTGGCACGAAACGATGACCTGAGTCTCATGCTGGCAAATGCCCGCGCTGAGTCGCAAGAACTAAGGACGGCGCTGGCCGGTTCTGGTGAGGAGCTGCTCAAGACCCAGGGCCAGGTGGCGCAACAGGAGGCCCAGTTGGCAGATCTGCTGGAGGCACTGCGCGTGGCGAGGGAAACGGATGCCAGTAGCCAAGCTGCGCGGGAGGTAGCCGAGGGAAGGCTCGCGGCTGCGGTGGAGCGGGGAGTGGAGCTGGAGAGGGAGGTCTTTCACCTGCGTGGTAAATACCGTTGGGTGGACTCGTATAGGAATAGTGCATGGTAAACGGCATGACTGAGTTTCATGGTAAACGGCATGACTGAGTTTCATGGTAGGCGGCATGACCTTACTTAATTTCATGGTCCGTGGCTTGGCTTTGTGTTAGGGTCGGTGGCGTGGATTTACTTTGTTTCATGGTCAGTGGCGTGATTCCATCGGCTAGCATATGTGGCATGGCTCTGCCCGTTTGGGTAAGCGGAACGTCATTGTGAGTTTACCATATGCATCCTCAGCTAAATCCCTTGCCCGTCTACAATGCGCATCACCGAAAGTGAGATCGCCTACCTCGAATGTGCAGCCTGCCCGAGATTGCCTACATTGAACGGTCAGCACGCCTCATCTGCCCCTGCCTTGCCACTGTGGGTGAAACATGTGCCTTACGTAAGCAAAGAATGGATAGTTAACAAGTACCGTAAGCATGAAGGAATAGTGATTTCCACTGTTGCAGCTGGGTCCCTGCGCTGTTTATAACAACGTCTGCATAGGGCCTTCCACATTTTTTCAGTTATCTTTCAATGTGGGGCAATTGCTGGGGCTTGTGCTTCTAAGCACACCATTACCTGCCTCGTTGACGACCTGCCTCATCGCCACCCTCTGTTCCTCGCTTGTCGCAGGGGACGTCGCCCGCCTGGAAGAGGCGCAGCAGTACTTACAGGCTACCGCGGACCAGTGGAAGTGCGAGCTGCTGATCACCCACGAACTATTTTTAGCAGCACACGGCGACTTGGCTGGGATGCAAGCAGAGCTTTCTGCGGCTGACCAAGGGGTGCAGAGTGTGGCGGACATCAGTGTGGTGGGTGCAGTATCCTTGGGGTGCGGGCAAGCAGATTATGTACTACTGCTGCAAACGTACTATGCAGACAATATTCATGTAATGGGTGAATTTGTTCCAGCGTCCCGCGACTGTGTGGACAACCCGTTGGTTGACATTCTCTGCGCGTCGCATCCTTCGCACATCGCAGTTTACTCAACCATGCTGTCCCTTATCACATCCTTTATCATGCTATCTTATCCTATCCTTATCACATCCTTAATCATGCTATCTTATCCTATCCTTATCACATCCTTAATCATGCTATCTTATCCTATCCTTATCACATCCTTTATCATGCTATCTTATCCTACCCTGATCATATCCTGACTGTAACTCTTTGTGGATCGACTATGAGCATGTTCAGGGGAGCCATTTGGTGGCACGATCGCTGGCGTGGGCGCGTGGCGTGGGCGCGTGGCATGGATGTGTGGCATGGATGTGTGGCATGGATGTGTGGTGAATCACGGGATGGGAGGGTGAATATGTACTTGCATCCTCCAATGCTGCACTGCCTAGCGTCCGGTTACTGTCAGCTTTCTTCCTTCCCACCCCAATCTTCTTACTGCCCCAAACCTGTGAGTTTCCTCCTCTCCCTGGCCCTCAGGCCAGACATGTGGCGGAAGTCAGCGGCCAGCCCGTGGCTCTAGCAGCTACAGGAGATCACGCGGCTGACCATGTGCACGTCGAGTGTGATTGTAGGGCGTGCGTATTGAGAATCCGCTCTGAGCGGTCTAGGGCTCACGTGTGCTGTCTGACAGCAAGGATGGGTACTTGGTTTTACGGGAAACATGTTTTTTTTGTGTGTCAGCAGTCCTTTTGTGGCACCCGCATCTCGACAGCAGAAGGACTCTCAGCAGCTGCTCAGGAATGATCCAGCAGGGCATGGCTATGGCATGTGTTATTCATTATTCATTTTACGAAGAAGTACCTACATATCACCGCCCCAACAGCGGCGTTTGCTTTGCGTCAATTCAACTGACTAGTTCCTTGGTCTATGCCTGACTGATGCCTTGGTCCTGATTAGCCTATCTCCCTTGGTTCCTTTTGGTCTCCGTACCTGCATCCCAACTGTGTCCGGTCCCTGCAGGCAACGCTCCGCGAATCCCTCACATCCCTCCGCGCGTTGCGTGCCGAGCTGCCCACGCTGCGCACCGAATCCACCCACGCCATCGAGCACCTGTCAATTCGCATGGCGGACAAGAATAGGCAGCGGTTTGAACAATGGCAGGAAAAGGAGGCTGATCTTGCAAGCGTGCTGGCAGTCAATGAAGCGGAGCTGGCACATGCCAGGGGCCAGCTGGCAGCCTCGGCAACAAGGGAGGCAGCATTGAGTGACCAAGTGGTGGAGCTAGCGGCACGGGAGGCAGAATTAACGGACAGGGTCGGCAAGGCAGTGCAGGAAAATGACGCGGCGGCCGCTAGAGAGACCCAGCTACGATCCGACCTGGACGAGGCGCTTACCCAAGTTTTGGCGGCCGAGGATGAGCTGGCTTTGATGCGGGCAGATGTCACGGCCAAGGGGGAAGATGTGGCCCGGCTCTCGCGCACTATTCTGGAACGGGAGCAAGAGACGGCGGTAGCCCTGGCGGACATGCAGGCCGAGCTGGCACGTGCGGTGGCAGTCAGCGAGGGGCTGCGGGAGGAGCTGGCGCGGTGTGAGGCGGAGAGGGAGGAATGGGTGGCGTTATTGGCGGGGAAGGAGGAGGAGGGGAGAGGGCTGTTGGCCCGGCAGGGTGCGCTGGAGGCAAAGGTTGAGGAGCGTTCACGGGAGGTGGAGAAGGCCGAGGAGATCACTGCGCAGTTAACGGCGGAGGTGGGGCCTTGTTTTAGGTCCTTGTTACTGTGCCTGGAAATGCTTGTTATTCGGAGATGTCTGCGTTGTCTAAAGGAATGTCGTATGGGATAAAGCAAGGGCCGGTGCCTGATCCCTTCCTCCGTCTTTTGTCTGGCCCCCACCGCCCGCAGATGTCTGCTATCCTCTGTACCTCACCCCTTTACCCTAACCTTGTTTCCCTCACCTCTTTACCCGAACCTGTTTTACCCTCACCTCTTTACCCTAAACTCTTTTCCTAACCTCGTTACCTTAACCTGTTTACCCTCACCTCTTTACCCTCACCTTTTTACCCTAACCTTGTTTCCCTCACCTCTGAACCCTCACCTCTTTACCATCGCCTTTACCACCACAGGTTGCGTCCTTGTCCGCACACTTGCAAACAACCGAGGACATCCTCCAAGCCACGCTGACGCAGCTGGCATCAGCGGTGGCCGCCAGCGCTCATGACCGCGCCGAGCTGCTGCTGCTGCGGAGCCAACGCGACGGAGAGGCCGAGGAAGTGGCGGTGGTGGAGGAGGAACGTACTCGAATCATGGAGGAGCGACGCCGGGCACTGGAGGAGCAACAGCGGGACGTAGGGGAGCAGCTAGCGCTGTTGGATGAGAGGCAACGGGAGGTGGCACTGGCGGTGGACGCGCACAGCGCCCAGACGGTGGCACTGGAGACGAAGCAGGCGGAATTCGCTGAGCTGACCGAGCAGGTGAGAATCTGTGATGATGATCTGTGATGAGATGGAAGTGGAAACACTTTTTTAGAATCCGTGATGGTGATGAGGTTTTCTGGTGCCAGGTGTTGACCCACCTCTTTCCCATCAATGCGCGCGAAACACAATTGAACTCCTGGAGGTGGGTGTACAAGCCGCTAATGGCTATCAGCCACCTGCTACCACCTAACTACCATCTCCTGCCACCTACCCACAAACATGTCCCCCCCTGGCTCAGGTGTCTGCGACGGAAATGCGGCTGCAATCGCTGCAGGCGCAAGTAGAAGAGAAGGCGCAGGCATTAGAAGAGATGGAGCGGCGACGTGTGCTGGTGGAGGTATGGCTGTTCACTGGACCCCCGTTCGCTTGCTTTGCTCGCTTTGCTTGCTTTGCTTGCTTCGCTTGCTTCGCTTGCTTCGCTTGCTTCGCTTGCTTCGCTTGCTTCGCTTGCTTTGCTTGTTAACCCCCCTGTCTTTAGGCGTTGCAACCCTCAGTCCTTGTGCTCGCACGCCTTTGCTTTGTTTGTCACATTTGCCTTGGCTTTTTCTTCGGTTTCTCGTCCTTGTGCCTCAGCTGCGCCCTTGTTTCTTGTTACCTTAGCCTGGTCACCTGCGTGCCCGGTATCATGCGCCTTGTCTCGCGTCATTTCGTCCAGGGTGAGCTGGACAACCTGTGGGAGAGCTTCCAACGCCTGGGTGCTGGCCGCTTGCAGCTGGCACAGGAGCTGGCGCGCATGCGGGCAGCGCTGGAGGAAGGACAAGAGATGCAGCGGTTGCAGCTACAACAGCAACGCCAACCAGATCAACACCAACAAGATCAACAGCGACAAGAGGAGGGACCGAATGCGTCCAATTTTCTGCAGCCACAACCCTCGGCCGTCCCGTCGCTGGAGCTGCAGCCATCGGATTTGTTGCCGTTGCCGTCAGCGCAGCGCGATCAAGACACGCAGGAGTGCCTACTGCCGATGTCACTTGTGGAGGCAGGACCCGAGGGGCGTCAAGAAGTTACTAGTATGCAAACGAGTGGTACCGAACCAGCTGGCACAAGCAGGCTACCCTGGTTGGCTCGTGAGGGTGTGGACCGGGACGGCCCTCCCATGTCCTCGGTCTCCCACTCGGGAGCGAATGCTCGCGTGCAAACCACCGATGCCCCGAGGATCACTGTGGATGGTCCACCTATGGTGACTGTAGATGCGGCAATGGTGGCCATGGATGGGGCAGTGGTCACTGTGGGTGCACCGGGGGTCACTGTGAACGTGGATGCCCTTATCGAGCACGACACGCAGCGTGCACTGGAGGCTCTGCGCCGGTCGGCAGAGTGGCTGCTTTCGGCCGACACGGCGGCCCGTGATAAGCTGGCCCTGTTGCGGCGGGCGGTAGAAGAGGAGAGGGGCGTGCTGGCCCAGCTGGAGGAGGAGCGGGAGCTTCTGGCGATCGCGGGCAGGGAGGCGGCACGCCAGCTGGCGGATGCGCAGGGGCAGGTCGAGGTGCAGCAGGGGTTGATCGAGGGCATGCGCGCCCAGTGGGCAGAGCAGGCGGAGCAGGTGAGGAGGAGAGCAGGAAGCTGGTTTGAATGTATATCATACAACAGCAGGTAGTGCAACAGTGGCAACAGCGGTGGTGCTGGGGATGGGGATGGGGATGGGGATGGGGATGGGGATGGGGATGGGGATGGGGATGGGGATGGGGATGGGGATGGGGATGGGGATGGGGATGGGGATGGGGATGGGGATGGGGATGGGGATGGGGATGGGGATGGGGATGGGGATGGGGATGGGGATGGGGATGGTGGGTAGCGGGTGGGGGGGAAAGGGGGACTTACTTATCACCTCGCAGGCTTCCTTCCCGTACCATGGGCATGCCTTTGCAAAGCAGTGAGAAGTGCTCTGAACGGAAGGGCTAATAATAGGCCATGGCAGCGTTTCTATGCCGGAATGATATCTGGGGGCATGTAATCTGGGGACTAGCAGACGGCACAGCACACGGAATCCCACCCCATCGACTGTCCCATGGACTCTACCATCGAGTATTTGGGTGTTAAAGGGACATGTATGGATGAAATTGTTCGGTGTCAAAAATCCAACTTTGGAGGCATATTGTTTCTGTATCACTTGGAAAGTGCTCTGTGATGTTCGAAACCCGTGAATACAGTATTTGGACATTTATCCCACGACTAGTCAGAGGTAATACCCCCTGCCGCTCACCAACGGTGAGCGGAAGATAGAGCAAGCGAGAAATCCCTTGACCCCCTGCTGCCTAGCATTCAGGACAAGCATTTGCTGTCAGGATGAGCTTGAACTGCAGCACCATGCAGGCAGGCTGCCCCCTGTACAAGTTGTTAAGATGCGGTTTAGCCCGTTTCCACGTCTTACTGATTTGACATGTTTGTAATTTTTCAGTAAAATCAAGACGCGATTTGGGGGGACACTGATTAATTACCAGGAATACTCATTATTCCAGGGTCCTGAATAACCACAAGGTTTCACAAATAGGGCAACTCTATGGGAATGCATTGGTTGGACATGTTCGGTGTGCCAGCTGTCTTAGGGAAAATTTGTCATAGATAGTTTTTTTTCTTTATTTGGCTCACCGTTGGTGCGTGGTTGGGGGTAGGACCCCCGATGAGGTGTGGTATGGATGCCCAAACAACGCATTTACGGTCCCCGATCGTCTCTAGATGGTTTCAAATACATTATAATATGTTACAAGTGGTATTGAATACAGTCAGCTTTGAAAGATGAGGCCCACTCCAGTCCCATGACAGGCTCCGCACCTGGAACCGTTGAATCGGGCTCCTTGAACTAATGTTTGCCCTCGCAACGGGTGGATTCCTCCGCGGATTCTCAAGGAGAGAATGCGTTCACTCAGTATAAGTAAGCCATGGCACATGGCCTGGCACGTGGCCTGGCGCATGGCATCGCACACGTGGCCTGGCGCATGGCATCGCACACGTGGCCTGGCACATAACCTGGCGCATGGCATCGCACACGTGGCCTGGAGCATGGCATCGCACACGTGGCCTGGCACATAACCTGGCGGTTGGCAAGTCATATGTCATAGCCTTGTGTGGATGGCATGGCCTTGTCTGGTGTGCCCCTTCCCCCCCAGCTTCGGCGCGAGAGGGAGGAGCTGGAGGCCTCGCTTGCGGATGCCAGCAAAGCCGTGGTTAGCGCTAAGAGGGATGCGGCCGCCGCCACTGAGCGCATCGAGGGGGCCAAGTCGGCCCTTGAGCGGGTCGAACTGGAGGCGGACGCGGCAAGGGCAGACCTGCAGCGGCTGCAAGAGCAGCGGGTGGGTTCCCTTGGTTGATGGTTGGCATGCAGTAATGGCTTGGTTGTTAGTTGGCATATGTTATTGGCTTCGTTAATAGTTGGCACGGAGCATTTGCTTGCTTGATAGTTGGCATACTTGTCTACTGGTGGCCTGATCGATATTTGGCATATTTTGTTGTGCATAGAAGTGTATAGGGGATACTGGGAGGACCCTTGGCAGGCCTGGAACAGCTCTTGCACGAGCCATTGAACTAGCGGCAAGTCGTCCCAACAACGTCGCGCTTTCCTAATCAACTCACATAATTTCGTGACATCGGGATCGGGACACGCAGGTCTTACTAGTAGAATTTATTTATGCTTTCACTCCTGCACGTTCGCATACAAGTATTTATTTCTTCTTTTACTCATGCATGTTCGCATACATGTGCAAATCATGCAGGCCACCGCAGAGACACAGGCCCAAGAGGCCCGCGATGCGGCGCAAGCGGCCCTCGCACAGCTAGTGCAACTCCAGGAGGAGACAGCACGGCTCCATGAGGACATGGAGGGCGCAAAGCGGCAGCTGGGCGAGCTACAGGAGCAGCGACGTGCCGAGCAGTCGTCGCTAGAATCCCAGGCGTCGCACGCCGCACAGGTGGCGCGGGCGATGGCGGGCCTGCCCGAGCTAGTCGCGGGGGTCGCAGAGGCCCAGGGGAGCGCGGCAGCGTTGCGGGCGCGAGGGCAAGAGGTCGCCGAGGCGGCGCGGATATGCTTTGAGGGCCTGCAGGCGGACGTGGACAGTCTGCTCAGTGACGTGTGTGAGCAGGTGGGCTGTCCTAACATCCTCCCTGGTGACGTATGGGAGTAGATGGGCTGTCCAAACATCCTCCTCGGTCACGTGTAAGCGCAGGCGGGTTCAGGTGGGGTTGTTTAAATTCCTCCTTGGTGACGTAGTCGAGCAGGTGGGTAAGGGACATGGTAGTGAGGGATTCCTTCCTGTGTGGCATGTGAGGTTCTAAGGGCCTCCTCGGTCGTGTCTGTGTGTGCAGGTGGGATTCCTCTTGAGTTTATAGTAGTTGTTTTGCGTTTGAGCTTGTGTATGGGTTGAACAAGTGCGTTGTTTGTGAGTTGATGCATAGCAATAATAAAGAAAATCGCTAGTTCAAGTATGGGAGACCTCCAGAATGACACATGCCAGCCGGTGGGTTTGGTTTGAGGCACATGCGCGCAAGGTCTATCAAGGGTTTCCATACAGTCATCAATCAGGATCTGCAATAGAGTCGTCAACCGTGCTGACTACCGTAGCCATTTGACAAGGAACCTTTACTGCGATCCAACCGGATTGCATTTGGGGCAAAGTGGCCAGTGTCCCAGTCTCCCAGGCAATCTTTGAATGCCAGTCCTTCGTGTTCATGTTCTTATTTGTTGACGACGTCGTTGATCTGCTGATGACAGGCCCATACAACCGCTAGTAACTCACTGTGGCTGTGGGCGGAGCAATACCTTTGCATACCCGCGGTGGATGCCCCGCCTTGGGCCCCTGTGGTTAGCCTCGGCTCTGGCTTTGTGTGTGTGTGCGCGCATTCTTTCAAGTTTCTTTCAAGATCCACCCGGATGGTGCCTGTGCTTTGCTTTTTTGCGTGTGTGGGCACTCTTTGTGGTCTGGATACTCCTCCATAAGCTCTACATCTGTCATGTGGGCATCCATGGTGGTCCCATCTGCGCAGACGGTGCGCGCTGCGATAAAGGACGCGGAACTCGCCGAGAAGATCCAGCAGCTGTCCGCCGTCACCGATGCTGTCCAAGAGAAGCAGGCAGCCCTGGAGGAGATACAGCAACGCACCTCGCACGCAGAAGCGCGGCTACAAGATGCCGTGGATGATCTGGCATCGGCTGAAGCAGAGCACGGTGCACGCCGGGCCGGCATGGTGGAGGAACAGGGGGCGATCAGCGCGGCGCTGGAGGAAGCTCGGGGCCAGCTGCGAGGGCTGGTGGAGGAGCTGAGGGCAGCGCGACAGCTGCTCTATGGCGCAAGCACCGAGGAGGAGAAGGACGGGGAGCCGCAAGTAAGGAAGGCAAGCTATGCTTGGTTGGCTATGCTTGGTGTGGATGGACATGCTTGGCCCAGCACGCGCTTGCCCATGTGGAGATGGGCATGGGCCTATCAGCAAGTTTGGACCCAGAGGGGGTCGCCTTTGGGCGATTTTGCGTGCCAAGTGCAGAAGCCGGTTGCACTTGTGAGGTAAGGGAAGGTGGTATGCTGACGCGCTGTTGGGGATGGCCCAGTTGAATAACCTAAAAACAGCATCCTAATGTTCAAAGCGACACATCTTGGCTTAATGTCCTTGATTTGGTTACAACTATGGCATGCTCCGATGGCGCTGGCTTGCACGGCATGGACACTCTCCGTTGTCAGGCCCCATCGCTCCACGGGGAGTGGGCGTCGCTACCAAAGGGAACGGACGGCCTAGAGCAGCAGGGTGGCCTGCAGGGAGCCATCGTGGCCGCCCGGCAGGAGCTGGAGGTTGTGTCGAACGCTGTACATGGCATGCAAGAGGAGTTGAAGGCGGTGGATGAAGAGAAGGCGGCGGCGCTGGTGCAGGTATGGCAGGCTACGTGCATGGAAGCAGTAAGATGTCTGTTGAGAGTGAGACGTCTGTTAAGGGTGAGAGGTTTAGGTTTTGGTACAGGGATGAGGATGAAGCAAGTAAGTGGTACAGGCGCATGTGGGTGGCGGTCTCTGAAGGTTTATCATAGTATTTCGGTGTATTCTGGAGGATGGCTCCCGATCTCGCTGGCATCACTTGCCCTTGTCGCCCGTGGTGGCATGTGGCACAATGGCACATACCGCGGGGCCATGTGGGGGTATACGCCCTTTTAAGCTCCCAGGTCCCTTTGTCACTGCCATTTCTCCCTGGCATGGGCATGGGTGATTTGTTTATGGTTATTTGCCACTGGGTGTGGTGAACAACCTTTGACCTTTGACTAATGACGTCGCGACGTGTCGTTGGACTCAAGCGCTGGCTCTGCTGTCACTTAGGGCGTGTGCCCCTTGTTCTATGCTACTAAGTAAGCCACCTGCTCAGTAGAGAAATGAGTGCTTGTATTAGGTCTAAGTATATTCTACCTAAGCGTGTATGAGTAGATATTTATTAGGTCTAAGTGGAGAGGTGAGAGCTTGTATCACCCTCGCCTGCCCCTTGTCCTACGCTACTAAGCAAGCCACCTGCTAAGTGGAGAGGTGAGGGCTTGTATTACCCTCTGCAAGTACTTGTGTGTGCTCTCGATGCTCTTCAGCAGCGTCTTCGCGCCGCTTCTGCAACGGTTGTACCTGCTCGTCTGCTCTTTGGCAGCGTATCAGCCCAACACGCACACAGCAGCCTCGTGGTCGCTGCTGAAGGCATCTGAAGAGTTGCACGCATGCACAGGCCAGGCACGCAGTGCCTGTTCTGCATCTAGACGCGGCTTTACCGGAGCCGTACAGACTAGAAGGTCGCAGGGGAACAAGAATGTTTCACATGAATGTTAGAATGTTTGGACTGAAAGGCCACAGGGAAACCATAATGTGTTTCGTTCGTACATGTACATCGAAAGGCCTCTGATTCTGATGTGCGCTCACATGTTTGTCTTCAACCTATGCTTGTGCAGTTATGACCAAACTTGAATTGGGTGGAGCATGCACCCGCTTCTATTGAATCACCAGTCGACTGGTCACTTTGTGCATCGCGGGTCACATCGACACGCACATCATATCCGCCCCTGTGTGTGTCGCCACAGCGCTGCGCATCAGTTCCTCCCCATGGATTTATCCAACATTACATTGTAGGAGTATCCCTTTATTTCGTTTTAGGAGTATCCCTTTATTTCGTTTTAGGAGTATCCATTTATTTCATTGTAGGAGTATCCCTTTATTTCATTTTAGGAGTATCCCTTTATTTCGTTTTAGGAGTATCCATTTATTTCATTGTAGGAGTATCCCTTTATTTCATTTTAGGAGTATCCCTTTATTTCACTTTGACACCTCTCTGCTTACAATAATACAATAAAGTTTAATACCAATATATCGTTAACCCTGCTCACTGTCACCACGGTCTCCCCCCCCCCCCCAGCTGGCCCAAATCCGGGCAGACCAGGAGGCTGCAGCCGCATGCTTGCGGGTGACAGAAGCCTCCCTGGCAGACGCCCGGCAGGCCGCGGCGGAACAGGCGCGGGTGTGGGCGGCGGAGGAGGCGGCGCTGAGGGCGGAATGCTCTCACGTGGGTCAGCTCGTGGAGTCCACGCTGGGCCGGCTGCTGGAACTAACGGAGGAGTTGCGGGAAGGCCACGCGGCGCTCGCGCAGGCAGTCGCGGTGAGAGTCCTGCGACAAGAAAGGTCATGTAGTTTTAAATAAGAAAGGTCATATAGTAGTATATAAGAAAGGTCATATAGTAGTATATAAGAAAGGTCATGTAGTAGTATATTAGAAAGGTCATATAGTAGTATATAAGAAAGGTCATGGTAGTATATAAGAAAGGTCATATAGTAGTACATAAGAAAGGTCATGGTAGTATATAAGAAAGGTCATATAGTAGTATATAAGAAAGGTCATGGTAATATATAAGAAAGGTCATATAGTAGTACATAAGAAAGGTCATGGTAGTATATAAGAAAGGGTCCTAGGATTACATATGGCGAAAAAGCGAGTTTTGACAGTGAGGGGGGGGGGCTGGGGACAGTGCACATTGGGGGAAACAGACATCATGCACCCCTTTACATGCATCCTGCCTGCGCTGTATAAGGGCGTGTGCCAGAATCCTTTTACTGGTCTGAGTTTCCTCCCATCGTTGTGTCGATTATAAGTTGATTGCCGCCATCTTTCTATGTGCACTCTATATGTGATCCTGAGCCACCTCTACCCTCGCACGTGCTTCTCATGCACGTTCCCAATTCTGTGTGGCTTCTCTTTGGCCTCCTTGGCTATCTATCCATTCCCTTGCCATGATGAGATCCCTATCACTTCCTCGGCTTCCTATCTATTCCCTTGCAATGATGAAATCCCTATCATTTTCACATCAGTGATTCAGAAAAATTGTTCTATTTGGGGTGAGCCTGCTTCCTTTTCTCCAGGAGACATCTCACGCGGCCGAGGGCGTGCGCCGGCTGTCGGTAACCAGTGTGGAGCTCCACCTGGCCATCGCAGATGCCCGCACCGCTCACTCCCTGGTCGAGCGGGCAGTGGCCGACCTCTCCGCGCAAGCGTCGGCGTTGACGGAGGAAGTGGGCCGGTTGTCGCAGGAACGGGATGCGCTGCTAGCGGCCATGGCAGGTGTGTGGGGGATGTTATAGGGAAGGCCATGGAAAGTGCGCGGTCTCTATTAATGCAGGCAGTCATGTAAATGGTGCAGCATGTGTTGATGTTGCATTCTGATTTTGACCCAACTCCGCTTCTGTCGCAAGGAGCCCCTTCCTATTCCAGATGTGGCTCTACAGTCATAGTCATGCACACTTGACTACGTTGCCGAAGTATTTTCTACAACTTGTGCAATCACAAACCTCCGACACACCAACTTTTCCGTTCTCCATGGTGTCACCTGCTTCCAGGCGACGAGGCCACGCACAAGTACAAACAGGCCATGTGGGAACAAGAAGCCCAAGCCGCCGAGTCCACGCGCATCGAGACCCACTCGCTGCACGCTCAGGCGCAAGGACACCAGGCCCAAGTCCAATCCTGCCGCGCCCAGCTGGCCGCCCTGGAAGACAAGGAACGCTCCGCACGGGCCAAGCTGGATGCCACCACTGCCGCGCTGGCCGCCGCCACGTCAGCGTGCGAGGCGGCCAAGGAGGGCAGCGCCAGCATTTCACGGCGGGCAGAGGCCATGGAGGCGGCGATGGAGAAACGGAGGGAGGCGCTCGAGGGGAAGGTCGAGGCGCTTTTGGCCGAGGTCACGGAGCACCAGACGGCGCTGCTGGTGACGCGGGCCGAGTCGGACCGGCTCCAGGGTGCGGCCAGGGAGGCGAGGGAGCAGCTGGAGAGGGCGCAGGTATGCGTTGCTGGTATCGATATTAACCAGGAAGCTTTCTTCTTGCTGCTGTGGGTTTATGCATCGAAGACGATCATGAGGCGCAGCCTGCCCTCTCCACCTGCGCTATGCTTGGGTAGTTTCTACTGGCCGCCCGTTGCCTTGTGGCCTTTTCCGCATCTAAAGCTGTGCAAGTATAAATATTTGTCAATGTAAGGGGCACCTTTTTGTCTTCTGGCCTGTGTTGGTGTCTTCTGGCTCGTGTCTGGTGTGGAACTTGCGCCACAGGCGGAGCACACTGCGCTGGTCGCCACGCACGAGGAGCTGCTGGCATCCGTGGAGCGTGCACGGCAACAGCTGGCGTCCGACACGCTGGAGGCCACCACGCGGCGGCTGGAGCGGTCCTCGCTGGAGAGGGAGCTGGCGGAGCAGGAGACGATGCAGCAGCAGGTGTGACAGATAGCATTAACTTTTAGCATATTAGCAGTAGTATAACTCTGTGTCTGTAGTACATGTCATATCGTTTGTGTCTGTAGAATAACTATGTGTCTGTAGTAAATGTCATATGTAGCACAGCCGTTGTATAGCAGAGGTCTAACCGTGTGTCTGTAGTCATTGTCATATAGATGACCTGACGGAGCAGGAGGCCACGCCGTTTCAGTTTGGGACGGGCATGTGGTAAGCATGATATATGATATCAGTGGAATATGGGCGCGTACTTCGTACTGTGTGTCATGCAGAGGGATGTGCAGGAGCCAAAGGCAGCAGTTGAGGACGAGAATTTAGTTCATGTCTTTCTTTATGGTGCGTTCAGACATGCGGATACCTGTTTTGCCAAGGCTTCCACCTGTCAATGTTATCCACCGTGCCTTGTGGGCCTTGTGTATGGGCCTCCTTCCTTCCCCGCCTGTTCATTCCGATTATTTCTCCTGTCCATTCATGACCATCCTGACCTTCCTGACCTTGACCTTCTTGCAACTGGTGTTTTTTTTTCTCATCTCTCCTGCCCATCCCTGGCCTCTCCTTGCCCTGCGCCAGGCATCGCTGGCGCTGGCCCACAGCAGCGCGGAGCTGGAGGCCACCCGCCTCTCGCACCAGCGGTGCCTGGAAGAGCGCGAGGTGCTGGAGGCCTCGCTGTCGCAAATGCGAGCAGAAGCCAGCGTGCTGATGGAGACCAAGTCGTGGCTGGCCTCCCCTGAGCCGACCCCACAGGGTGCCAGGCCCCAGCCACAGCTGCGACAGGGAGGACAGCCTCATCAGGGGGTGGGCGATCTGTCATCATTTTTGGTGGATGCTAGGGAGCTGCTGAGCAAAGTGCTTGTGTCGGGCCAGACCGAGAAAAAAGGAGAAGGGGAAGAAAGAGAAGAAAGAACACCCGAGAGGCCTTCACAGGGGGTCCGTGGCCGTGCTGGTGATGCATCATTAGATGGGCGAGCTGCGGGGAGCGTTGCAAAGGACAAGGGGGCCGAACGAGTGGGCAGCGCTGGCACGGTAGCCGAAAAGGCAGGCGGTGGGGACCAAGGGGTGGGGGGGGCCAGAGGCGGGGGCAGCAAGGGCCTTCCCTTGTCCTCTCATGGGGAGGGCAGGTCGACGTCCTTGCGGCGCGCCCGATCCCTCCAGTCAGCTCTGGGCGCCGTATCAGTGGGCGGTGGCACGCCAGGTGGCGCGCACACGTCGACCAAGGAGGCACCCCATGAGTTGCCAGAACCGACACATTCCGTAGTTAAAGTGGATCGTGGGAGCAGGCAAGGCGGTGCCTCACAGAGGAGTCACAGCAGCACGGGTCGGGTGCTGGCATTAGCGTCCCAGCGGACCAGCCCGGCAAGGCTCCATGGTGATGCTGACGGTATGGCGAGGCCGTATGGTGATGCTGAGGATGTTTTAGTGGGAGGATCTCGTGCCCGGCCTGGCCATGAGTTTGTCATGGACAGTCGTGCAGCCGGGGGTCCAGGCGTCAGGCCCGGAGCGAGCCGCTCACAGAGGCCGTCATGGGAAGGTGAGGACGACGATGACTTGGAACGGCAGGGCGCCGTTGGGCCTCCCGACAGGGATCTGCCGGCACTGCTGGCAGCGCGGTCATGTTTGCAAGAGGAGCTGGATGGTCTGCGCCAGGCGTCGGCAAGGGAGGAGCAGCGCAAGTGGACGCTGGAGGAGGAGATACGCGGTGGGTATTGATGGGGTTCCGTGCTATGTCAGTTTGTTATGTGTTTGTTTGTTCAACTTTTGTTTTGTTCGGTCACTCGCTCGCTCGCTCGCTCGTTCGGTCGGTCGCTCGGTCGCTCGGTCGCTTGGTCGCTCGGTCGCTCGGTCGCTCGGTCGCTCGGTCGCTCGGTCGCTCGGTCGCTCGGTCGCTCGGTCGCTCGGTCGCTCGGTCGCTCGGTCGCTCGGTCGCTCGGTCGCTCGGTCGCTCGGTCGCTCGGTCGCTCGGTCGCTCGGTCGCTCGGTCGCTCGGTCGCTCGGTCGCTCGGTCGCTCGGTCGTTTGCTCGCTCGGTCGCTCGGTCGCTCGATCGCTCGGTCGCTCGGTCGCTCGGTCGCTCGGTCGCTCGGTCGCTCGGTCGCTCGGTCGCTCGGTCGCTCGGTCGCTCGGTCGCTCGGTCGCTCGGTCGCTCGGTCGCTCGGTCGCTCGGTCGCTCGGTCGCTCGGTCGCTCGGTCGCTCGGTCGCTCGGTCGCTCGGTCGCTCGGTCGCTCGGTCGCTCGGTCGTTCGTTCGTTCGTTCGTTCGTTCGTTCGTTCGTTCGTTCGTTCGTTCGTTCGTTCGTTCGTTCGTTCGTTCGTTCGTTCGTTCGTTCGTTCGTTCGTTCGTTCGTTCGTTCGTTCGTTCGTTCGTTCGTTCGTTCGTTCGTTCGTTCGCTCGCTCGCTCGTTCACTCGTTCGCTCGGTCGTTTGCTCGCTCGGTCGCTCGGTCGTTCGTCCGTCCGTCCGTCTGTCCGTCCGTCCGTTCGTTCGTTCGTTCGTTCGTTCGTTCGTTCGTTCGTTCGTTCGTTCGTTCGTTCGTTCGTTCGTTCGTTCGTTCGTTCGTTCGTTCGTTCGTTCGTTCGTTCGTTCGTTCGTTCGTTCGTTCGTTCGTTCGTTCGTTCGTTCGTTCGTTCGTTCGTTCGTTCGTTCGTTCGTTCGTTCGTTCGTTCGTTCGTTCGTTCGTTCGTTCGTTCGTTCGTTCGTTCGTTCGTTCGTTCGTTCGTTCGTTCGTTCGTTCGTTCGTTCGTTCGTTCGTTCGTTCGTTCGTTCGTTCGTTCGTTCGTTCGTTCGTTCGTTCGTTCGTTCGTTCGTTCGTTCGTTCGTGTGATGGTTTGTTTGTTTGTTTGTCTGTCTGTTTGTTTAGTATGTGGCGGGTGTTGATGGGGAATGCATGACAAGAACTGGTTGGACATTTGCAGGGGGGCATGGAAAGGGTGCCGTGATTCCTACTTGTTCACTCTTGTATCTATTTTGTACACATGCGGTGTGCCTTGTTGGGGAACTGGTGCCATGCGATCGTCTGTGTGTGGCTGATGGGGTGGTTATCGGGGTTGCTTGCGTCAGCCGTATTGCGCCATATTGCGTCAGCCTTATTTTCAATAGATGGGCATCTCCGTTTTAGACTTGATGCAGGAAAGGTTTTGAGGAAGTTTGCTGTAGTGGGTGGGGTGCCAGGTGCCTTTTATACTGACTCAAACCCATTCACTGCTTTTCTTCACACATGTAGTCTCCCTTGTTGCACCTGCTTGGATCATTTCCACCTGCTTGGATCCCATTCAATATCCACCTGCTTGGATCCCATTCAATATCCACCTGCTTGGATCCCATTCAATATCCACCTGCTTGGATCCCATTCAATATCCACCTGCTTGGATCCCATTCAATATCCACCTGCTTGGATCCCATTCAATATCCGCCTGCTTGGATCCCATTCAATATCCACCTGCTTGGATCCCATTCAATATCCACCTGCTTGGATCCCATTCAATATCCACCTGCTTGGATCCCATTCAATATCCACCTGCTTGGATCCCATTCAATATCCACCTGCTTGGATCCCATTCAATATCCGCCTGCTTGGATCCCATTCAATATCCACCTGCTTGGATCCCATTCAATATCCGCCTGCTGGGATCCCATTTGCTGTTTATGCTACCCTTCTATTTTTTCACACAGGGCAGCGCTCTTGGCTTTGTAGAAATGTGAACGCGTGTGCCAGCTCGCCGCCCTCTTGCTCACGGGGTGGGACACGTTTGTTCTTGCCTGTTCCGCGCGATGACACGACATGAGTGGAAAAATATATAAGAAAAGAAATAGTTGAGCAAGTGTGTGCATAGACCCCTAACAGCGTATGCCAGTAATTTTGCATGCCAGTACTTTTGCATGCCAGTAGTTTTTACAATTGTAATGCCACATTGCTCGTGTCTTGCGCTGCATTCCATTCGATACCATCACAAATGAAATGCTGGGTCAAATATTTGCCACATTAGGTCTCACAACGTACCGTTGTGGATGCTGGCCGCTTGTGTGGCACATGCCGACATCGCACCATAACCAATCGTTGGCGCAAACTTGCAACTCTACATCTGCAATCAATGTGCAATTGCGAACCCCCACCATCCATGTTTTGTTGCGAACGCTGCCCCTTGTGTGACGTCCGCCGGGTCTTCCCCACATTCGCGGACATCATGGTGCCCCTCTTGAACACCATCCAATTCACGTGTCGTTTGTGCGACGTCTGCCAGGTCTGGACACGGCCCTCGACGCCACGAGACGCCAGCTGTCCGACATGCGGGAGGCCAAGGAGGCGCTGTCGACGCGCCTGGGTGACAGGGAGCGGCAGCTAGCGCGCGTGGAGGAGTGGCTGGCGCAGCGCAGCGCGTTCTTGGCGGATCTGCGCGAGGACTGCGGGGCGCTCACGGGGCGGGCGGCAGCACTGGCCAAGAAGGTGAGGAGGCCAGGTGGCCAAGAAGGTGGGGGCTGAAATGTCAACATCTTGCGGCGTTTGCTGTAAGGTGGTCCGCAGGCCAAGAAGGCGAGTGACCGGACCAGGTTACAGGTATCACTGAGAAGGCGAGAGAGTGATGGTCATCTTTGAAGATGAAGAGTATATCAGATGGTCCATTGACCAAAGATCGAGGTGTGTTGGTGATCAATTGGCAAGGAAAAGAGGGAAAGGAGCTCATGGATGGTTTGCTCGCCGAGAAGGTGACGACAGATCGGACCACACTGCAACACGTCGCTGCTGAGAAAATGAGTGATATAGGTGGCTGGTCGGCCAGTTCTAAGACGTAATGAGGGTGTCATTGTACCTGTAGCGAAGAGAGTGAGTGGCAAAAACTGATGACCACCCTGGTTTGGCAGCAGCGATGGTTAGTGGGCAGTAGCAAAGATGACCCTTGCATCTGTTTTCAAGGCCTGAAACCGTAGGGTCGAAATTTCTAACAAGAGTCACTGCAAGCATGTTACTGTGGCCATGGCAAATAAGGTTGAGCGATGGGAACGGATCGGTGGTCCCCTGGTCAAGAAGGTAAGCGGTCCCTGTGGTGTGGCGGTAACTTGGGTTAGCTGACAATATCTAAGGTGAGCATGCATGCTTGGCTAGCGAGGAAAGAGGTCCATTTACCAAACTGGCCTTGTGGCAACGCTTTTGTCCCCTGATTAGACTGGACAGATAGAAAGGTGACTGGATAGGTATTAGATAGGCCGTGACTGGGGGGGTTATCTAGGGCACGCCATAAGTGCCCCATGATACCTATCTTAGTAGTATTAACACTGTTTATAAATCTAGAAGATTCTCTTAGCAGTATTAACACAGTTTATAAATATATAAGATTCTCTTAGCAGTATTAACACAGTGTATAAATCGATAAGCTTCTCTTAGCAGCATTAGCATTGTTTATAAATCTATAAGCTTCTCTTAGTAGTATCAACACTGTTTATAAATCTATAAGATTCTCTAAGCAGTATTAACACAGTTTATAAATCTATCAGCGTGGTTGCGTAAAACGGCAGTGCATCTTCGTACACTGGGCCCTACGTGCAAACTCCTATGAATGCCTACTTGCTAGAGGTTTCGAAATTCTTTGCCTTGCAACCTGTGGCTGGTTCTTCCTGGGTTGATCCCTCCCCAATCCTCCTCTCCCCTTCCCATTCCTCTCTTTCTCTATGTTATAATGTGCTACTTGTAAACATGCCTGCTACATTCCCTCACCCCTTTTCCCCCTGGCACGATCCCTTGCCCATCGGCGTTCCATCGTGGCTGTTCCCCCCTGCCAGGTGGCACATGAGAACGAGCTGGATGAGCGGCTGGGGGCAATGGAGGCACAGCTGGTAGCAGAAGAGGGCCTGCTGGCCCAGCGCAGGGCTGAGGCGGAGGCGGTGGAGGCACGCCTGGTGGCCCTGCAGGCTGACTTGGCACGAGGGTCACAGGAGAAAGAGGACCTGGCCCGCGCAGTGGAGGACCTCCGCGATGGCTTGAAGAAGTTGGCGCGCAAGCGGCAGCGCGCGGTGCATGCACAACACAAGGCAGAGGTATGCATTGATTGGTTCAATTATTCGCTCATCAATTCACTAAAGGACTGACTGATAAAATATTTGCCTTTCAGCCCAGTATATGTGTGATGCACCTTGCCAACCCAGACTGGCTAGCCATACACCCATTTTCTGGCTCTCACTCTGCTGGCTAATAAAGCCCACATGATATTATTAGTCTAAGTTGTAGCACATGGGTGCACAGCACCAATGACCTTAGCGCGGAAGGCTGCTGCCAGGCTGGCATCCCAACACGTTAACCCTAAAGTCCCTCCCCCTGCCTTCCACCTTCCATACGCACGCACGGATTATGACCTACAGTCGCACACCCGGCAGCTCTTGTCTCTGTGACCTAAGTTGTGTGGAACCCGAGGAGCGGAACGTTGTTTTAGCCACATTGCCACGATGTGCTGTGACATGGGGGGGGCGCAATTGTGTTCTTTGTTCTTTCTTTATTCGTTCTTTGTTCTCTCTTTATTCTTTCTATGTTCTTTCTTTATCCATTCTTTATTCTGTCTTTATTCGCTCGTCCTGTAGCTGGACCAGTACTGACAAATTCAGCCAGCCATCGTGATCATTCACCCCTGCAAGGGAAACAGAAAGATGATTTGTGTGTTAGTAGTGCCAGCAGCCGTCATGGCCTATAGCATGATCTTTGCACACGCCAAGTTGCCAGGCATGCCTCCATTCCCCACGTACCTCCGTCGTGCTTATGCATCCCTTACTCCGTCGTGCTTATGCAATCGTTACCCCATCGTGCTTATGCATCCGTTTCTCCATCCTCACGAGTTTGCCATGCATGAGGTCTTATTGCATCACCCTGTTGTTCGCACCATGCAATAAAGGAGGCAATGACTGGCCCATACAACACCCCGTCCATGTCTACCGCGAATGATGTTTCTTTCATCCCAACGTCTGACTCCTTTCATCTGCCACGTCTGCCTCATCTCCCACGACTCTCTCTTCAAAACAAACACGTACACACACGCACACGCGAACACACACACACGCACACACGCGCGCGCGCACACACACACACACACACGCGTGCGCGCGCGCACACACACACACACACACACTATACTATACTACACTGAACTACACTGAACACACACACCAGCTGGCCGAGAGCGCGGAACGAGCCTCCCTCCGCGCCGAGCTGGCCTCCCTGCGGGGCGAGCGCGGCCGCCTGCAGGGTGACCTGGACGAGACCCGGCGCCAGGTGGCGGAGGTGCTGCGTGACGACCGGCGCAAGCTGGAGGAAGGGCGGCGGCGGCTGGCACTTGTCACCGCCGCGCTGGCTCGGCAGAGGGGGCTGTGGCGGTTGGCCGGCGGGGACCCAAGGCGGACAGGACCATCGGGGGGTTATTACGATGGCGGGGGATTAGATGACGCATTTGGTGGATCAGGGCTGGATGCGGGCACGTCGGGGGTGGATGGTGGGGTCGCATCGTCGCAGGTGGCAGCAGGCGCGGGGGACGCAGAGGCGGACTGGATGGCCCGTGTGTCAGGGGATATTGGTGAGGACATTAGTGCTTGGAGCGACCTGGACCTATTTCCCTCGCACCCTGGCAGCGCAGAGTGGCTCCGTGAGGGCGGCCCGATCGCCGGTGGCTCGTCCAGTGGTGGCACCTTATTGGAAGAGCCGCGGATGCCAGGCGGTAACTGGCAAGGCGGGCTGGACCAGGAGGCAGGCAAGCACCAGGGCTCGGCGAAATCTTCCGAGGTCTCCAGGGCTGATTCTGGCGACGACACAGCGAGCAGTGCCACGTTGGGGGATGTGCTGGCGTCCGGCCTGGTACCCGCAGCAGCAAACGCTCTGGGTATGCCAGCACCCGGAACAACCAGTGGCCCTGGCTCTCGCACTCGCTCGGGAGTCGCTGCTGGCAAAGGCTCGAAAGCCTTGGCAGCCACGCAGGCAGTGGTGGCAGGAAATACTGCAGAGGTGGCTGCCACTGGAGGGGCGGCGGCCACTGCCGAGGGAAGCTCACCCCCACCAGAATTAGACCCCATGTTCCAAATGGATGCGTCAAATCTCTCGATCGACGCACGCGCGGCCGCCGCCGCTTGGTCCCGTTTCGACACCTGGCGGTCGCGAGAGGAGTCGCGCCTGCGCAAGGAGTGGAGGCGGCTCAAGGCGGCGGCGGCGGTGCTGGCGGAGGAGTGCGGCCACCAGAAGAGCGACTTGGAGTCGGCGTCGCGGCGACTCAGGGATGCCGAGTCGGACGGCACGCAATCTTCATCGCGGGGGGCAGGCCAGGCCAGCAGGGAAGGGGAGGCCATCAAGGTGCACAGTGGAGGGGAGGTGGTGGAGAACCAGGGCAGTGATGCAGGCACTTGTGGCGTAGCGGTCCCGCCCGTGCCAGCGGGTCAGGTGGTGGTCACCAGGCCAGGGAGCATGGATGCCGACGTGGTGGCGGCGCAGGGTGAGCGCAGGGCGCACACGGTCAATAGTTTTGGGGGAAAGGAGGGCGAGAACGTCTTGTTGGCCACGTTGCAAGCGGAGAGAGCGAGTATCTTGCGGCAGAGGGATGAGTTAGCGGCGACTGCGGCGGCAATGGATGCGGACAGGGCGGCGTTGAGGCTTCATGAAGAGGCCCTGGAGAGGCGTGCAGGTGATCTTGAGGCCAAGAGACGTGATCTGGAGGAACGTAGGGAAGCTCTTGAGGCGGAGGAGGCGTTGTTCGGGACCAAGGTGGCGGCGTTTGCGGCAAAGGAAAGCGCTTTGGAGAAGCGTGCGGTGGTGCTGGAGGAGCGGACAAGGTCCATGGAGGCACAGACACGGGTCTTGGAAGATCAAACAAGGGCGCTGGCTAAGCAGACAAGAGCGCTTGAGGAGCGCGGGGGCGCCTTGGATGCTGAGATGGATGCAATGGAGGAAGAGAGAGGGGCTCTGCGAGAGAAGGCAAAGGCGTTGGAGGAGCGAGCCAGGTTGTTGGAGGAGACATCCAGGGTCCTGGATGAGCAGGCGAGGGGGTTGGACGCCGAACGCCGGCGGCTGGACAAGAAAGTTGCGGAGGAGTCCGCAGCTTTTGAAAGGGAGTTTGCGGCAGGGCTGCGGTCGTCGCTGGCGGCGGCTCTGGACGAGGAACGTCGGCAGCAGGAGAAGGAGGCAGCTGCAGCGCGAATGCAGATCGAGGCCGCGTGCGCCGCACGGCTGAGGGAGGCTGAGGATGAGGTCGCAAGGTGGCAGGGGGAGTGCGGCGCTCTGCATTCGCAAGTGGAAAGGTTGCGGGGGGAGCTCGAGGAGGTGATGGCAAAGGGGAGGGCAGCGGGGGAGGAAGCGGAAGAAAGCCGTTCTAGATTGAGGGAGACAGAAAGCATGCGGCGGCGGGAGGCAGGGGCGACGGTAATGCATCCTGTTGGTACCATCCGTGCAGGCTCTGACACGATAAGCTCCCCTGCTGATGCTGCCACCGCCACTGAGGGATCAGCCGTCACAGGTCACGGTGCATCGGTGGCGGACGCGGCCATGGCCCATATGCTGAGGCACGGCTCAGGACTGCCCGCGGCGCAAGGGATGGGGATGCAGTGCATCCACCGCAGCCTTGCAGACCCTGCAGGTGGGGATGGTGATACCGAGAATGCGGTGGGGAATGGGACCGGCAGCCCTGAGCAGTTGCCGGCGCAGGCAAGCCCCAGCGGTATCCCAGAAGAGTTTAAGGATGAGGCACAGGAGGCCGCCACATGGCTCATGGACATGCCGGCGTCGGCGTTTGGAGGAGGCGCAGGAGCCGATACAGCGCTGCTTGAGGATGGTGCATTGGTGGCGCAGTCGTCTGGCTTGCACGATGCAGCGTCATCGCTCCCGCGTGGCGCGTCATCGGTGACAGGGATGGTGGGTCTGGAGGATGGACACCAGGCACAGCTACTACCAGGGCAAGGCCATGCGTCTTCGGACCCAACCGCGGCTTTGAATATAGATCATGAGACCGATGAGGGAACTAAGGACTCCATGACGTGCCCACGCTCTCTGATTGGTGACATGCCACCATCATGGGCTGTTGGGGGCGATCGTACTGGGCAAGGGGCAGGCGGTCCCAGCGATGGAGGCCACGCCCACCTTGCGCTCTATGACGAGGCGTCGGTGGCTGAGGGCTCGGAGGCGTCATCCTCGGGCAGTGCGGGGATTTCGTTGGCGGGGGGAGTCGAGGATGCTAGCTTTGATGCAGCGATCGCAGCCGATGCGGAGCTGGTCATGTCAATGTTCAGTGGCGATGAGAGCTCTCTCTCAGGAGATTAGCGGTGTCGTTAGCAGGGCAACAGTGCATTTTTGCGAAAAGAATTACCTACTTCATCGGAATCATTTTGTTTCAAAAGAAAGGCAGTATGTAATCGTGGTTCTCTGAACACAATTTCTTTATAGTGAGATGGAAGGGTAGCCACTATCAGTATAGCTAGGTTATAGGGTTCACGTGACATACCTTTTGAGGCCGGTGCGGCCGGCCTGATCCGCGGATTGGTAGTGGCCGAAGATTTGGCCAGTTTTTCCTGGCCAGGTGGCAGGAGCTACGTTGAGATATGAACCTGCCTTTGTCTAGGTTTCTTTGTTAATGACGTAGTGATTAACTAGATCTAGATTCCTTCTCTCACACAATATGTGACCTAATGGCCCCGATAGCCTTACGTAAGCCGCCGGCGATTAGAACGCCGATTCGCGTCATTTGTTCAGACGCAAAATTTGCATGACGAATAAACGCCCTCCGGGCCAAGGCCGCGTGACACGCAAAAAAAAGACAAAAGCAAACCCACCTAGCTAAGGTCGGCTTCCTTTCTTTTTCACAAGGGCGGCGACAGTAGCCAGGGGAAACAAAATTCTGGTCTGTCGAACCTTCACTGTCGGAGCCATATTTTTTGCCCTGAGCAGCAATTTGCCGAAGGGGCGCAAGGCTACACGGCAAGGTAGGCGCATCGCGCGAGGAGGACGGGGCGCCCACACCGCGGGCTGCTCACCACCAGTCGCCTTCAGTGCCGAAATGAAGCAGCTCGCCAAGTGCACCAGCCCTGCAGAGGCCGTGGGCGCAGTCCAGCAGGTCTTCGCGGTACCGAGGACTGGGTGACGGACGCCAGCTAGCTTGCATGTGGAGCTGGAGCCAGCCGAGCCAGATCGTGGTCTGTCGTGCAGTTGCTGGCTGATCACATTGACGTTGACAACGTGTTACATGCACGTGACCCGAATGAAGCTTTGTTGGCAAAACTGCTGGCCGTGGCGCAGAATGCAGATCTAGCGGCAAACGACGAGGAGGGGGCGCTGCCACCAATTACACCTGCACAACGAAAAATGGCCAAGCCGAAAGGCCTGGCCAAACATTAATTCGGCAGGTGGGGGGGCTGACAGAAATTAAGGAAACGAGGGCGAGCCGGAGGTTGGCGACATTCATTGGGGCACCGCCGGAATTAAGCCGAAAATCAGGACGACGAGGAGGACGACTGAGGGGGAGGTCGCAGCCGAGAAATTCATGCAAGGTTTGAAGGCAGCGCTGGGCCGGAGGAATGGAGGGGGCGGGAAGCCACTTCAAGGCCTCGAAAGGGGTGGCGCTGCCGAGCCGAGCCAAGAGCGTGAATTAATATCGGATTTCGGAGCCGGTGGTGCCGGGAGTGTTGGAGGACGCCAGCGACAATAGGATGGGAATCTGGTCGTGGGTCATGACAATCAAGCCTGGAGATTGGCGGAATCATATCATGGAGAAGCGACTCGCGCTGCGCATCGCTACCTACAATGTCCGTACCGGCTGCCCGGAGGGGATGCCCCCCCGCGGGCCAACTCGAGCTTGTCCACTACTACTGGCAGCCGCGCCTATGTCTATGTGGCATTCAGTTGATGTGCTCGGTGTTCAAGATCGAGCACGTCCGGCGCTCCTTTGATTGAGGGCCCCGTTCAGTGTGTCACCCTTGCACTAGAATGCTCTTCTCTCCCGCCCGATTACTCTCCCACCGATGTACGACCGTCAGATGTGTGAATCCAACGGCCCGACGGACAGGTACAACCGAAAACCGCAAAGAGTTATCCGAAAACCGCAAAGAGTTATCCGAAAACCGCAAAGAGTTATCCGAAAAACCGCAAAGAGTTATCCGAAAAACCGCAAAGAGTTATCCGAAACTGAACCCCCATAGATGGATCCGACAAGTAGTGGTAGCCGAAAAAACGCATAGTGGTAGCCGAATAGCCCAGTCCAGTGGCCCGACATGCTGCATGCTGCATGCTGTCGAATCGCCTGTAGTACCGCACATGCTACATGGACCTTGCTGCGGCGCGCCAGAAGGATTTGGAGCCGTCGGATGGGGAGGAGGTGCCCCAACGCAAGGGGCGACGAGAAAACGGGAATAAATAGGGCGCACACCGTAGGTTATGCAGGTGATGTCGTCGGGCGTAATGTACGAGAACTGCTGGTCTTGAAATAAAACTTGCGTCCCGGGAGGCCGCTGGCCGGACTACATCTAGTGTTTGCTAGCGTCCGCGTTCCTCCGGCAGGCTGCCGGCCGGGCTGATCCACTTTTTTCATGGTCGACTTAAAATGTTTGCTAGCATCCCACATCTTAAGTCCCTGTCAAATATAATCTTAATAAAAACCTTTGTGCACATCGATCGCCCGATAACGCATTCCAAAACCAACCAAAGAAATGGCATGCAACTGCTGTGCGGCCCGGCGCATGCATGCGCCGGGTCAAGGGGGATTGGGCTTGTTGTGCTCCCCCACCGCTGCCGCCGGGCCCAAACTCGCCGGACCTCAAACTTTGCTCTAATCGGATCCTTCAGTGCATATTCCACTCCCGGCCTTGATGAAGGACGGACCCCCATTATGCTCTCAATCGGTCATTGTCAGCTCTGCCCCACATGCTGGGCACCCTGCCGAAGCTAGATGCGTAGCGTTTTTCAACCAGGGGTATACTCCTGTTTTATCCCCACGGGTCCCGCGATTGCTATAATGCAGGGTCAGTAGAAGTCGATCCACAGGTGGAAGTCATCGCCCCTGACTAGGGTAGCCGCGCTATACCTGCTACCGCCTCGTCTGCCATTACAGTAGAGGACAGCTAGATATGAGGATTATATCCCCCTCTAGTGACTATAATATGGTTGGGGCATGATGCAAACGATATATTTGTAACTTTCGTGTAATTATTTTCTAATGAGATGAGCATACTACTACTCCGTCACTGGCATGCACATGCGGATTGATGACACCCAAGTACTTACTTTATGGAGAACAGCCAGAAAATTGTTTCTTATAGTGTTTCTTCTTAGAGTTTCTCTATAGTGAGATGGAAGGGTAGCCGCTATCAGTATATAGCTAGGTTACAGGGTTCACGTGACATATCTTTTGAGGCAGGTGCGGCCTGATCCGGATCAGTGGTGGCCAAAGATTTGGGCAGTTTTTCCTGGCGCCAGGTATTGCGTGGCGGGTAGGAGCTACGTTGAAATATTTATAAACCTTCCACGGTCTAGCTAGTTTTCTTTGACGTAGCCTAGCTGTATCTGCTTAGAGTAGGAGGGGGGACATCCCCCGGGCGACATTTTAGGGGGGGGGGCCTAAGATCGCACAAGAGGGCGCTCCCTCGTCTGGCCTAGCGCGCCGCCCGGCGCCAGCCAAAGTGAAAAATGGCCGAGTGCGCTCTGCCAGCCAAAAGGCTGCGCCGGATCGAAAACGGCAACTTTGGGAGTGTGCTACGAGCTTAACGAACGTTGGTTGTACGACACGTTGCACTTTTTATAGCATCTCTTAGAAGAAGCTCTTAGTAAGCGATAATATTAGCATGACGTGTCTATTAATTAATTAGTAAATATTAGCATAGGCTCCAAGTAGGAGCATGCAGTTCAACATTTTGTACTGCAGTGCTCCAGCTTCTGACAGGCTGGTTGTTGGTGCGATGGTGGTTTGCAACTTGCAATTAAGAACGTCAAGGTGAATGGTGCTGCTTTTGTCCCTACAGCACGATCCGCAACATGCTCGGGGAAGGTGATCGCAGAACTCCCCCCTGGAACCCTGCACGTTTAATTACTGGGCGCCGCTGAGTGGCCATAACGGCTGTCTGGCTCAACTTACATCTGCAGTTTTGTCCCTTGCACCCCACTCAGCTATGCCACCGGATTCGGGTTGTACCTTGGTCCCTTGAACAATCATGTGTTACTATACCAACCCAACCCCAACCTAGTTCCCGACGATGCTATTATTTGGCTACATGTGGGAGCAACCCGCCTTGACATGTTGTCATTGGACCCAGTGAAATTAATTGGCTGGGTGCTAAATCAGGGTGCTAGCAGAATCGTAAAAGGCCTTTACGAGTACACGGCAGATTGGGGCCGCTACACAATGCTCTGGCATAAAAACCATCAAGTCCACCCCGGACGGACACGCTGGGGCGCGACTGAGTGGCCTGGCCACACCTGGGTCCGCAACATCACCCTCGCCGCTGACCACCCGCTAGTCGACCGCCGCGCGACCGACGTACATGCATGCAACACCTCTTGATGCACTGGTCCATCGGGGTCGGGGAGATCCTCCACCGGCGATTTCAACATCCTGCCACATGTTTATGTACCAACCCCAATGAAACGGTGGAACACCGATTTTTATGGTGTAACCTCCACCAGGGAGTTTGGACCTGCAGCTGATTGGTTTATGGGCAGCCTGGACGTCTGAGCCTATCATACCGGTGTCTACCCGCTCAATTATCTTTGGCATCCGGAGCCTTGAGCTCACCTTTGCACAACAAGCGTGGATATGGCTCCGCACCTGCATGTTGTATACAATTTGGACGGTGCGAAATGATGTGGTGTTCAATAGGCGCACAGTGTTCGACAAAGCCGGGGTTCTCTCACGCTTCATTTACCTATGGAACTCTAGCTGGCATGCGACGATATTGCCTATTGGATGGTCGCAAATGAACAAAACAAAATCTGGGACCCTGGCGCGGACCAGGATAAGCCCAGCTCACTTGAGATCTTTCATGACCTCATGGGCAAAAATAGGATCTTTACCCTCATGCCCAATGCACAACCCATGAGAAGTACAGCAGTGGCTTCCGTGGTCTAACAAGGCTCCGTTTTAGCCACTGACATCTTGATACCCTAGACTTAACAGGGATCAGCTATTGGATATATTTGGAATAAACGTACACCTATTTCAAATAGGTGTAGGTAGATGATCTGGAAAACTTCAAGCGGAAAAGACGATGCCTGACGCCAGGCCGGGTCCGGTGTCAGAATCAACAACTGAACAACCTATAGCTGACGCCAGCCTGAAAGTTCCTACGTCTTCCTAAAATCAACCAATACTTGGTAAGTAATTCTCAGCCGGTATATGTTGTAAGTACGTACAGCAATGATGGTCAAAGCTGCATGACTCCTGCACTAGCTAAAAATCAAGCGCCGGACCACGCTAGTGGGATCACCAGAGCGCACTCCTTGTTGTCCTAAAACCAGGCGCCGGACCGGCGAGAAGAGTGCACTCCTGAAACTTTTCCTTCAGTGGCGCCGCCCTCAAAATTTCGACCGGAGTGCACTCCGCCGCCATTTGAAATTCTGGCGCCAGACACATTTTTTCCGGCCGTTTTGGGGTGCTCGCTCCACTTCCCGAGGTGCCGCATCGGAGTGTACTGTTTTGCCTGGATGTCGATCCCGGGCCTCCAGCTCCTCTTATAGTACACTAGTGTGACCCGCTGGCTTCGCGCAGCCAAAAAATTAAGTCACTTTTGGGCGGTAGCTAGAGACCTTTTGTGCAGTAGTAAGTTATAGTTAGTCGGGGTAAAATTGGCTCTTTTTTAGCAAATTTAGCAAATTAGCAAATTAGCGGAGACCGGGGGGCGAGATTAATTAAGATGTACCTTGAAATTAAATAAGACGCACGCCTCTATCGAGATATATGTATGGAGGCGAGTTTCTATTGGCGTAAATTTTAAGTATTGTACGACAACTGTCAAGGGTGACGGAAACACATCACCTAAAATCGGTCCGTCCGGTTACATGAGATCCTGGGAATTTTGGCGCGAACGCGTCGCGTTGAGGACGACGGGACCAGAAAAATTCCACCTCGCATGGCTGTCGACCCTATGTCCGCCGGAATATCAGTCAAAAGTCAATTATGCATGTTAAGTCGCTGCGATGGATGCAAACGACGCGTAAACTCTCCTGCTTTGCGATGATGCATGGTAGATATTATTCGCGTATGTTCATGCGTCAAAATAATTCGCAAACTGAGACGCTGATTTTTTGTGTCGGCCAGATCTGGAATTGGCAGCGAAAATGCATGTTTATTAATTGTGGGGGAAACTTTTTTGTTGGAAGCTCACAATTCCCAAAAGGTCGAATCCGAATGGGCTTCAAGTCTAGTTTCACGAGCGCTAATCAGTTTTTCGAGAAACGAATCACATTTTCCAGGCTGTCGCATTACCTGCCGGCAGGTCAGATTTTGCTGTTTTCAGTGACGTTTACGACCGTCCTTGCTTGATGCGTTTCTTCCTTTTTTTCGGCTCACGGCATGGCGGGGCTTGTTCCAACATGCCTGCGGAGGTGTAAGCTGTGTAGCCATGATTTAAAAGTCACATATTGCTCTCGCGCCACCATCTGTTACTGCTCGACACTGCAAGAAACACTGGTTGCCTGCTCGCAACGCAAGCACAAGCACGACAACGGTGCCCTAATCCACATCCAGGCGTGTATTTCCGAGAAAAACTTCAGGCTTTTGTCGCGGCATACCTTCGGTGTTCCAAGCCGTTCACCGCTCCCCGAAATAGTCTTATGACTCGCTTTTATAGCATTGTGGGTTCGCGTCCGCCATCTCCGCCGGGTGCTGACACGAGATGTTCGCGCTGAACCTGGACTGCAAGGTCGCCCGCTACCGGTTAGCTGTACGTATTTAGCAAGCTCTGGATGATATTGTCATGGTTTTGGTGCAGGAAGGTGCTGTGGGGGGGTCTATCTCACCTCTTTACCTAGCTTTCCTCCTCCTAGCTTGACAGCTAAGTTTGCATCAGGAAGTCATGCTTGTTGACAAAGCTCGATGGATGTCAACCTTGGGATGTGCTGTGAAGGTGTTAGCATGCTTGCTTGAAGAATTGAATGCGTATGTGTGCAAGCAATGACATTTTTTTTAAGGGCAGTAGGTAGCAGCCACGTTCTTATTCAATTGTGTCAGGACGTCTATGTTGCCTTTACTGCACTCTGTCCTAGAGGAGTTTGATGCCACTGTAGATGACTATGACCAGTGGGGTGGTGAGGATGGGCCGGTGTGCTGGGTGAGCCTGAAGGGCATCTTGGATCACGTGACCCTTAGGCAATCATGCCAGGCTGTGCAGTTTATGGCTTGTGATGTATGGATGCAGCGGGTGAGCAGGTTGTCGTTGCCGTGGCCTGTGTTAGTGAACTCTATCATCTTTTAACTTACCCAAAGCCCCCCTAGACCTAAACTGCCTCGCCTTCTTTGAGGGGTTGCCTTCTTTGAGGAGTGCCATGTCTTGAAAGGTTTGTTGGGGCCCTGGCATTTCAGAGTAGGTTGAGGTGGAGAGGGGTGGCACACTGCTAGGTGATGGCAGGGCCATCATGTGATGCACCTTACGTTGGGATGGGGACCATGCATTTGTTCTTGTTGCTAGCATGGGCAGGGTGAGCGGCTGGGAGTAAGGTGTAAGTGCTACTTGTGCCACTGTCCGAAAGGGGAGCTCCATGCGGTGGGCAAACAGCGTTGCAAGCGTACACTTAACACAAATGTGGTCTGATGCACTCAGCTGACCTGCCATTTCTCTTGATGCACCAAACCACACTAAAGGCTTGATATAGCCGGTAGGAAATGCATGTGCTTGCAGCGTCAAAAGCAGAGAGGGACATTGTTAGCACATTAGTGTGATTGTAAACCGATGAGTGTGAGCCTCCCCGTGCCATCCCATGCATTTTACACCTATTTTTGGCAATCCCCCATCACGCCGCAGTTATGCACCGCCTATGCAAGGGGGATGAATAGACAGTTCTAGGTGTGTTGAGGGATGAGATAAGGGTAAACATGAGGAGCCATGCAGGCTAAAAAGGAAGGGCGATGTCAACAGTGTGTTTGCCCAGATTTTGATGTCAGGAGGGGCTGAAAGATCAGTGGTCACGATAAACCTAGGTGGATTACATGAGAAATGACACGACCATGAGAGGGTGGTAGATGAGTTCAACTGAGAAGAGCTAGCATTACATGCACAGATTCCTAATGACCTATGGACTGTCCAAGGGTTGGAGTTCAGTGCACGTTCCAAAGACTATGATGAGCATGACGATGATGGCAAGGGGGCGGGGGGGCGCAATTAGGAGAGGCACTGATGCAGAATCATGTTGTACAGCAGCTAGGTGCTGAGCTCAATTGAATACCAAGCCACTGCTGTCCTTGATTGCGCTTTGTATTTCCATGTAGCAGAGAGGCACCTGGCAGATATATATTTGGATTAGCTGCTGTAAGACACGCACAGCAGGGGTGCCCAGCAGAGTGGGCCAAGTACTGCAAAGGAGATTGTGTGTGCTGCCGAGCGGGGCCCGTTTAGAAAAGAGACTGGTCAGCCGACAGCCACGACTGGTCAGCCAAGCTCCCCTTCTTGGGGCTTGTAGGCACTATGGTGCTTGTTCCGAATGCCAGCATCTACTGTGATTGATGGTGATTTTGTCCCTTGATGATCGCTTTTTTAGTCTGTGTTGGCTGATGTATCCAGCCCCAGTGGCATGTAAATGAATCCCATGACAGCCATGACGATAATTGAGTGAAGAATGCAAAGTTTTCCAAGACAATGGCGCAGAATATGGAGTATTTTGGCAAAAATCGCTCTATTTCTGCTTGCATCCGTCACTTTTAGTGGGCCGGCAGTGGTCCTAATATGTCCAACTTGTGTTCTAGTGTAAATTCAAGTATTGTGCTATTAATGTGACGAATTCTGGCATGATTGGGCCACATATGTGCTGGCAGGGGCTTCATAAGTTTGAAAATAATGCACTAAAACGGTGTTTTGGCTCATGTATGCCAGAATTATAGCACATAGTTTGGTCCTACATTGCATACTTAAGGGCGGTTTTTGTCTTTGGATGTAAATTAATAAGCATGACCATTTCCAGCTGAATTGGACTACATTTACTACTTGTGTGTGGCTGCTATGCCTCCTTATGCCTGGAAAACATCATTTTTTGCACTTTTCCACGTCACGGTTTGATGCTAAAAATAGGTCAGTTGGCCCCCCAATTTATGTGATGTGAACAGGGTCCTAGGGGGATCTTAAGTCCAGAAAGGCACCCCGATCTGACTGTATGTGTGGGAGATATGACCCCATGTAACAAAAAAGGCCATTTTTAGGTGATGTGAAAGTACTGAAATCGCGGAAGTGTCGCGGAGACGTTTCTACTTTCTAGATCGATTGCGCATTCGACGGTTAAGAGGCAGAGGTGCGGTCGACTGGCAGTACTGTACGACGGTGTTGGACGGAATTTCCGGTTAGCGATGCGGTCTAAAGCTTTGCATGTCACGTTGTCGGATCTTAGCCCTTGCGTCGCGCTATGCTGTGGCGAACTTATTCTCCGCCGTCAGATTGCACCGTCGATGAGCGTCGATGCTCGTCGATGAACCCAACGCAAGCCATGTGACGAAAAGAAGTATAAATTGGTGCGGCGGCCTCCAAGGCTGAGTTTGGTGAAGTACGGAACTTGTAGCCCGGCGACTCGATCCGCGTCGAGCAGTCCGCAGGTAGTCCGCCGGCGTTAATTTGTTAATGTGTTAATTTGTTAACTGGGGACAACCTAGTCAGGGTAAAATAGTTAGTTAGTTAGTTAGTTAGTTAGTTAGTTAGTTAGTTAGTTAGTTAGTTAGTTAGTTAGTTAGTTAGTACGTTAGTTAGTACGTTAGTTAGTACGTTAGTTAGTTAGTTAGTTAGTTAGTTAGTTAGTTAGTTAGTTAGTTAGTTAGTTAGTTAGTTAGTTAGTTAGTTAGTTAGTTAGTAGTTAGTTAGTTAGTTAGTCAGTTAGTTAGTTAGTTATAGTAAGTTAGTTCCGTAGTTAGTTAGTTAGTTAGTTAGTTATAGTTAGTTAGTTAGTTAGTTAGTTAGTTAGTTAGTTAGTTGAATCCCGCGCCGCACGTGGGCAGCAGAGTCTATAGTGGCCGAGGGCCGGAATATATTTATTAGTAGTAGAGGGCTAGAGGGACTGCCCGCTGCCCGGCGCAGCCGGCCGCAGCCCGCAGCGCCGGCGCTGGCCGCTGCTGCCTGCTGCTGGCCGCTGCTGGCCGCATGCTCGCTATATGCGTAGTTTGTAGTAGCCCGCTACGCGTAGTTCGTAGTATCGTGCTCGGACCTTCGCTTCGCTCGATCCATAGTAAAGCGTAGTTCGTAGTTTGTGGTCCTTCGCTGCGTTCCGGAGAGGGGAACAGTACAGTGCTCGCTTCGCTCGCTGCCCACTGCATGAACAGAACGGTGCTCGCTTCGCTCGATCGCTGCCCGCTGAACAGTACGGCCGGTGCTCGCTTCGCTCGCTGCCCGCTGAACAGGGTGCTGGCTTCGCTCGCGCTCGCTTTGCTCACTTGGCGCTTGGCGCGGGTTGGTGGTGGTCAGTAGGTCCGGGCTTCTTTCGTATTGGCGTTTAGTCTCTCCTCCTCTTTTTGCCGGGATTATTGGCGTGGAAGTCGGGATGCCCTGAATAGTGTCGGATGGCGTGACATTGCTACATGTATACGAGTTTATAAGATACACGCACAATTACTAGGAATCTTATTGGCCGACGTACAGTTGACTGATCGACTGGCTGACTTTTTGCCAAGCTGGCCAAAAACTACAAGATGAAAGTATGAAACGGTATGAAGACAAGATGGAGACGAGGGGCAATACATGTTGACCAGGCCTGTGTGCGCCGGCGTTGACGTTGGTGCTAGTAGAAATTCATAGAAATTCATCATTATCAGCCATGGGTGACGAAATCAACGATGCTGGGCCCATGGCCCTGGCCCGTTGGTGATGACGGGGACGTCGAGATGTCTGTGCAACAGGAAAATGTTTGGAGCTTTACAGGTGGGATGGTCACCTGCCAGGGAATTATGCAAGGGTCGATGCCTGACAATATTATGCAAGGCGACGTTCAAGGACATTGCATGCGCCATGCACGCGAGCATGGGTCTTATTGCACCCACAGATTGCCGGATCGTTGACGTGTCCGTTTAGCTAGCGTGCCCCGGCCGAATGCAGCTGTGGCATGCCTTTGGCATGAAGGAGACTGGGGGTCTCTGCCCTTTCTCCTGTTGTGCACACACAGGGCCTTAAAAGCACTTCGGTGCTCCGTGACTCCCCAACGGGAGCACGTGTTTAATTTATTAATTAATTAATTAATTAACCCCTAAATGGTCTTGCTGCCGATTTTCCGCCAAAAAGTGACTTACAGCCGATTTGTCGGCACCTACTCGGGGGACCAGTTTGCGAGAATACTATTGGGAATTAGGAAACGTTTAGCTGAGAAGAATGAAAGTTTATAAGTTTCTCCAGAACATGATACTAGGGTTTGCTATATTTTGACCAAGTTTAACAGGTGTTCCAGACCGTCAAAGTACAAGGGGTCAGGGTACTTTTTCACGTACAACGTGCATTCCGGAAAACGACGACCTGGCCATGGCGGCTTGCGCCCACGCATGGCATTTACGTTTGCGTTCGAATTTTCTGGCCAAACTTAGGATATTGATTTTATACGTCCTAAAGATCATACAGGCCAATTTTTGGTTCGCGGGAATGCCATTTGATAGGTGTCGGCAGCGTTCTTGCTGGAAAAAACTGCGACCAGGCAGGACGATAGAAACGTTGACAGCAATACCTTTCCGGCGTATTTTAAAGGATATATCGGTTTCTTTGTACTTTTTATGATACATATTAGTCGTAAACGTGCAAGGGTGGCCAGAAATCGCCGAATCCAGCGACCATGCTGCACAACTTTGGTGTGCCGAAATGCGCCATTTTGCGGCCACCGCCTGGGCCAAGGTAACGCCATCCATGCCTGGTAAAGCTTAAGCATCGTTTTCCTATCGATGTTTGACGTTTATATATACGTTCTAGCTTGTGTAGCACATTCTTTTTGCATTATTCATGCTCTTTCTTGACCCTGGCCTGGCCCCTTTCTAAAACACCCTTCTTAGATGCTTCCCTCAGTCAGTTGACCTGCCACAGGGTGATGGTGATAAGTTTTAGAGGCTGTATGGGTTTGAATACCTCCATATATGTTTGTTATACATTTCCCACACACATATTGCATGAGTGTGAGGCAGTTGGCTGGTCTCTGTGGCATCATCAAGCATGTAACCGGTGAGTAGAAGCTTCCCATTGTCAGCATGT
This sequence comes from Mesostigma viride, assembly GCA_009746045.1. Lineage (NCBI taxonomy): Eukaryota > Viridiplantae > Streptophyta > Mesostigmatophyceae > Mesostigmatales > Mesostigmataceae > Mesostigma > Mesostigma viride. The sequence continues at coordinate 2,421,899 of RPFO01000072.1, forward strand.
GCCACCAGGTGTGCTGGCCATCACCTGGAAAGCTATAGCAGCTTAGGCCTAGTTTATCCTTGCTAGGGCAGGCTGAAATAGGCTTAAAATCACTAGTTTGTTGGTGGCTGCCTCCTAGAATGCATGCCTTGCGTAGGGTATCCGTACCACGTTACCTACGTGCATGGACAAGGTGGCACCTGCACATAGGTGCCATGTAAGGGCAGTGTGATGATGCAGTTATGTTTCCCCATCATTGTGGAAGGGAAATGTATTGTTTGGCATGGTTGGGGGCCATATTAGTAGGTATTAGTAGGTAGTATGCCCACTCCTACCCCCTTGGTTGCTTTTTACCAACGGTACCCCTATGGGCTGTACTGGGTGTAACTGCTGGTATACCCACCCAAATGATGACCCCAATGGCTCAAACTGTTCAGCAACTAATTGTTTATCATCCCTGAAGTGGTAGGTGCCTAGCTCTTACAACATAATTCAAAATGCACATTCTACCAAAAATGAAAACGCTCGTCTTGACCCCCCTGACTTTGACGGCAGTTATACATGGCCTACGATGAATATATGTGAGGTTGTGATATATCATGGCTTAGGGCAACTCATGGACATGCTTGCCCCCCAAGGACAGCCATTGGATATTGCTAGGTTGTACAGGGGCTGGTTTACAAAATAGGTGAGTTACTGCCGATTTATCGGCAGCATTTCCGCCCATTTAGGGGTTGCACGCGAGCGAAGCCGGCTCACATATAATGGGTGGCTGAAATACGCAAGCTTCAATTGGGTGAGCAACTTAGTGCACGATCATCCACCAAACGGGCGTTTCATGTCAGGCTGCCGGGGAGGCTGAGAAGCAGGCTATCAAGCCAGGCAGCAGGACTCTGCTCGATTACAAATTGCAGCAGCGGTCGGGGCCCTGTTTAGGGGCGCGCCGGGCGGTAGGATGCCGGATGAGGACTGAGGAGCCAGAGATCGAGGAGGGCGACACATTGTGCTGTTGGCCATCATGGGCATGTACAGTTTGCAGGGGTGTTAATAATTACATACCATACAACAACAACATAACTCCGTTGGGAGTATCTGTAGCACATATCCCAGAGAAGGGGCATATGAGCCTATAATACACTCTAACTGAGCTACTTCCTGCAAGGGTGGGAATGTAAACAACACTTGCTCTAGGTGCACCAAGCTAAGCTGCACCACCACGATCTATCAAGCTCAACCCAGCTAAGGGGAGCCTGTCATGGGGGAGGAAGATCACAATGGCTATCTATACAAGAGCTAGGGCGCATGGCTTCTCATCAGAGAGTGACTCTCTGCAAAGGCAAAGCTGAGCCAACTCTTAATGCGTCATCCATGGGGGGTCCCATTATAGATAGGCAGGGCGTAACTAAATGCTGAAAGCATCATCCGGCCATGGGGTCCATTATGGGCGCACATGCGCAAAGGCCACATGCTAGGCTAAGCCTGACTAATCTACACTGCTGTTATATATTCCCTGGACTGAGGTGGCAGGAGCTTAGGGGCTTGCCAGGGCTTGTGGTCAACGTGGATGACCGCCCCCCTCCAGTACACCGCCCCCCTGCGCTCTGCCGGAGCTGAAGGTAGGTCGGCCATATAGCTCGCGTCGCCGCTGTTGCTGGGCCAGGCCTCAAGTCGTCATCCAGCGTGAAGCAAGTCCCCAAGAGCTTCTTGCGTCATTTAAGGAACGACAGCTAGCTTGTCCGCCATGTACTTAAAGGTGAGGAGCACGGACCGTGCCGGGCCAGCCTTATACCCCCGGCGCGCGCGGGGGATCGAGGCGGACAGCTGACTGACATCCGCAGCTCACCAGTGAGTTGCATGGGGGCAAGCATGTCGCGTTTAAATGCCGTGAGAAGCGTCGTCGAGGTCTCGTCTGCCAGCTGGTCGAAGTGCTTGACGATGACATTGTGGCTGCGCTGGGTGATGTCGGCCTCCTCACGAAGGTCGAGTGCTTGTTGCTTGAGCTGTGCCGCGATGGTGGAGGTGGTGGAGGTGGTGTGGTGCTTGAGCAAGTCCGCTCAGGTGGAGGGAGTATCGCTGGCCGGGCCACCAGATGCCGGCTGGGCAGCGATGTCCTTCACCGCCTGGGCGGTGAGGCCTGCGGTGTCGTGCAAGCACTAAGCTAGGGCGGTGCATGGCGGTGGCTTGGAGGCGCTTGTCGAGGTCGAGGAGCTGGGCCTTGATGTCGGCAGTGGAGGCGGAAATGGCAGTGGAGGTGGAGGCGACGGTGGTGGAAAGGTGAGGGAGCTCAGTAGCCAGCGTGCCTCCCATTGCTGCCACATCGGCAGCAAGGGGGGTCATGCACGTGCTGCTGGAAGGCTTCCGTAAGGATGGACGGAGTGTGGATGCGGAGATGGATGGAGCCCAGATCTCGCCGTCAGAGCGCATGAGAAGGGAGCAAAGGATGCTCAAGGTGCTGAAGGCGGGGGCGGGGTTGGGGGTGATCCGTCACATAGGTGAGGGGGCACCATTTGCCATCCTCAAAGATGAGACGGTCGATGCTGTGGAGATGGATGCACAGGTCGTAAAGTGAGGCGTAGTCCCCGTAAAAGATGCAATTTGCAGAGCATCGCTCGGAGACATGTTGAGCCATTCGTGATCGTCGACTTTGAAGGCTTGAGGCCGGAAGCGCGGTTCTGTCCAGCGCAGTGCGGGGCGGCTGCGTTTGGGATCTGGCGATGCTGAAGGCGAGGCCGCAGGAGTCGAGTGCACTACCAATGTTTGAGTAGTGTCACCGCTGCCTGGTCCGAGGCCGGGCGGAACTGCAGCTGAAGCTGCAGGCGAATTTTCTTGGCTCATCGCAGCCGCCAGGCTGCGTTGCGTAGTCGAGCGTTTGATCGCCATAATATTGCGTTTTAGTTTCGGAAAAGTATGTCAGCGTGTTCATCTTAGAGAGACGAAGCGATAGTGATATTCACGACCGAATTTGGTGCCCAAACGTGAAAAGTTATGAGCTCCGCCGTCAGCCATGGCTACCTCGTGGCTCGTGGCGCAGCAACCATCATCTCGTGGCGCAGCAGGGGTGTTGCATTAATTAATTAATTAAACACGTGCTCCCGTTGGGGAGTCACGGAGCGCACCGAGGTGCTTTTAATCCCTGTGTGTGCACAACAGGAGAAAGGGCAGAGACCCCCAGTCTCCTTCATGCCAAAGGCATGCCACAGCTGCATTCGGGCGCGCTAGCTAAAAGGACATGCTACCGATCCGGCAAACTGTGGGTGCAATAAGACCCATGTGAGCGTGGCATAACGAGTAGCGTGGGCAAGTAATCTGACCATAGCCAGGGCGTAGCATGGCTGTACTAGGACTAGGCTAAGGCTATGGCTGGTTAATGTGTACCGTGCGTTGGCGGTGCACGTGACTAGGTATGTTGGCACGGCTAGGCAAAGATTCTTTAAGCATGGCTGCCTTAGCGGCAGTGACTACCAATGGATACAATCTAGGGCTATTGCTATTCTAGCCCGCTGGGGGCGACCACATCTTGTGGTTGATCATCAGGTCCCCGCCCCTCCAGTACACCTTTGGCTTCTGGGGGTCCTGCTTATGGCGGAGGTATTCGATCCGGCCACAGGTCGCGTCGCTGCTGTTGCTGAGCGGGGGTCAGGTCGTCATCCAGCGTCCAGGTGAGGTCGTGCAACCTCTTGCGACGAGAGAGGAACCGCTGCTTATCCTCATGCAGGGGAGTTGCATGGCATCATGCTTGACAACCATGATAACACTGGTACGTGTAGATGGTGGCCTAGCTAGTCGATCTGAGCAACGTGCATGCACCTTGTGTTTTTGGCCATCAAGCCATGTGCAGCTTGTTGGCTTCACAGCCATGCTCAAGCATGTTAATAATGCATGCTGGCCTAGTCTGCATGCATGTGTGCACCAAGCATGTTGTTATGTCATGAGCACGTTTTGAAAGGGGATGACAGTCAGGCTCCTTGATTGATCATGTTAATAACAATTCTCCCTAAGTCTGGTGGAGCATGCACGTTGACAGATTTGTGTTCGAAGGGCCATCATGACATATTTCATTCTTCTCTTATGCATGACAACACTTTTGTCAGGGTAGATGTAAAGTATCACGGCAAGCATGATGGTGACGGTGGCTCATACCCAGTGGATGCCATGCAGTGGTGGTGTGATCACATGTGGAAACACCTGTGTTTTGTTGCATTCAAAGTGATGCATGCTCAGATATTCTTAAGCTACAAAAGTACTACCAAACAAGCTTTTTAGCATTTTACCGTTCTGTGAGTAGTGTATAGCTTACTAGCGTATAAATCGTATTATACACAATACACCCCGGGACCGTGTTTTACCGTACGGCGTACTATTTTAGTCTGCCGCCCAGAGCACAATATTGATATGGGTAACATGCGGTGTGGCCGCCCAACTTACCTGGCCGGGGGTCTTATGTTATCTACTCGGAAATAACCTGCTGCATGCTAGCAGGTAATTTAGCGGGTCATCTGCACTCATAAAATCAAAGAACTAACAAAATCCTACTTAGCACCTCACAAGGACAAAAAAATTGTACACATATCAAAGGGACAACCAGCGCAGGCCAGAAATCGGGAGAATCCGGACCATGGTAGCTCGAGCCTGCCGTTATCTTTTCCGCGTTTTCGAGTCGTTCAGGATGATGAAGATGAATGGTGATGGAAATGTGTATCCTTGTGCATTGAAATTATGGCTGGCTTGCGTGTGGAGCGACTAGATCTACAAGCGCACACAGGCATGGCGTGCTCCTTCATCAGTGTGGCGACACACTGGCACAGTACCTTTGTCACCAGGTGGATACGATCATGCACCATATTAGATCGTGCAATGACTCTTTGTATCCATGACAGAATGAAGTAGACCTGCCAGGTACCATCTTCATTGAGTATTATGCCAATTGGCATGTCAATGGAAACCCATGGCCTGCCATGGAAAGAATCAGAGGAGCTGCTCTATCCCATATGCCTTTGCCTTGGTCCCTCAAGAGGTGCGGTCCCTCAGAAGGAGGGAGTGCAACCACCTTTCAAACAGAATTTTGCAACGCATACGTCAGTAGGCAAATGAATGGGACTTTCCCGCAGCTCATGAAGTGAAAGGTATCCCTGGAGCGCTGGTTCCGCCGAGTCAGCCATGTCAATTTCTGCTACAAACGCTCAAGTCATCAAGGCGCCGCAGCGTCCATTCCGCAGTCACATGTATTTCCAAAACTATGACGCTCTACCTGCTGGACATCTCCAATGCAGGTATCTCCCCAAGTGAGGTGGGGATTTGACCCGGGAACACAGGCATCTGCCGCCTGAAAGTTTGCGCCACTGACTGGTGCGCCCCTGGGGAGATCCCCACGCCCGGCGGCTCCGCCTGCCCCGCAGACCAGGCGATCAAGTCTCTGCGCAGACTAGTAGAGGAGGGGTGGTCCTGCCCGTCGATTCTCCGCACCATTCCTGGCCCCGGCTTTGTTGTGCCTGAGTTCCCACGACCATCACGGCCATCCCCATTGGTTGGAACACCCCCAGTTGGATATTCCATGCTCGGTGCCTTTGACCTGCCCGTTGACTTGGAATCGTGGGACAAGCGCCGCACTTTCTGGAACCAGCCGCTCACCGACTTGCGCGTGGCTGTGGGCTTGCTAGGTATGTCCACCTCAGGGTGTTCCACATCCACCACCCATCCAGGTTGCCCCCCTGGGATCGGCTGTGGAGCCACCCCTGGTCCTTGGGGTGGTGGCGATGCAAATACCTTCGACCAGCTGGGCACGTGCTGCTTCTTTCTCGTTGGCCAGGCCGCAAGTCGACCACGGTCGACTGGGCCATCCTCCTTGCTCCCCCGCGGGGGGTCGCTAGACCAAGAGGGGGGATCCCACGCGGTGACCATGTCCCCCGTGTCCACTGATAGCCTTGACTTGGTCCGTAACCTCTCCAGGGATGGTGACGACCGGTGCTCTACGTACTCTGTGGGGGTGTCTCTCGACCCCGGGCTGACAGCATAACTTGCCCCTTCCGTGCTGGTCCGTTCCCCTGGCAAACCCAGATTGCCAACGCTGCGTTGTGCCGTTTTCCGGACCGGGCTCTCTTGTCTCCGCCCCCCCTCGGCGGCCATTCCGAACGCATAACGGTATGCCGTGCTCAGCGGGAGACGGTCGTCCACAGATAGCTGTCTGGCCATCGCTGAAGACGAGCTGTGCAAATTGCTCACTTGTCCGCCCCTCTCGGCACTCATGCGGGTCGACTCAGCCCGTAGGGCCCCCCTCTCGATCGCCGCATTCCCCTTGGAACTCTCAACAGCCACAATTGGGAACCCCCCTGCATCACTCCCCCACTGCGCCCTCGTGCCTTGCCGGGCCCCGCCCCACCGATCCCATGTCAGGCTCGACGAGCGGCGAATCTCCCATGCGCCCGGCGGCTGGTTGTAAGCGCTGTCGATGGACGCCGTCCAGCCCAGTGAGAAGGCCATGAATGGGTCTTGCGGCATTTTCTCCCCGCTGGCGCGCCGAGCTAGCTGGCTGGCGGTCGCAAACTCCCATGAGCCGTGGCGCGTGAGGGTGAGCTCGCCGCTAGCTCTGTGGGGAGACCCTGGTGGCGAGGCAATGGGGGAGGATAAGGGTGAGCTAGAGGGGACTCGGGATGTCACGTCAGAGGTGGCGAGTCCCACGGGCTGGGCCCAGCCAGGGATGACGTGGTCGATCACGGAGCCCCAGCGGGCCCGTATGTAGCCTTGCAGGTCCCAGCCTCTGCGGGGGCAGATGCGGGTGTGGGTGCGGGTGCGGGTGCCCGCAGGGGGGGGGGGTGAAGCAGCGGGCCCAGGATTGGAGGATCCAAACCCATGGGACCGTCGTGTTAGTTGCAAGTTGGGGCAACCACTTGGACGGGAGGCGTTGGCTACAGCGAGCTGGGATTAAAGGCAGGTAGGCTGCGTGGGATACTACTTGTCCCGTGGGATACCTTTGCTTGCGATGCCACGTAAAGTTGGAACGCTGAAAACTTGTGCATGGTCACCTTAAGGCAGATGTCACAGGAGCACACAAGGGATGTATCCCAATTGTTTGATCAGCTGAGCGTACGGGCATGTGGGTGTTTGTCTTGGTCCTTTAGGAACGCATGCAAGACGCAAGTATGTGGGAAGGATGGCGATTTTCTTGCCTACAGTAAAAGGTTTTGGCATGTGGGGCATATTCAGCAGAGCGAAGTAAGGCACTGTGCCAGGCCTGAATTGTCCACCCCTGCCTAAAACATATACACCGGGGGGGGGGGGGGGGGGGGGGGGGGAATATTCCCAGCTAGACGCCAATATTTGAGTTTAACATTTCTTTTTATAGCCAGCCTTCTATTGTTAGACATGAGGATTTGCGCAAATGGATTTCATGGTCGATCTACAAGCTTCATTGGTACGGCCACCCACGAGGAGCCAAGGGATCCATGAGTAGTGCAGTGCCATCAGGCTGTGAGGGAGACAATATATGGGCATCCCGTCGAGCAACTCACGAGGACAGGAGGGATGCGGCCACGACCAGCGTGAGGAGCAGCAGGATGATACTGCCCAACGTCCCCAGCAGCCGTCCATGGTCCATGACCCGGAGCACCAGGAAGCACCCCATGCTGCCCAGCTCGCAAGAGACGGCGATCAGCTCCACCGCAAAAGCCAGGCGGCTGCTGAAGGGCTGCGGGAGTTTAGGACAGGTGGCAAGGACCGACGCCGAGGGTGGAGGCAAGGCCTAAATCATGCCTAGCACAACATAGCGACGAGCAGATTCATAATGACATATCATGGCATGCGCGTGAGGGCAAGGACGGTGTCATGTGCGACGAAGGCATGCACGATCCCAGGCGCAGTAGAGCCAGCCGGCTAGTTGAAGTCGTAACCGAGCTCGCGACCAAAAAGAAAGCAGAAAGCAGAAAGCAACAACACCAACGAGACCTTGCTTTCACGATAACCCCATCATGGCGATCGTGGCTGTCCTATTTTTTTTTTTGCCTGCCCAACGCTGGCCTTTCGTAAAGGTTTGGGAAGCTCTTTGGTTAAACACAATTGACATGGTGAATAAGACTTCACGGCAATGAGATGTTGCCCTCAGATCTAGCCACAAGCTGGCTTATGTCACAGTTCTGTGTGCTTCGTACCATGGGTGGCCAGCATTGCAGCTCATTGTTTTTCTTATCAGAGTTATAGCTCATTGTCAGTGCTGTGACGAAACTTACCTGGACAAGGATCAGGTAGGCCATCTGGAACGGCAGCCAGAGCAAGAAGAAGCCGATCTGTTCCAGCCAGATGACCAGCCATGATGGCACACGAGCAGCAGCAGGGTTTGCAATTGTACAGGGTTAGCATGCAGCCACCCACTCTTGCATGGAGCCACATCGATAACAAGAAATCGAGGCAGTTACTAACAGCAGTGCACCTTATTGCCATTCCAAGCTGCACGTCCTGCGCGAGGTAAACGCGGCTGATCATGCGCTCATCAAGGTTTCTGGTGAGACGCGCGATCCGCATTCCTAGCTTTATCTGCTCATGGACCCCTACAGACGTGACTAGACTCTCCCTTGGTGACAGATACGACTGTGATGTAGAGGTGGAGGGGCTGGGCGCTGAGGCTCCCATGCTAATACAGGAAGAACGGCCACTAGCCCGCTGGAGACGTTGCAAATTCTGCATGCCTATAATTACATCATAAGTAAAACAATGGTCGCAAGCGGTTCAAGAAGACGCCTACATGCACGCTACCATGTACCTGGAACCAGCCCAAGTTGGGAGCACTGCGCGCCGAGATGCCAGTAAGCACTGCAAACGAGAGCTGCTTGCATGGCACAGGTAGTTGCGCCCGCCGTGGCCGGACCATTGTGAACCGGATCACACACCAGCATTTTGGCCCCCCGATTTCCACACACAGCCCGGCCGTTGCGCACAGCATTGCACACAGAGTGACAAGAAAGAAAGGCAAGGTGGTTACACGGCCACATGCTTGAGCAGTGGGATAAAAGACGAAGGAAAAATGCATCAGACTGTGACAAGTTATAATTAGATTAGGTGAAGTACACGCTTAGGGCTGTCGCAGTTCAAGACATGAGCCAGCACCCGTAGGCCACTGCATGTGTAAACCCAAAAAAGGCGATCAGTAGCCAAACAAGAGGGCAAACATCCATGCTGCAAAGGTATAGAAAGGCTTGAACTGGCCTCCTTGGGCCCTCTCTTCCCCCACCCGATGGAACTCCATTTTTTTTTTTTTTTAACAGAACAAGAGGGGGGGAACAGAACGGTAATTACGGGCTGAAAGCAGCTGTGCATGACGGCTGACATGCTCGCAACTTGCATGATCGAAAAAGCTCGATTTTTGTGAGCAAAGCGCAATCCTCCCATAAATGCATCGTAGCAGTATGCCCGCCGCCTGCTGGTCGCGAGGCAAACCAACTGGTGCGTGGCTGGTGTGATGTCATCGTCAATAGAAAAGGTTATGGCGGCACTCGCTTCCCAAGCAAATACCATCACGTACCACTTGCTAGATATGAATGACCTTTTGTTTGTCACATACCCTAGCCAACCTGGGCCAGCTAGCCTCCCGTTGTATGCCCTGGACACGCATGGAGGCGTACACCGAGGTCCCCACCCCATGGGCCATGTCCCGGAGTGTCATCGTCTGTACAGCCGCGATGCACTGATATATATATATATATATATATTTAGGCATAGGGAAGCCACCAACCCCACGCCCACCATAACCAGCCATGCATGCCGCCCACCGCTCCACTGCTATTCACCACTTCAACCGCAGGGCTCACCTGCTTGAAGATCACGAGCGGTGTGTACGCGACCTGAAGCTGCCCGGTCGTCACGCGATGCCTGCGTGAGCTGGCGCTCAGGTCATGGCTCCGTGCAAACAGCGGCAGACAACCACAGCAAGAGGCATCTTCCAGTGATTCGCCACCCCTTTGGCTGGCTGCCATGTCCCAGGCGGTCAGGTGCCCTACCGATTCGCCACTGCCACCTGCCGCACGGGCAACTGCAGCCCTGGGGCTGCCAGCACGGGAGGAGTGGGAGCCTGATTTCGTTGACCCTTCCTTGCTAATGGTCGCCGGGAAGGGTCCCTTGAGGTCTGCGAGAGATGACCGCGGGTTTGTGACGCTTGTATGCATGGGGTCAGAAAACGGATGTACACACAGAGTCCCTCTAATACTTACAACCCAGTACAGAGGTGAGCTACAGTAGGCGTGAGGTCCTTATTCGAGAGCTTCCGGAGCCTTTTGCCCTTCAATTGCGCTATGCTGACAGCGAGCGGTTACAACGGTTTTAACTGGAAACGGCCACCAATCTAAGCGTGACGCCACCAATCTAAGCGCAATGCGCTTATAAGTCTGCGCTTGGAAGGGGGCTGCGCTAGTCTTTTTGCCCTGAAGGGCAGGGAATCTGTGCTTAACGCTACGGCGATCTACGGCTGCGGCCGCTTTCATTTTGTAACCGTGGGCATAACCGTAGCGCAATGGAAGGGCAAAAGCTCTCGAATCGGGCACAACGAGTTTTGAGGAATGGGATGTGAGCATCCAGGGCCCTGCAGCCAATGATGAGCTGGCAGATATATTAGTACTCTACGAAGCCACGAGCGTACCATGGCTAGCAGTCTGAGTTTGCAACTACAGGCCGTGTGCCTAGGTGCATGCCAGCACGATCCAGCAGATGTGACGTGTGGCAGATGTGACGTGTGAATGGACATGCACACATGGCAGGAAGACCTCACAGGGCCCAACTCTGCCTGCCATGAACACAATCATGCAAGATAACAAATGGGTAGTGAAAGTAAACACTGCGTTGCGCCGGCCTTTGTTGGGTCACACGACAGGGTGGGGGTCTAGTACAGTGATACAGTTAGGCCATGCAGATGCGGCAGGTCCAGTCAAGAATAGCCTAAAATATAATCAGTCAAGAATAGCGATTGCCAGGCAGGTGGCGAATAAAATGCGCGAACAACGGCAGAAAACAGGTTGCACGCGCATACCTTGGAGCCCAATAACCTAGCTATAGCGGCTACCCTTCCATCTCACGATACAGAAACCATGTTCAGAGAACCACGAGCACGCGCATACCTTGGAACAAGAGCCCGTAGCTTCACGAGAGGCCAGCAATTGCGTCAGGGACATTTGCAGGGGCAAGGATGTGGCGCGCCAGAAGCCAGGTGTCAGTCAGCACCGCCTCTTCTAGTAAATGCCCTCTTCTAGTAAATGCCGCGAGGACGAAGCAGCACTGTACACAGTATTCAACTAGCATGACCCACAACCCAGATGTAGCTACTTGTGCTCAAGCCATGTGGTATTACCTTGGAATGGCTATCCTCCTTGCAGACCCTGACCGAAGTGGGAACATAGTCCAAGATAGACTATGGATTTGCTACCCCCACCCCCACACCACACACACACAGATACTCTACTGGCTACCAACCATGTCCGTGAGTGGCTGGCCTGTGTGGTAAATTTGCAATGCGACGTGCAGTCAATGTCGCACAGAGCCAATGAGCGCTTGAAGCGCAGCCTGCACACTGCATGGAGAAAACGCCTGCATGGGGCCATAGGTGCGTCCAAGTCCAACAGTGGTTCTTTGATGGTGTTGCGTGGTGATGATATGGGAGGATAGCCGCTACAGCTAGATATTCTGAGCCTGATAGGTGAATCTTTTCATGGTTATATGTGAAGGAGGCATGAGAAAAATGCTGCAGACACAGGAACCCTCACACACGTGTGTAGTTGGGGGGAAAAAAAAAACGCGAGCAACTGAGCAACCCGAGACATCATGATGAAGTTAACAAACACTCGGCATTGAACGGCCCTAACATTAAAACTATTTTTATAACACATAAATTCAAAGAATTACTCACGCGACGGTCGCTACCCTGAACCCCAAACAACCGTGCCAGGAAGACAGCCATGAAGTAGTAGAAGCGCGAGCAAACAGAAAGGTGACAGCCGTGGAAAGTAATGTCCCCACATGTGCTGACATCGCCACAACCCAAGGAAACTCACTTCCTGGCATATTGCAACAAAGGGCACGAGCCCAGGAAACCGAATGGCCAGGAAAGAGTTATCTCATGCAGCATCAAAGATTCCTCGCATATCAAGGGTTGCAGGAGCCAGGATCCCACACACTCACGAAACTTCGCCCTCAAGCCCCACTGCATCCCAATCGCCAGCCTCCACAGCATCTCCCCGGTAAACGAACGCTTTCTCAAATAATGGTATGTTTCAAGCCTTTTTTTAGTATAGTTTAGTATAAAACCACTAGAGTGCGCGATGTATCGGGGGGTACCTGGAGATGCTGCTTGGAGTGGAGCAGCCACTTTTGTCCCGCCACGATCCTTCGAGAAGAATGGGTTCCTTGGTGCTGGGAGACATAGCTTGCGGGTCGCCATGCAGGCTTCTGTCTCCCTGAGGTAGACCCCGGCCTGATCTGGGATCCCTGCCCATAGTGTCTGCAGGGATCACCCGCTCTGCCAGATAGACACACTTCCCTTGCTGTGTGTGTGTGGGGGGGGGGGGCGGGGGGAGAAAATAGGCACACAGTATAAGGACGGGCGCATGGTGCAGAGCGCAAAAGTCGCCGAGCATTCGCATTCGACTGCTCGCCGAGGCAGAATAGAGCTGATTGCTGTCACGAACAGGTAACTGCAGTTATAAACAAGTTTTGCGGGCTTCGCCCGCGACATTAGAGCTTGTACCTTTTGTGGCCGGTCCCCGGCCAGGGAGCCCCGGCTAGGGAGATGTGAGTCACCACGTACCTCCGTCGAGTGCCAAGTGGCGCTAGTCCCGCCAAGGAGCGCGCGCTAGCTTTAGAGTTTCGACCACAAGATTCATGGAGTTTGGCAAAAGGGTGAAGGAAAAAAATCCGAAATGCAATGGGAGGCCTATGAAGGTTCGAACCCGGTACGTCACGATTAATTGTATGATGAGGTGTGCCTTGGCGCCTGAAGTCTACGTAAGCAACTTTATTAGAAGTTGCACAATATGTACATTGCTAAAAAGGGACAAACTGCGCAACCGTGCAGTGGACGGAGCTCGCGAACTACTTGCGGAGTTCAAGCTCCAGATTGACTGCTACCCCTGCACGGGAGCGCGATGCGCGCGGGGATGAGTGACCTCGCCAAACCCGCAGACAGCAGGGGGAAATCGCTTACAGGCGGTGGAGCACAGGAAAATCCACGTGTGAGCTTCCTGCGCGTTTGTAACGGGATATCGCCAACAGAAAGTTTGGTCCAACAGCCCAAAAGTTTGCGACGGTTATATCTGGAGCTCGCGAACACAGGAAATCGCAGAGTTTTCTAGTAGGAGCCATCTGGGCATACGGACCTCTGCCAAATGGCTCATCTGGATGTAACGCTTCAGAAACCTCAAAAATGGGCGCGCCGTGGTTTGACCTTTTCGTGATTGGTCGCAACGAAATTTCGCGCAGCTCATTCGTCAAGCGGACTGTAAGTCGCGCCGCTGAGTGGCTGGAGCCGAAGGCCGTTCGAAAGAGTGTTAGCTAAAATTGTGCCAGGGCTGCGGTTTACAAATTTTAGTATATATGTTGATCCCTGTTCAATCCTAATAATCAAAAGTCTTTATAGAAACAATTGGTGGACTGGGCCATCATGAATGAATGGCGAGGTGGAACCGAATAAGAAATGAAACAATTCAGCACGTAGCGCATGCCCTTAATCAACAGATAAAAAGAGGCGGGTGGGCAGGTGAAAGAAACCATCTAGACGACAAACTATGTTTGGCGAAGTTCCCCTTCGGCGCAGGACATCCCTTGATAAACATAATTCAATTTCAATGTAAGGTAACACTTGCGTCACCAAGGTTTTATGATAAACATTCTTGAATGATTATATGATTCTTTGAACGATTCCTACTCCTAGTTCCAACGCCCACTAGGCCTTGCCACGCAAATTGCTTTCGTCTCGGACAAGTGGCGACCATCACACCCTAACGCACGACGCACGATTTTCAGCAACGTCGCATATTCCGTACCAGAGCCTACAACCAGTGGCGCGCGGCCTGACCAAGGGCAGCCGGCCCACATTTTCCTACAACCAGTGGCGCGCGGCCTGACCAAGGGCAGCCGGCCCACAATTTCTCACATTTAATTTCTGAGTTGCCTACAATCCACTTTGTGGTTTGGTTGGCTGGACCTGAAGCGGCTGGCCCAGCCACCTGACGCCTGCGGCGGCCTCTCTGGTACCGCTACAATAACCCAATTTCAAAGCTAGCGATGATGTACTTCGTTCCTTGCATTAGGTCCCAGAGCTGAGGTGATCCTTTCATGTAGAGGCATGCTGCATTGATGTCGAAAACTTACCCAGATGACCTTGATCAGGATGAGGTAGCCCGAAAATATGACGATGGCCAGCGGATGAGCCAACCCCACAGCCACGCTGATGAGAGGCCCCAACGGGAAGCCGGCTGCGTTTTGGTCAGGAACCCAAATCAGGTACATAGGACACCAAGGCTGCGGATGAGCTGCACCACCCGGCTTAGCTGCAGGAACGTAAAGCTGCCATGCATGGCCAATACTAACTTTAAAGGTGGAAGGGTTAGGAAAGCTTGTTAGTTCTCAATTCTCCTTCATAACATCGGAGAGATAATTCCGTTAATGAAGGCATCCTATGACAGAACAATGGAAAAACCATACCGGTAAAGCCGGCTTGCCCTCTAGTCCACCTCAAAGATGCAGTGGCAGTGCCCCAGGTGATCTGGACGGGTGGCTCTGGGTTTGCCTTGCTTGGTGCATCAACAGCACTTGCTTGGGTGCAAAGCATGCAGATGTTCGAGTGAAAGTATCCACAACACTAGGAGCCAGTTTCAATCTGACCGCCTGCATCATGCTCGTTCTCTGGAGGAAGAAGCATGATTTCGGGGCAGGGGCTTTAGGCCACGGCCAGCTGGGGTTGCATAAGAGGGTGGGGCTGGCACTCACGATGCCTGGCATGATCTGCATTTCTGACATGCAGCACTACCAAGGCATGGCACAACCACTTTGCAAAGGACTGCCCACGTGTGAAGGCAATCAAGACGCAAATCTAGCACCACGAATCATAGCCGCCCAGCAATGCCAAACTACTTGCAATGTATTCTGGAAAGCCAGACAAATGCTCCGAAGGGTCATGCATGTGTCTGGATCACGCTTGGCAAATGCGTAGTCTGTGGCCTCACCATCCACATGGACTCCCAAGAGGCATGAGATTGACTTTAAGGACATTCCCAGCTTGTGGCTTGTTCGTAAGCAAGCTTCTCCTTCCCTTCTTATCGTTGTAAAAAAAACGTACGGCACCCAAAGATCATGGCGTGTTTTCTTGGCTCACAGCAGTGGTCACTGAATATTGGCCCATGTAACAGGCGTCGGCAAGAAAAGACTAGGCAGCGCAGGATAAGAGCAGATCCTGGCAGCCGCAGCCGAACATAGACATAGGTTGTCTCATTGATAGACTGCCAGCAAGACCCGTACCAACGGCGTACGCACCTGTGGCGTAGAACATGCAGGCTTGCGCCATGGTGGGAAACGTCAGCATTAGCACAAGGAATTCCGGGCCGGGGAACCGGATGGCTGCGGGCACGTCTTCCCATTCGGCCGCTTGGTCCGGTCGGCAGGAGCGCATGACCCACAAGACCAAGAGGACGACACCGCGGATGACCAGGCACGCGGCGAGCTCCAAGAGGGAGTAGACGGCCACCGCGCCAAAGTCGTCGCGGCTGCATGGGGGCATGGGGAGTTTCATGGGGCATGGGGGGGAATATGGAGCTAGGAAGGCATATGAGGCACAGGAGGTGACTCGATGGGACAGTTATATGAGGCAGTTATATGAGGTAGAGGAGAGGTGGGAAGAAAACCACGCACAAATTCAATGGCCGATGTATCTATAATCTAGCCGCTATTGCGTTCAATCAATGGACTGGCTCATCAAGCCACCCAATCATTACAGTAGAATAATCAAGAAGTAACTTCAGTACATATTTCCACAACCAAGGGCCTGACTGGCGGCACTCACTCGTTGAGGTGAGACAGCTCATCGTGTACCACAGGAGGCATCACCGGCACCTGAGGATGCATGCCCTGCACGCAGTACAGAGAAAGCATCACAATGAAGCCGACGTCGCGGGGTGAGCCTATCTTGTTGGCCCCTCGGTGACGAGGATAGCCCCCCATCCAACAGTCCAATGCATAGACCATGTACCCATAGAATGTATCCTATCTTGCTGGCCCCTCGGTGACGAGGATAGCCCCCCATCCAACAGTCCAATGCATAGACCATGTATACATAGAATGTATCCTATCTTGCTGGCCCCTCGGTGATGAGGATAGCCCCCCATCCAACAGTCCAATGCATAGACCATGTACACATAGAATGTATCCTATCTTGCTGGCCCCTCGGTGACGAGGATAGCCCCCCATCCAACAGTCCAATGCATAGACCATGTACACATAGAATGTATCCTATCTTGTTGGCCCCTCGGTGACGAGGATAGCACCCCATCCAACAGTCCAATGCATAGACCATGTACACATAGAATGTATCCTATCTTGTTGGCCCCTCGGTGATGAGGATTGCCCCCCATCCAACAGTCCAATGCATAGACCATGTATACATAGAATGTATCCTATCTTGTTGGCCCCTCGGTGATGAGGATAGCCCCCCATCCAACAGTCCAATGCATAGACCATGTACACATAGAATGTATCCTATCTTGCTGGCCCCTCGGTGATGAGGATAGCCCCCCATCCAACAGTCCAATGCATAGACCATGTATACATAGAATGTATCCTATCTTGCTGGCCCCTCGGTGATGAGGATAGCCCCCCCATCCAACAGTCCAATGCATAGACCATGTACACATAGAATGTATCCTATCTTGTTGGCCCCTCGGTGATGAGGATAGCCCCCCATCCAACAGTCCAATGCATAGACCATGTATACATAGAATGTATTGAAACAGAAACGGTCGCGAGGCGGGATTACTAGAAGTAGTTGCTAATGAACCCCAGTCATCCATAATGAGTACCAAGTATGAAGTCTCAGCCTGCTGCATGAATGAGCCGTTGTGGTGTCTCCAGGCGAAGTGGTCACCGCGTCCTCCCTTCACGCCCTCGCATGGTAATGGGCACATGACACACTAATGTGATTACAGCGGCGCTTGTAACTGCGCCACAGGGCACCAGTTGAGGGAAATCCAACCCTCAATACGCAACGAGGAGGCAGGGCGCCCTAGCCTCTCTCACTGACGGGGGGGCAGGCCACATTTTTCTTTCTCAGAAAGTCGAAAATGAAGCATAATGCAAGCAAAGATAAGAAACCGATTGCGCTCTGGAGCTTTCTGCGTTTTGGCAGAGCACAAGGCACTGCAATTGTGGGATTACGCTAGGTAGAACTCACACGAGAGGTTTATTTGGCCACGTGCGACATGGTTGCCATTTTTCCAAAAGCCTGCACTGGTCTCATGATCCTCCCACATACTGCCACCCATTACCTCTGATACCCTCCAACATACTGCCATCCGCTACCCTTCATCTGATATCCTCTCATGCACATACTGCCATCCGTTACCTCTGATATCGCCTCCAGCTGGCTGATATTGAGAAGCCCGGCTGTCCTTGTCGAGGGCCCCTGCTCCAGGAACGCCTCTTGAAGGTTTGTGCCCACTCCCTGGCCCACACTCCCTGTCCGTTCATAATCCGTCACGCGACAGCTGCCGTTGGTGGGGAAGACAAGGTTGAGTGCGCTAGCATCCTCAGCAGCCTGGGTGGACCCTGTGGCGCCCAACCCAAATATCGGCCACGGCCACCCGTTGTTGATCCAGGCCAGCTTGTGCAGGATCTGGCCCAGGGTGGTGTCCTTGCGCACGTCGAGCCGGCCCATCATCTGGCAGGGTGGCACGGTGACGGAATAACGGGGAATGGCCAATTGGTTGAACATTCAAATGCATTAAGACCTAATTGGTTGAACATTCAAATGCATTAAGACCTAATTGGTTGAACATTCAAATGCATTAAGACCTAGCCCACCAGCAACTGCCACCATATTCTATATGACCGGACTGACCATGTGATGAACCTTGCATTTTCATTCCACTCTACCCATCATTCAGAGCTTGGGTTGGCCCATGACTCGCCGGTGCCCATAATGGTGTGGAGAGTCAAATGCAGGGGTTGCTTCCTGGCAACCCGCATAGGTTAGACCGGATTCTGGATTTCTAATTTATGCAGGAGCAGAAAGACACATTCCGTGCACGACAACAGCCAGGATGTCTGTATACGTTTGAGATGTTGCGGTGTAATGGCTTGTCTACACCCTTCCCCACATACACTGGCCCTAAAATACTGGGAAGATGTAAACGCCGCTTTGGAGAGCAGATCGTTACTAACAATTTAGTAGCAGAATCGTGCATGCAAGGTATGCCACCGGGCTTTAGAATGCACGCAGAAGGCTTGATGTGGCCACGATGCTCTCATTTGACTAGCGAAACGCGGCCCAAGAAACAGCCCCTAGGAGAACAGCGCGGTAGGGGGGAGGCGTTGGCACGAGTTGTTGATGGCCCAAGAAACAGCCCCTAGGAGAAATGCGCGGTAGGGGGGAGGTGTTGGCACTAGTTGTTGATGGCCCAAGAAACAGCCCCTGGGAGAACAGCGCGGCAGGGGGGAGGTGTTGGCACTAGTTGTTGACAGTAGCATGCGTCAGCAGGCACACAGCCAAGGCACCCACCTGAAAGAACTGGAGATGCCAGACATAGGCCTGCAAGGACAGGATAGCAGACAAACAACAACATCCGAGTAGCGGGCACACATCAGCATAGTGGGTAGAAATGGTCCTCACAAATTTGTGTCCCTGAAAAGACATTGTTCAGCTAGCTCGATTCTTCCTTCCATGTATATCATGGTCTAATGCTCAGCATGAACGTAGAACCAGAAATGAAGTCGTTCATGTATGTATGTTTTAACGCGGAACAAGACAGACATTGTGTGGTTGCTCCCTTGCTTGCTACGCTACCGTGGCGTTTACTGAGGCTTGCTTACCATCAAGCAGGAACCCTGCACAACAATCTAGGCTCAGGCATTCCCAAGCTCATTTGAAGCCTAGAAATGCTGCTTTTTTCAAGATGGCATCTGCCTGGGGCTGCTTACCACCAATCGAGCCACCCCTTTTCCTGGCCGCGTGACAGCCGCCAGCGTTGCGAACACCACTGACAAGGGCAGCGTCCCTGTCATTACTGCCACCATGAACGGCGTTTGGTCATCTGCGCAACCAAGCGACAGGGGAGTTGCGCATGCAGATGCATGTCAAGATTTTCTTTTACCTTCGGCGAGGTCGTGCTGTCACTAGGCAGGAGTGGGCGGGCAGGTTTGTCTGGGTTCGGTTAGGGTGCGGTGGGGTGCGGTGAATGGGGTGGAGTAGAATGGAGGAGCATATTCAGCACGACGCTAAGGTACCACTGTTGCTGGGGAGTTGTAGGCTGCTGTGTGGCACCAATTACACGGAACCATGGCCAGGTGTCATTCCTCGCTGAACCTACACCAACAACATCAGCTGCAGTGGCTTTTCAACAATACTGGGGCAAAATACTAGCACACAGGAGTTGTCATGGCATTGATAGGTTGAAACGGTCACTTGTGTAGAGACGTGAGACAAGGCCGCAGCACAGGCGAAGGGTTTGGCTGGGTAGAATCATTCCAATTCAAACAAGCGAGGATACATATTGGTAATAGTACAGCTATGCACCCTTACCCCATCCAAACCTCTTCCATAGAGGCAGCATGCAACAGCACAGACGGGGAAAGAGTACACTGGGCAAGCTGATGGCCCATGGTACGGCTTTCTCCATTCACAGGCAGATACATCACGTTCACTTGTGCTTCAGTGCAAGGTAAGTTGCTGTCTGTGGCTATGGTCCATTCAGCCGAGAGGACCAAGACACCCTTATCGACGATGCTCTCTACACCATTATCGATGCTTTCTGCACAATCCCTATTTGAACTGGCTTCACAACTTGAAGAAAAGCTATGCAACAAGGTCGATACTTGTGTTGCAGTGTTGGGCAACCAGATGCCCGCAGAAGAACGGTGACAAGTGCTAGATCCTGGCCATAAACCTCCAATGCCAGGCCACACTTGCCACCAAGTGGTCTTCCCCCGGCCACACACAGGCCACGTACAGTGCGCTACTGTGACCGTGCCGGACGCCATGCTGCAGTGGCCCGCAGCATCCAGCGCGGCGCATTCACCCACGGAAAAGGTGAATGTGTCAGAATGCTGCTGCGCCCAGACGAACGCCTCATATGTCCCATGACTCTTGTCGATGGCTGTCAAGCTGCGGCATGGAAGGGACAGGTGAGGGCATTCACACAGAGGGCGGACGTGATGGCCCGCCACCACCAGCCGGTGTCAGCGGCTAGGCAGGTATGTTACATAAGTGGCGTGATGACGGAACAACCGAGGGTGGTGGCAAGTTGGGGTCAACAACAACAACGGGTACAAAGCAACTACGTGGGTGTGAAGTTGTGAAAATATCTAGCGAGCGACTTCGCTGCTAGCATACATTACTTCCCAGCAAAAGCATTCGCAACCTCACACAGACTTGAAAGTTGCAGACAAAGTTGCAGAATCAAGCGGACATACCAGGTGAGGTTGCCGCCGGTAACTTGAAGGCCTTGTGGTGAAAACCCGGTTACCGGCTCGCTGAACTGGATGCGGATGGCGGCCAGTTGTTGTTGCGTGTATGGTCCACTCATGCTGTAGACCGTCACAGAAGGCCGGACGGAATCTGCCAGTGAATACAACCAAGTAGGAGCCCATTGAAGTTGTTTGACACCAGCAGATGCTAATAAGAGCCACACCCACTGATAGCAAGTTGTTTGACACCAGCAGATACTAATAAGAGCCACACCCACTGATAGCAAGTTGTTTGACACCAGCAGATACTGATAAGAGCCACACCCACTGATAGCAAGTTGTTTGACACCAGCAGATACTGATAAGAGCCACACCCACTGATAGCAAGTTGTTTGACACCAGCAGATACTAATAAGAGCCACACCCACTGATAGCAAGTTGTTTGACACCAGCAGATACTGATAAGAGCCACACCCACTGATAGCAAGTTGTTTGACACCAGCAGATACTGATCAGAGCCACACCCACTGATAGCAAGTTGTTTGACACCAGCAGATACTGATAAGAGCCACACCCACTGATAGCAAGTTGTTTGACACCAGCAGATACTGATAAGAGCCACACCCACTGATAGCAAGTTGTTTGACACCAGCAGATACTGATAAGAGCCACACCCACTGATAGCAAGTTGTTTGACACCAGCAGATACTGATAAGAGCCACACCCACTGATAGCAAGTTGTTTGACACCAGCAGATACTGATAAGAGCCACACCCACTGATAGCAAGTTGTTTGACACCAGCAGATACTAATAAGAGCCACACCCACTGATAGCAAGTTGTTTGACACCAGCAGATACTGATAAGAGCCACACCCACTGATAGCAAGTTGTTTGACACCAGCAGATACTGATAAGAGCCACACCCACTGATAGCAAGTTGTTTGACACCAGCAGATACTGATAAGAGCCACACCCACTGATAGCAAGTTGTTTGACACCAGCAGATACTGATAAGAGCCACACCCACTGATAGCAAGTTGTTTGACACCAGCAGATACTGATAAGAGCCACACCCACTGATAGCAAGTTGTTTGACACCAGCAGATACTAATAAGAGCCACACCCACTGATAGCAAGTTGTTTGACACCAGCAGATACTGATAAGAGCCACACCCACTGATAGCAAGTTGTTTGACACCAGCAGATACTGATAAGAGCCACACCCACTGATAGCAAGTTGTTTGACACCAGCAGATACTAATAAGAGCCACACCCACTGATAGCAAGCTAGCTGGAAGGGTTGCAAGTGGTAAGCCATGACCACAATTGGATTGGCCTGGCCATGGCGTGCTTACCAGCAGGTGCAAGCATGAGCTAAAAGTTAGAAGTTATACAGCTGGCGTGAGTTAAAAGTCATCGTTGGCATGGGTTAATGAAGGGTATTAAGTTGGCAGGAGTTAACAGCTGGTAGGGTGTCATGGCCGCATCCATAAACTTGAAACTACATCGCGATGATTATGGCCGGCAGATTTACTAGAGCCACGTGCTATCGGTGGCGCATGCCGTCATCTGCACATCGCGGCTACGGTGGAGAGGCCTCTGTGGCATGCAAGTATGAATGTGGCTCCTTCATAATAGTTTGAGCATGTAAATGAGAGGAGTTCATCAAAAACTCATCCCGACCATCACTTACAACTCCATGGCATCGCTTACCAGCCCAGCAATGTTCCCATTCAATACTCGCAATGCCGGGGGCCACAGCTAGCTGTTTGGGGCCCACATAGTGATGCACATACCCGTCATTACACTACTGTAGTATAATATGTACACTATGTTCAATATATTATAGCTTTGACAGTCAGCACAGGTTTCGGTGGTAACATACTAGCATGGGATTTAGGCTAATAGCCCTGCGCTGGCTAACGGAAGTGGACACAGCATCAACTGTCGATTGCCATGAGAACTAGGTAGAGGGAATCAGGTAGGTGGCTTCAGTGAAGTGTCACCGCCCGCAAGACATGGCGACCGTGGTAAGCATGCTATACACCAAGTCTGGGGTGTTCATAGTCGCGGACCGGGTCCCATGGTCTGCCAGGCTGGCTGGTCCGTGCTCTATGAACAGCCCAGAGGCAACTTACAAAACTGACGAGAGAGACTGACAGAGAGAGAGGGAGGGAGGGAGGGAGGGAGGGAGGGAGGGAGGGAGGGAGGGAGGGAGGGAGGAGGGAGGGAGGGAGGGAGGGAGGGAGGGAGGGAGGGAGGGAGGGAGGGAGGGAGGGAGGGAGGGAGGGAGGGAGGGAGGGAGGAGGGAGGGAGGAGGGAGGGAGGGAGGGAGGAGGGAGGGAGGGAGGGAGGGAGGGAGGGAGGGAGGGAGGGAGGGAGGAGGGAGGGAGGGAGGGAGGGAGGGAGGGAGGGAGGGAGGGAGGGAGGGAGGGAGGGAGGGAGGAGGGAGGGAGGGAGGAGGGAGGGAGGGAGGGAGGGAGGGAGGGAGGAGGGAGGGAGGGAGGGAGGGAGGGAGGGAGGGAGGGAGGGAGGGAGGGAGGGAGGGAGGAGGGAGGGAGGGAGGGAGAGGGGGGGGTAGGTAGGTAGGTAGGTAGGGAGAGGGGGAGAGAGAGAGAGAGAGAGAGAGAGAGAGAGAGAGAGAGAGAGAGAGAGAGAGAGAGAGAGAGAGAGAGAGAGAGAGAGTTGCATACATGCACTGCACAACGCACATACCCACAAGCAGAGGGAATGGCTCGGATGCAAGGCTGGCGTGGCCGTGGGCATCGTTGCAGGCGCCAGCAGCCACCCAAAAGACAAGCGCGGCGTTGGGGGCGGCCACCACCTGGGACCATGCCGCGATTAGGGTGACAATCCACAAAAGGTCATGAAAGGGAAGAGACAGACGCCCATGGGGAAAGTTGATGAGGAGCATCGGCGGACTGATCGGCTGGGCAATCTTAGCTGCATGGCTTACCAAGTTCATGGCTACTGGGCTGGTTTCCTTTGACCATGGGACATGGGCCGATGGTTAGAATGCATCGATGGTCAAGCGTGGAAAGGCACAGGGCTCACGCAATACATGTCAACCTGTGACCTGTGGAGGTCAGGGGCCTTGGCCTACTCTAGCGATGATCGGTAGCTAGTGCAATGTTTTGGCCATGCACAGAAGACAGGACACGCTAAGCACAGATGGGACACGCCAAGCACCAATGGGACACACTAACCTAGCACCAGGAAATTTCTATATCCGTTCGCAAGGGCTGCGTGGTTCCAAATATACCTCAGGGCATCGGCGTCCATGGAAAGCAGCAGGCTGAGAATAGGTGCTTATCGTGGGCGGATTAAGGGTACTCAGGTAAGGCGACTTCCCAGGTAGCGACATCCCAGGAGATAAGACCATGCGATACCCGTCCGTTGCCATGCAAGACCTCTTTGCACCGATTCAATGGCTATCAACTCATGACAGAATCTATATACTGTACTAATATACAGACATTATCTGGGGCCTAGCTACCTGCACGGCAAACAGCTGGTTATGCATCATAAACATGCTTTATCGGCTGGTATGGCCCACTCAGACTACTTCAAGAGAAAGAAGCCACTCTGAAACTTCTACAAAAAAAGTGTCCAAGGTCCACTCACTGTGAACTCTAGCAGGGCGTCCCCCTCTGTGACATTCGTCAACTCGCCAGGCCCTTGGACCCCAATCGCACCCGTGAGGTTGCACCGCGCTAATCCTGGCCCCAGCACCACGAAGTGCAGAGCCTTGGAAGTGCACACAAAAACCGTAGCCTTCTGGTCGCCCGCCATGACCATTATGCTGCGGCCAGTACCAATGGTAGGGGCGATCACCGGCTGCAGTGCAGCTGCAATTGCATAAGCGGCACACACAGATGTGAATGTTGGTAGTGGCCAACGCTGTCGCCAGAGGTTTCATGCAAAGCAAGAGATCTAGAGGCACGACGGTTTTTATTCAAGCATTGGGTTGAAGCAATAAGGGCAAACCTGCTAAAAACTAATCCATTCGGTTTTTGGTGGGCAAGGATAATCCCACCGCGGCGATTGATCAATGGACGCATGCTCGAAGGGCGCGTTCAATTCAGCAGGAAGTAGAACTGGGCGCAAGCCAGTTTGACTCCAAGGAAAAGCCACAGGTCAAGTTGCAGCAAGGGCAAGTGCTTGATCAGACTATCCAGCACTCAGGTCTATGGAAGATCGTTCATCATGCAGGGCCTACGAGCTAGTTCTTTATTAATGTTCCCGCACTCCATCTCCTGGACTGTCTACCGCTGCCTGTCAACTACAGCCGTCAGAGAACCATCCGACCTTATTCCAGACCATCCGACCTTATTCCAGACCATCCGACCTTATTCCAGACCATCCGACCTTATTCCAGACCATCCGACCTTATTCCAGACCATCCGACCTTATTCCAGACCATCCGACCTTATTCCAGACCATCCGACCTTATTCCAGACCATCCGACCTTATTCCAGACCATCCGACCTTATTCCAGACCATCCGACCTTATTCCAGACCATCCGACCTTATTCCAGACCATCCGACCTTATTCCAGACCATCCGACCTTATTCCAGACCATCCGACCTTATTCCAGACCATCCGACCTTATTCCAGACCATCCGACCTTATTCCAGACCATCCGACCTTATTCCAGACCATCCGACCTTATTCCAGACCATCCGACCTTATTCCAGACCATCCGACCTTATTCCAGACCATCCGACCTTATTCCAGAGCCCCTTCAAAGTTCAACCCTGACTGCGCCGAGCGCAAGCTGCCACTTGCACCTTCAGGTCCTCGATCACTCATTCTGCACATTGCCCACGGTAAGCCGACTATGCGAATGGCCTACTATTTTCTGCCACTCACCCACAGCAGAGTTGAGCTATAAATTCGTTGTCTGACAGCCTGTCCCTAATTACAGCATGGATAGCCAGGTACATGCCATTGACATTCACAACAGATATCGGCGCTGCTTGTCTCTTTGATATGAATGGGGGAGGTATTACTGCTACTCACCGACAGCAAAAATGGGTTCCCCTTGCGGGCCTGAAAATGGCGACACGTCAAGCGGCAACAGGGACATCCCCCAGTCCTCCTGCAGTTCCCATAGGGTCCCTGACACCTTGAGTTCTGCCGCCGCGACAAGGGGCGTGAGCGACAGCTGCAAGGATACAGCTTCCCGGCCGCCCGTCGTATTCCAGGGCCCCAGGTGGCACATGACCACGCATGTGCCAGCATCAGCTGGCAGGGTGCAGGAACCCTGGGATGGCACTGCCGCCTCCCACCTGAAACCAGAGCACCCGCTACTGCAAGCCGCGACATTGGTAAAATCCCCTGTAGGTTGGTGGGAGATGTTCAAGTACAGGACCAAAGTGTTGTCGTCGACTCTCTTCCCGGGCACCAGCAAGAGACTTGCTGAGAGAGCAAAGGACTGGTTGACTGCCACCTGGCCTACACCAGACAATGTTGATAGAGACAACCGGGAACTTGGAATAATCAGGGGAATAATCAGGGGCACTTCCTCCCCTACTACTAGCGCCGACACAAGTGCCGCGGTAAGGCCTGGCATGTCATCTGGTTGCTTGGGTCCCAGACGCGGCTCTGGCACAGAGGCTCGGGGTGATGGCTGCAGGGGCACATTGGATGGCACCAGGGTCGAGCCAGAGGATGGTGACAGAGGTGGTGACGGGGGCACCTGCAGCGTCGGGATGGCCACATGCGTGGATGAGGCTGTTGACAGAGGGGGTGCTGGCCCAGAAAACGCAACTAGTAGGGGGTGGGGTGGGGGAGCCTGGGCCGGTGCAGGGGACGACCCGCCAGCCAATAGTGGTAGACCTGTGGATAGCAGGAAGCCACGAACGTATCATGCATGGAGAGACAAAACAGACTGTGTGGGACCATGCCATAAGCCTCGAGATCTGCAAAAACTTGCTACATCTAACATGACTCATTCCATTATGAAGAGAACACTGGTGCATATGCATGCAGCATACACTTAGCGGGGCATCACATTATCTACTGACAGTGCAAAAAACTGCCTGCACAGGCACACACACACATGCGCGCACACACACAGTCACGCCAATTGAGTCTTGGGGTGGGGAATGCGGGAGGGCATGAAAATTGGATTGAGTTAAAACATGACGACGATAATTGGTACATTAAACTAGACTTGCCACTGGCTTGCAACCAGTCGTTCCTTGACCCTGCTGCATATGGTGGACGATATGGGATATTGGATACACAGAAGCAAACAAATATTACCGGCCATCCATGGCAACGCCATGTGCCTTTCTGGATCTATAGAACAAGAACCCAACGACAGTGTGTTATGATCGATGCTCATGTAGTATGATGGACGCACATGTGTGCAGTGTCAGGTCACGAACGCCCTGATCATTGGACGCATTGTTTTGTTATCAAAATGGTTAAGGAGCAGCAGGTACAGACAGGACCAGAGCGCTGCAGTACAGCCAGCTATCATGCACTGAAGAGCATGCACCTAATTTTTGAATGTATCGACGTTTTGTCCGCATGCACGCAGGCCCGGCCGGCGGAAGGTAAAATTTAAAATAGTTGATCTATTTCCAATGATGTATTACATGCAGCTCCGGCCACATTAAGCCGTTTACACAGCAAGCAACGGCGGCCACTAAAGTAGCATCTGGCAAGGGGTAAGCAAAATTAGCGGTATCTGCATGAGCACAGTACTGCATTTATATATAACGAACTGTACGTTATAAGCATTAGCTCCTACAATATAGTGTACCCCATACATCATGTATATTGAATACATACCGGCGCAGCACGTGCAGAGAAGCAGCAGCAGCTCCCAAAAAAAGGACGCGGTGGCAGCTTGACAGCTCGAGGCGTATACGTACGGCCGCTTGGACAAACTAGCGATACCAGACCATCGCCTGCAGGCTACGGTTGTCCGCCGCATGATGCCGAGCTGCCCGTGCGCTGGCCAAACAGCGCTTGAACACTAGAGCACCCACGTGCAATTTAATATTTAAAAAATAGCAATAGTAATAATAATAATAAGCCGGCTCCAGGAAACTAACCTGGCGCTGCAAGTGATGCATAGACGGAGAGTAAAGTGCCGATTTAATAAGCACACATGTAATTCATTGACATTACTTTACAGTACTCGAGCTGCTCATGATAATTATCATAGTTGGCTAATCATGACAACGCATTAGCCTTTTTTTTGGTCTACTCGATACTCCATGGTGCAGTGCAGGCTTCACTGCAACGGCGACATAGAACGGCCTGTCTGTATTGCAGGTTTCTCACGCGTTTTCTGCATGATCGACACAGAATACGTACAGTATGCTTACAACATCTAACAGCTGGTTATGGTCGACGCGCGTCATCAAAGGACGGGTTAACTCATCAAAGGACGCGAGATCGGGAAAAACCATCATAAGCCCTGCATAACACTGCATATGTGAGGTGAGAGTGCCCGTGTGACCGTGAGTGGCCTTAATTTTTCCGGGTAAATCAGGGAAAATGGGTATTTTTTATTAACCAATAAGAATATCGAGTGGCCTTAATTCCCTAAACACTACCTAGCAAGATAGGGGGCCACGTCGACGTGCATCCGGGAAGTATCCATGCTGTATCTAGTTGTTGTTGTTGTTGTTGTTGTGTCCCACGCCGCACATGGGCAGCAGAAAGTCTATAGCTGTATCTGGTGTGCATATGTAATGTGCTCTCCCCTTCATAGGGGTTAGGGCCACTTAAGCATCCAAAAGGGGCTCTATGGTCTAGTAAGGCTCCGTTTTAGCCACTGACATCTTGATACCCTAGGCTTAGCAGGGATTACCTACTGGCTATATTTGGAATAAACGTACACCTATTTTTTTTTTTTGAGACTCCCCGCGCGAACTCTGCACGTCATGTGCACGTGTTTTTTTTTGAGCTGTGACATCCAGCCAAGATGTGCATTTGTTCTAGTTTTGGTTGGTTGCATTTGGACTGCGTAATTTTTTTTTTTGAGACTATACAATTTACCTATACAGTACAGAGTTGAGTTTTTTTCTAAAGGATTTGCACTGTACTGTGTACATATACACCCCCCGCATTGGTAGTTTTAATTCAGTTCAGCCAAAAGGCCCTTCGGAGTTAGACATTAGCGTTTTATTGGTTGAAAGTGTTACTGTGTCCGCCCAATTAATTAATTATTAGTTTGTTTGTTTGTTTGGTTACCGAACAACCGTTAAACCGGCTGCGAAATTTAATAATTCTTTGTTTGTTTTGTATAACCCAGCCGGATGCACTGCTCTTACGGCTAGTAAAAGCACATTTTTCAGCCAGAGATTTAATATTTCTTTGTTTTTTACCGCAAAAGAAGCGCTCTTGGCAGTCAAATTATTTATTTACACTTTCTTTATTTGTTTGGTAGCTTCAAAAACTACAGGTCAGTACACTCGGGAATTAGTTAATTAAAATTATTTTGTTTTATTTATCGTTTGCAGCTGGCCGGCGCCCAGCCTCATAATTATTTAGTAAAACTACCAATGCGGAGGGTGTACACACAAGTGGTCACATATCACTACCAAGACCTATATTTCACTACACCGCACATACGTATTGTATATAATTCGACGTGGCTTTTTCATTTTGCCTTCGTATATCTATTTTTTTTTTTTTGAGTCTCGATGTGCACATGTGGTTTGGCTAAGCTTAGGGCCGCCTAGCGGCTAAGCTTAGGTAAGGTTTACCAAACATTTCAAACTTTTCATTAAAATTATATTAAAATATTTAAGCGCGACGCACAGCGTCTCCACAGACATTTTTCTACCTACAAAAGTCATACAATGTTAATCATGATTCTGGCGCTGTCACAAGGTCCGGCCGGCGACTTGCGCCGGAAATGCGCGGACTACACAAATTAATTTGGCACACGGCCACGTCCAGGCTGTTTGGGATCATAAAAAGACTTTCCTCACGTGACTTAGTGTTTTCCTGTTGACATCATGCCCATTTAATATTAATGCTGCTGTTACCCTGCTCATGACCATGCCCTGAATTCCATTCTTTGGTGACTTAGTGTTTTCTTGTTTAGGGGCTGGCATGCATGCGTTGCCGCCGTTGACATGCCATGGATGAAAAACGCCAAGAAGAGTATATGGCCCCGCTGCCACCAAAAAGCACCTGGTTGATCAACCAAGGGGATAGCCTGCACAGTGAGACACAAACACGGCAGACCCAGCAAAGCAAAACTGTTCAGGTTGTAAGCGAGTGGAGATTACTTTTGACATGCTTGATGAAGAAATATATAACACACCTTCTATTGTCACACTGTTACGTCCCGGCCCTTTAGGTCGGACGTAACAATGGAATAAATTACTAAGGCCTTGTGGCCGTTGTACTAAGTTTTATGGACAATGACTCTTGCGTGAATTGGACTAGCTATTTTGGTCCTAGGTTGCCCTTTTAGGTACCGGTGCGGTGGCGCCGCGTCAGTTCCGAGTCCATTTGTGGTACTAGACGTGGATCCTGTAGTTGAGGGTCGATGTCGGCCCGGATCCTACGTGGAATGTTTGGCTCGGATTGGTCCAGGGAAATTGGCATGTATCTGCGCCGCAATCAACCTAGGTTAAATTGGTCCGAGGACGAGAGTCTCGTCCTCTTGGTTTAATGAATGATAAGTGCGAATACGCCTACACATTGAGCCCGGGGCATTATCCATTTGTGATTGGTATTGCTAGCCATTATAAGTGTGAACTAATTAGCTTGGCATTAAGCCGTGATGCCAGATATCTCACGACTCACGTCGTGAAGCGCAACCTACTTTAGGCTATCCTGAATTATTCCTAATTCCGGCAAGAAGGGTCTTTCGCTACGTAGCTCAGGCTAGGTGTGTCTGGGCTGGGACGTAACACTGGTTATCGGAGGAAATGTGCTGGAAAGGTTAGCTAACTCTCGCGGAGAGGGTTAGTGAGCCAATTGGGATACCAAGGCTGAGTTTGACGTAGGTAGAGGTTCCGGAATTCAACGACTGCTGACTGGTCGGCGGCCAGCCCGTAAAGGGATTCAACGACGACCTAGCCAGCAAGCGGCCAGTCTGGGATACTCGGCGGGGCTAGCAATAGTCCTGTGGTGAGGTGCTGTAAACGATAGCGTTCAGCTCTCCTGTTTTCAACGACACCTAGTGGCGGCCAGGGCTTGCCTTCAACGACACCGGGTGGCGGCCAGCTCAGGAGGATTTAACGTCATCGATTATGGTGCGTCCCCTAGATAGGATACAAGCGATGCCTGTGGAAGGCTAGCTGGCTTGCTCGCTTTCTCTCCGGGTTCGCACGCGTAGGGGTTCTCGTTACACGTTGTGCCTCTATAGGGTGTGAATGTCGTTGGTTCGAATGGAAGTTGCGGACGACAACCATTCGTTGTTTTACATGTTGTGGGGGTGAATACCGTCTGGCTGTTGCCGACTGTGTTGACGGTGTTTACCTCCGTGTAATCGTTGTATAGCCTCTTTGCCGCGGATGGCGGGGGCGTGTGCTGTACTACACTCCGTGCTCCTCCTCGTTTGTTTAAGGTCACTGCATTAGAGGTAGCCTGGGTTTCCCCTTTCTCTCCTGCTTGCAAGCCGCTGCCAGACTATGATGTAACATGCCCCGACGTAAAATAAACAAGGGTGGACAGTCTGGATATCCTTACTATGCAGTAGCTCACGACGGGGATAAGGGTAGACCTGCTATATTCTACAGCTGGAAGACTTGTGAGGAACACATTAAAGATAAGATATTGTCCCAAGGCTCTAGTGCTAAGTGGAAAGGGTTTGATAACATTACAGATGCAGATAGGTTTGTTAGGGAACACATGCCATTGCCTGAGGGGATGCACATCACACGTGAATGCTCCAAGCCACCCACGCTCAGCAGCCAGGGGGAGGGGACAGCAGTTACAGTTACCTTCTCTCAGCTGACCATTGGCCCTAGCAAACAGTAGAGGATACTATTACTAGGAAGTAATACTAGGTTCTATATCTATAGATCCATAGCACGTGGTTGCTCTTTCTCTCTCTCTTCTTCCTGGGGAGGTGATGCCTGCTGTGTAAGGTACCGGTACGAGCACCATGCCAACACGGTACCAACAAGGAACGCCAGAGAGACAGAAGACGAGCTTAGGGAGAGAGACCCAGATAATAGAGAGATAGAACCGGTAGACGACCACGAGCACGGTACAGAAGGGCTAGAGGTACCACCACAAGTAGAGACAGGTACAGGTGAGGTCATGGAGAGACCTGTGGAAGGCTCCCTACGATCCAGACCTAGCTCCCCAGTGGATGGGGACAATATAGACGCCTTAACCAGGCAGAGAGATGACAGTAACGACCGAGAGAGGCTCCACGACTACCCGCAGCAGCAGCAACAGCAGCAGCAGCAGCAGCAACAGCAGCAGCAGCAGCAGCAACAGCAGCAACAGCAGCAGCAGCAACAGCAGCAGCAGCAGCAGCAGCAGCAGCAACCGCAGCAGCAGCAACAGCGGCAGCAACATCAGCAACAGCAACGGTCACCACAGCAGCAATGGCAACAGCAGCAACCCCGGATGCAGCAGCAACAACCCCAGACGAGACCACAATGGCTACCACCTGATCCAGAGCAGCAGAGAGACGAGATGAAGATACCCTGCACTACCGCCGTCAGCAGCCAGTCACCGGGCGGCCCACGCATCCTTGGACAGGTCGGGGGCGGCCCCAAGGACCTCCACCGGGCCCCCACACCGGGGCAGACGCAGAGTGTCCTTCGGCAGCACGTCCCTGTTACCCACGGCGCTATGGTATTCGGACGAGGAAGGGGAGGCCCCAGACGGCGAGCTTGATGACCTGGAGGGACTAACGAGACGGACGAGGGACTGTCACGCAGGGCCCGCCTATTGGTACTCATAGACCTCGGACCAGCCCAGGGGAGACCAGGAGCAGTGTCACCACCAGAGACGAGGAGACTCACACGCCAGTCCAGCGCCCGGCACCTCAACCGCAGCGTCTACGGGCGTTTGACAGTAGCGTGGTCCCTTCGCCCGCGGCCGTCGGTAACCTGAATTTCAGCAGGGTGGCACTGGATGACCCGGGGTACGAACACCCCTCGTCAGTACAGGTGCGCCGGACACACGGCACACCGGACAGATCCGGATCTCTCCCGCGGTCGCAGCCTCCAGCATTCGGCTCCATCTCCTACAGGGAGGTCGGGGGCCTAAGCTTAACACGGTAAAGGCCCCACCGATGCCTACCTTCAAGAATGTACCCAAGCTGCACGCGGATATGAAACCGCGAGAGGTCGACGAATGGGGACGCATGTGGCAACAGCAGTATACCGTTTGGTGCAATCACAACAGCTGGGAACTGGCCACCTGCGATTTGATCCCACATGTGGTCAACACCTGCATGGACCCCTCGGTGGTGAGCATCCTGAACTGTGAGAGCATCGCATCCCAGTCATACCCGCAAACCGTGGAGGAGCTGATGGACCGGGTGCGCCGCAAGCTGATACCCCCAGACGCGGAGCTCCACGAGCGGATCGCTTTCGGCAAGCTGCGCCAGGGGACCACCCCATATCGCGAGTTTCTGTCCAAGTTTGAGTCCAGCGCCGCTTATCTAACCGACATGACCTGGTACGAGTACAAGATCAGATTCATCGAGGCGCTCAGCCCCGAGCTGCAGGACGAGGTATTCAAACACTACGCTGAGGTCCCCTGGAAGGAGTGGGACATCCTGAATATCCAGAGATACCTTCTGCAGGTGGCCGACGTGGTGTCTCGCGGGCGCGCACCCTCGGTGCGCCGTTTCTTCAGGTCAGCCACTGCAGGTCCGCGACGGGTGAACCAGATGTACTCTACGGAGCTCACCGGCGAGGAGGAGGAGGAGTACCCCGACGACCCTGATGATGGCTACACTGACCTTGGCGTCAACGCGATCGATGCTAGCAAGGCGCGCTGCTTCATGTGCAGTGAGGTGGGGCACCTCAAGCGCGACTGCCCCAAGCTCCGGGGCAAGAACGCCGGTCGCGGGGCAGGAGAAGGGACACCCAGCGTTCGTTTCTCCGGCCCGGCCTTCGGCAGCCGCCCCGACTCCTCCGGCCCTCGGGACCGACCCCGCAACGCGGGTGAGCGTGCGGCTCGCCTGCAGCACGCCAGACAGGTCCCGACGCAGTACCAGCAGCCGCGACCACCCGCGACCAACTCTACCAAGGGTGTGTTGCGCGCGGTCAACGAGATTGAGGCGCGGCGACAGTCCTCCTCTTCCGGCCAAACGCAGGCAGTGGCTGGCTATGAGTATGACGACGAGGAGGGGGCTGACGAAGAGGAGGAGGGGGGGAAGAGGGCGGGTGGTCGGGCGAGGCGGCCTCCCGTCCCACCGCTCCTCGGGAGTAGTAGCCCTGCCCATGGGCTTGGGTCCCGGGGTAGGGGATAGGGTAGAAAAATCAGATGGTAGCCCAGACGCGGAGTCAATTAGAGTAGAGGTAGACGTCAATAACGTGGCCGCAGACGCGCCCACCCAACCGGCGGCGCGTGCATCTCAAGGAGATTCGCGGCATCTGTTTCTTTTCAGCGGAGGGTTACTGGTCCCTCCCACCGTCCTTGATCCGTATTTGAAGGAGAAAACGATCATGGACGTGAAGTTCCTGGTCGACACCGGCGCCTCCACGTCCTTCATCAACGAGGCCCTGGTGCGTCGGCTGGGCCTGGTACCTCGACCTCACACCACGGCAGTATATGTCACCTACTCAGACGGCCGGCGGCACCAATCGCCGGGCCTAGCAGACATCAAGGGTGTACTGCAGGGCACGCCGGTGGACCTGGTGGCGACTATTGCGCCGTTGGGCGCTGCCGACATCATCATTGGAGTGGACTGGCTGGACAAGCAGGATGTGGACATCAGTGTGCGCCGGCGGGTGGTTTGGTTTCCGGATGGTTCCTTCTGGTGCCCGACAGCGAGTATAGGGCACAGGCCGCGGAGGTCCATAACATTACACACGAGCGCTCGGCGGACGGGCCCCGACCAGCGTCCCAGATCCTGATGAGTAGCAAGACGCTGGCGCGCCAGCTCCGGAAGGGCAAGGAGTACGCGATGTATCGCATAGACCTGGACAGCACTCAGGCTCTGCTTAACGAGATTGGTGCTGGGTTCACACCGGACGAGCTGGCGCGGTTCAATGCCGTCCTGGAGAAGCGCACTGCCCTGTTCGCAGATCGCACCCCCAGTTCCCTCCCAATCGATCGGTGTTGCATCGTGTCCAGCTTCAGGAGGGTTCCGGGCCTACGTGTCTCCCATGTACCGCATGGGCCCAGTCGAGCTGGTGGAGCTCAAGAAGATCCTCATTTCACTGCTCGACGCTGGGCTCATTGAACCCAGCAACAGCCCCTTCTCAGCGGGCGTGCTGCTCGTTCCCAAGCCAGGAGGCAAGTGGCGTCTGGTGACTGACTACCGGAAGCTGAACGCCATCACCGTCAAGTCCCGGTATCCTCTACCGCGGATCGACGACATCTTCAACCGTGTCCAGGGGGCGACGTGTTTCACCGTCATCGACTGTGCGGACGGGTTTTGGCAGCTGCGCATCGCGCCAGAAGACTGCCACAAGACCGCGTTCGCTACGCCCTTCGGCACTATCAGTTTCGGGTGGCGGCAATGGGGCTGTGTAACTCGCCTGCGTCCTTCCAGATGCTGATGAATGACATCC
This sequence comes from Mesostigma viride, assembly GCA_009746045.1. Taxonomy (NCBI): domain Eukaryota; kingdom Viridiplantae; phylum Streptophyta; class Mesostigmatophyceae; order Mesostigmatales; family Mesostigmataceae; genus Mesostigma; species Mesostigma viride. The sequence goes on from RPFO01000072.1 coordinate 2,457,210, forward strand.
TCCGTCCGGTGATGGGTACAGCCCACCTGCCGCAGGTCTCCCAGGACCTGGCGGACCCGCAGAAGGGAGCCGCCCGCCCTGGACCTACAAGCGCACGTGCGCGCTGGCGTATCTGGACGACATCCTGGTGTACTCCAAGACGTTCGAGGAGCACCTGGAGGATGTGGACGCCGTGCTGCAGATCATGGAGGATGAGCACCTTTCGGCGCGGAAAGCCAAGGTGCGCGCCGGTCGCTGCGTGCCGTTTCTAGGTCATACCCTGTCCGCGGACGGCATCGCGACCGACCCTGAGAAGATCGAGTCTGTCCAGCAATGGCCTGTCCCTACGGACGTGAAAGGGGTACGCAGCTTCCTGGGATTGGCATCTTACTACCGCCGGTTCATCCCGCGGTTCGCCACCATCGCCGCCCCGATCAATGCTCTTCTCAAAAAGGGTACTCCGTTCCTTTGGGCTGAGCAGTGCCAACAGGCTTTCGAGGCGCTCAAGCGCCACCTCACCACAGCGCCAGTCCTTATCCTGCCGGACCCGGCCCTTCCTTTCGTCGTGGCTACGGACGCCAGCAAGGTGGCCATCGGGGGTGTTCTCCTGCAGGACCACGGCAAGGGCCTTCAGCCCATCGAATACATCTCACGAACGATGATTCCGGCGGAGCGGAATTATCCAGTGCATCAGCAGGAACTCCTGGCAGTCGTCTACAGCTGCCACACGTGGCGTCATCATCTCTGGGGGCCCAGTTTTCGGTGGCCATCAGTGAGCAGGGGGATCTCGACCCCCATCGCCTGGTGATCCACACGGACCACCGGCCGCTCACCCACCTCCTGGTGCAGCCCAACTTGACGCCCCGCCAGGCGCGGTGGATGGAGTACCTGTCACAGTTCGCGCCGTTCAAGATCCAATATGTCAAGGGCGCGGACAATGTAGTGCCCGACGCTCTCTCGCGACGGGCAGACTACTGGTTCTACGAGGACATGGACGTGCTGCATACCACCTGTGTCCCAGTGGCCGCCCCGGGGACCGCCTACGGTGTGGAACCACGGTCCCCCAGGCCCGCCACTTGTTTCATCTTGGGCACACCACCATGGATGACCTGTCACCCCTCCCGGAGGAGACGGTTCAACCACGAGCCCACGAGGACGTGGACACCCCCGGGGAGGGGGAGGGGTCGCATGCGCGTGCCCCTTAGTCATGTGGTGCCGCCCCAGGGAATTTTTCAGCTTCAGCCGCTCGGCCCTCCCACAGTCTTCTCAGAATTCGTCAACCAGGCGGTACGGATGCGGCAGAACCGGCGGAGGACGCGTTCACAGTCACGTCGGACTTGGAGATGCTGATCAGCCGTTTCACAATCACGGAGGAAGCAGCACTTGAAGCCATCCGGGCACATCCCCAGCAGATGGGGGCCTATCCTTGCAAGTTCCAGGAGGGGAAACTGTTCGTGAGTCCCCAGCCGGAGGAATGGCGGCTGTATGTTCCTGAGCTCTGTAGGGCTGCCTTGCTTCACGAGCTCCATGATTCTCTCCTGGGCGGACATCAGGGAAGCCACCGTCTCCTTCCCCGGGCACGTAAGCACTTCTACTGGCCAGGGATGAAGGAGTATATCGAGACGTATGTGCGCCAGTGCCCCTCGTGTCAGATCATGAAGTCCAGGAACACGGGCTCTCAGGCCGTCCCTAAGACGCTGCCGGATCCTATGGGTCCTTGGGATTCTATCATGATGGACTTCATCGGCCCGTTCAAGAAGACGAAGAACGGCAACAGCATGGTCTTGGTGTTTGTGGACCGCCTGACGCGCATGTGTCACCTGGCCCCGTGTCCGGTCGACCTCACAGCGGAGGAGTGCGCCAAGATATACCTGACGCACGTGTTTCGGTTTCATGGGCTCAGCCGGCAGTTCATCTCTGACCGCGACAAGCTCTTCACGGCCAAATTCTGGCAGGAGTTCTTCGAGCAACTGGGCACCAAGGTGTCGCTGGGCACGGCCTATCACAGCTCGTCGTCGCACCTGGTGGAGCGGTTGAACCGCACGGTGCAAGAGACCATGCGACACTACACCGACACGGTGGGCAGCAATTGGGAAGAACTTCTGGGCTTGGTGGAGTTTTCCCTGAACAATGCCCCCCAGGCCGCCCATGGGTTCACCCCCTTTTTCCTCAACTCCGGCCGACACCCTCTCACACCGCTCGACTTGCTTGGGAGCCACGAGCTGGGAGAGGATCAGGTCAGACTGGATACCCTGCAAGGGGTCGACCGGTTGCTGCAGCGGATGCACCAAGCGCATAACAGCGCGGTTCAGGGCTATCGCGCAGCGGCAGCACGGTATCTGGAGAGGACAGCCGGCAAGCGGGACCCCAGGGCGCCGTCCATCGAGGTGGGCGATTGGGTCCTGGTCGAGGGCCCGCAGATCGGGCGATTTTCGCACAAGGTGGAGAAGGAGCTGAAGACTAAGCTCCGACCCATGTTCCTGGGACCCTACAAGGTCCTCACCAAGTTCGATGACGTCATGTTCCAGGTGGACATTCCAGTGTCATGGAACCTCACGTCCAACCGTTTCCACCGTGACCAGCTCAAGTTGTATCACCAGAACACCATTCAGGGTAGGGTCAATCCCCCAGCCCCACTGGAGTTCCATCCTGATACGGGGGAACAGGAGGACGAGGTGGCTGCAATCGTGGGTCACCGGGATGTCAAACGGGGACGAGGGGTCCAGCGACAATATCGGGTGCGATGGCGATTCGCACAACACGAGTCTGAGGACTCCTGGCGCACCGCCCCCGAGTTAGCGGGGTGCGCCCGCTTACTAGAAGCATACAAGAAGACGCACCAGCTGCGTTAGCAGACCCCAGCCAGTAGGGTGTAGGGTGAGGGTGGTGCGTGGGCCAGGTATTTGGTACGCGTCGACTAACGCCCTGACATCTTGTGTGTGGGTTGTGCAGAGGGACGCCGCGGAGGCGCTTCCCAGAGACCAGACTCATCAAGTTTCGTTTAAGTGGCCAGCCGGAGCGGCTGCTTAGGTTTTAGCGGACAAGTGTTCGAAGCGCGTCATTGGTGAATTACTTGGGAACTTGGGTTTCCCCGCGAAACTCCAACCGCACGTTCAGATTTCCAAATCTCAAGTAAAGTTCGGCGCAACTTTCTGAACGGGGGCAGTTGACGAGCAGCATTCCTCCGGACGAATGAATTGCGTTCCATACTTGCGCAAAATTTTGAAAGGTAGCTTGCGTGCAGCCCTACTAAAATTTGCGCGGACGTTCAGATTTCCAAATCTCGGGTAAATTTCGGCGGAACTTTCTGAACGGGGGTAGTTGGCGGGCAGCGTTCCTCCAGACGAATGAAATGCGTTCCATACTAGCGCAAAATTTTGAAAGGTAGCTCGCGTGCAGCCCTACTAAAATTTGCGCGAAGTGTGGGATCGACTCGGAAACTCGACTGAAAATTCGTCACGGAAACTTTTTGGTAGTTGCCGTCACTTCCTTTTGTGCAAACGTGTGGGAGTGAAAATTCGTAACGGAAACTTTTTGGTAGTTGCCGTCACTTCATTTTGCGCGAGTGTTGGGCTGAAAATTCGTAACGGAAACTTTTTGGTAGTTGGCGTCACTTCCTTTGGTTCGACTGAAAATTCGCTGAAATTCGCTGAATTCGTACCGTAGCCTAATTTTTAGTACCTCGAAGTGACGGGGCACCTAAAAATTTGCCCACAAGTACACTTGGCAGCGCGCTCACTGGGAAAAATTGTACAGCCGCTCCGGCGGGCCACTTGAACGAATTGTAATGTCCCGGTGGCGCCGCGGAGGCTGCTGACACAGGATTCCGGGTTGCAGACGGGGAGTCCAGTGAGAGGGATTTGGTCGACATGGATATACAAGACGATCCGGAGGTCTCGGAGCCGGAAGCAGGGGTAAGGACGCAGATAGCTCGTGGAGAGCCTGCGGTCCGAAGGGATGCACCAGGGACCGGGGGTTTGAGAGATGGTGGCGGGCAGACGGGGCCCTCCTCTAGTCGCGAGCACCGGCAAGAAACCTCGTCAAGGCCTGGAGCACCGGACGCGCGTACGTTGGAGTTGGTAAAGGAGCTGCACGAGGAGACGTTCAATCCCCGGGTGTTCTTGCGTGACTACGGTCGGGAGGGGGAAACCCTGGTGGAACGACGGCGGCGTCGCCGTAATCAAATGCCGTCGCATCTCCGCGCTGATTCTATCATGGCGCGGGTCGGCCCTGTGCAGATGGAGACTTTTCGAGGGTTCGTGCGGCGCAACGTGAGGTTCCGGATCGAGACCCGCACGGCTGCGCACAATGGTGTGGTGGTTGGGACCGACTGGGAGACACATGAGCGGGAATGCGCCTGTCACGGGTGCATGAACACGCTGGAAGCGGGGCTGGCATTCCCCCGGCTCCTTCTCCTCTTACTTCCACCCCCAGTGCGGCAGCTGCTGGAATACCACTTCCCCCGGTATCTTCCGCCAGTGGGGGCGCTACGGGGTGAAAAATGCCTGCGAGAAGGGCAGTATTCGCTGCGGCAGGCTCTGGATCGCATTGTGGCGATGGATGATGAGGACCAGGATGATGGGAGTGAGGGATATGACTCCAGTTCCGACGACGACGACCATCCTCCACACCCTCCCTCTCGTTCCCCTCCGCGGGATCCGCCGTCTCGGGGTTCCCAGGGGAGCGGCGGAAGAAGCCGCCCTGTGCCTTGTTATGAGGCGCCACCGCCGGCGACGGGCTGGGGGCGACCTTCAGGGCGCGAGACGCGAAGTCTTCCAAGGGCGACCGGATGGGGTGGGGGCAGCCAAGCTGCCCCTCGACGTGTTCCGGAGGGGCCGGCACGTCGTCGCTCACCATCCCCGCCCTCCCGTTCGCGTTCCCGCTCGGACTCCGGGAATGATGTACGCCCCGCTCGCCGAGCGTCACCACCTCCTCGCCGACCAGCGGATCGGTACTGGGAGCGCACGTGGGGGTCGGCGGTGGGGTTGGAGCAAGAGCGAGAGAATCGGCGACGGCGATCGGATCCGACAGAGACCGCAGTGGCCAGGGCCGAACGGCCGGCTAGGGAGGAGCCGATTGATGAGGTTCCCGCTAGCAACCCGCCCGATGCGGGCCAAGAAGAGACTACCTTCCTTGTCTCCCTGGAACCGCGCTCCCGAGCGGAGGAGGTCCCACCGGAGCCCCACTTCCTGGTCTCCTTGGAGCCTCGTCTCCGGCCTGCCCAGGACGGACCGTCGATGTCACGGCCTGCGGAGGGACCGAGTTTACCTAGTGCAGTACGGATTGCCGCGGAGGGTCCTGGTGTGGCGGGTGTTATGGTGCCGGCGGAACCCGTGGTTACCCTTGAGACTCTCGTGGCTGCGGTGCAATCAGGGCAGGGTCTCATGCAGCGGATGCTGGACCAGCTCGGGCGTCAGGGAGATCACTCAGTCGCCACCTCAGTAGGATACGAGGCCGCTTCCCGGGCAGCCTCACACGAGGAGTGGTCGCTGGGGGACTTCATGCGAACCATTCCGGGAAGGACCGTAAGACACGGTGGGCCGGGGCCTCGAACGGAGAAGCTGTGCGTAGTGTTCGAGGGACCCATGTTCCCGGTCCCTCCTGGTATGCACCTGCCCGCTCCTTTGGTTTTTCAAGCGGGCCCGTGGTGCGCGGTTGACCGTGGTGCTTACTGGGAGCAACTTGAGATCACCTTCTTCCCACAGGCGCCGCTGCCCTTGCCGCAACCTGACGACCTGCGTTTTCCCCGGACGGTGGGCCACACGGTGCAGTTCGGTATCGAGAATTGGTGGGATTGGAGATATCAGGTGGATGGGGTGGGGCATGTGGTTACGCCACCCAAGGTGGCTCCGGCGGAGGGACGCGCCTTCCTGGAACTGGTGGTGCCCGACATTGTAGGGGCCCCTAGAGCGACCATCCTCGAGGATCATGTGCGCACCGAGGTATTCATGATGGGGGTGAAGTTTGTTCGCGATCACCGTTGTGGGGCGGCGGATTGGTCGGCGTTGACCCTTCTCTTCACCCACCCCCAGTATCTCGCTGGGTTCCTGGCCATGTGGCCCCGGGGCACGTGGGTGGAGCTGTCTCGGTTGGGTCGGCAGAAGACGTCCCTATATCAGATCGCCTTCGAGGTGGACCTATGCGCGCATCCAGGGGTGATGACTCACATCATGACCCCCGCGGGGCGACGGGCTCTCCATGAGGCCCAGCTGCGGCGGGCTACTAGCGGCGGACGCTAGATTAGATAGTTCAGTTTCGGGATGGAACACGGAGTTCAATCCCCGCCAGGTTTTGGCTACTACGTCAGGGTTGGGCTTGTGTATCAACCTCTAGAGGAACTGGCATTACTGACCTGCGGGTGAACCGAGGTTGGGACATAGTACTCTTATAGTAGTCTTGTTTTGTGATCCTATTCTACCTTTGTACGGTAGGGACTACCGACCCCCGTGGGGGGGAGGAGTGTTACGTCCCGGCCCTTTAGGTCGGACGTAACAATGGAATAAATTACTAAGGCCTTGTGGCCGTTGTACTAAGTTTTATGGACAATGACTCTTGCGTGAATTGGACTAGCTATTTTGGTCCTAGGTTGCCCTTTTAGGTACCGGTGCGGTGGCGCCGCGTCAGTTCCGAGTCCATTTGTGGTACTAGACGTGGATCCTGTAGTTGAGGGTCGATGTCGGCCCGGATCCTACGTGGAATGTTTGGCTCGGATTGGTCCAGGGAAATTGGCATGTATCTGCGCCGCAATCAACCTAGGTTAAATTGGTCCGAGGACGAGAGTCTCGTCCTCTTGGTTTAATGAATGATAAGTGCGAATACGCCTACACATTGAGCCCGGGGCATTATCCATTTGTGATTGGTATTGCTAGCCATTATAAGTGTGAACTAATTAGCTTGGCATTAAGCCGTGATGCCAGATATCTCACGACTCACGTCGTGAAGCGCAACCTACTTTAGGCTATCCTGAATTATTCCTAATTCCGGCAAGAAGGGTCTTTCGCTACGTAGCTCAGGCTAGGTGTGTCTGGGCTGGGACGTAACACACACCTTCTATAAACAAATAGTTGATTGATCACCTTATACACCACGTAAACATGCTAGCAGACGCGCTCTTCAGTCCAGTGAAAATCCACGTGCGAAGCAAGTCAGCTTACGCAGAAAGCACCGTGAATGTAAATGACGCCCCAAACCCGTGACCAGGCAAGCATCCAGAGGGGCTTTCCAAGCCCAGTATATTCCAGAAAAAAGCATCACAGATCCTTGGGCAACGGACGTTCACACGGGACATTCGAAGGACCATGAAGATGGCGTCCTGCACGGCTAAGAAAATAAAACGCAACGCTACGCTATGTCATTGCTGCGACTAGGTGGATTCGGCGAAATGGAAAGAACGCAACCATGAAAATGCATCAAAAAGAGAGCAGGTAGTACCCCGGTCATCGAAACAAACGCCTCACCATCGGCATCGCCAGTTACGTCCTGTGGCCAAAAATCCAGCGTTCTTTCCAATATGATGACACCAGAAACTCGTCGGCCACACCCCACGCCTTCCACGAACAGCAAACTGATTTCACTAGGCACCCAGTACGTAAAGCAATTAAGCATGATACTACAATACCTAAATCTACAACGACATTCCATTTCCAGGTCGCCATAGCGACACGGACCTCTCCCACGCAGGTATCACTCCGTTGACGCACCTCCAGCTCAGAAAATTTCGTACTTGCTCTTCAAACATAAAATTTTGACGTATAAAACCATGGCTGCGCATTCCCCATCCCAATTTTCTAGCGTACGTTTCCTGCCATCGCCAGCCAGCAAATTGCTCGCGGAGCACGTCACTTTGTTTTAGACATGGTGGCTGTCGGCGTGGCCTGCGGCTGCGTCGTTTCGGTGGTGTTATCGATTTCGGGTCGTTTCCGTTGGATTTGCGACCGTTGGGGCCGAAGGCCGTTTGTTTTCCGTAGTTTGCTTGTTTTTTATTGGTTGTTTATGTGTAGTATTTTGGACGGACGACCCGAGCCGCTAACTTAGCGGGTTTATCGCGGCCGTTGGATCCATCATCGGACGCTCCAGATTGTCGGAGGCTAACGTTTTAAATTTTTTCATTTTGCCTTCGTATATACCTGGAATGTGCTCTCCCCATAATTATGCCACTCCATCGAGGCTACTTGGCGTGCGATCGATTGCTAGGATACAGTACATCTTGCTGTGAACTCACGCATAGGTATCCGATGATGCAACCGTCCATGTCCCAGTGCCCCGATAGTACCACCGATACTATATATATCCGGCGGGAGGACCGGCTGGACCTGGAGGGCCAGCGGGCCCCATGGTCGGCGCGGACCTGGACGTCATATTGGCGTCAGCGCTTGTCGGTGGCGCTGACTCGGGCCATGGCGGACATCATGCTCCGCCGTACGCGGGCTGATTTTGCGGTGCAGCAGGGCTATTAGGTTCCTCCCGTTAGGCGTTTCCATTGGTCTTATCGTAGTATAGAGCTTTGACATGGCTCTGTATATAGGTTTATAGCTGGGCGTTTGCTTTGGTTTGAGTGATTTCACTCTGCTGTAAGTAATTATATTTTTAATATATATCCGGCCCTCGCTCATGGAGGACGGCACTCGCGGCGGCCTGCTGTCGCGGTCGGGCACCCAGCAAGGGGACCCCCTGGGACCCCTGTACTTTGCCGCCCCCCTCCAGGGTTGCCTCCAAGCGGTCCATGCTGCCCACCCGGCGGTCGCTATTCAGGCCTACTTGGATGATATCTACCTTCTGGGCCCTGTGCCGGACACCACCGCGGCTCTGCTGGCACTGCAGACCGCGGTGGCCGACATCAACCTCCAGTTGACCCTGGCCAAGTGCGCGGTGTACTCGCCCCAAGGTGATTGCTCCGGCTTTCCGCCCCAGCTCTTGGGCCGGGACGAGCGCCTCCATGGGTTGGATGTCCTCGGCGTTCCGGTTGGCGACCCCGCGTTTGTCATCCATGCTCTGCGGGCCGCCCTCGAGGCACGCACTGAGGTACTGCCCTTGATTGCGCGCCTTCATGATTCGCAGACCAAGGGTCTGCTTCTGTGGTTTTGCGCTCACCCTCGCGTCGTTCACTGGCTCCGGGGCGCTCTTCCGGCTCAGGTCCGGCTGGCCGCCGAGGGCCACGACGAACGCATCCAGTCGGCCTTGGCGCAGCTGGTCCCGGGCCCCGACCTCCCGCCACATGCTATTCGCATTGCCTCCCTGCCTGCACGGATGGGTGGCTGCGGTCTGACTCGTGCCGCCCGGCTGGCCCCAGCAGCATTTTTGGGCTCCGTCGCTCAGTCGTGGGCGGAAAGCTGCCGGCTCCTGCCCCTTTTGGCAACAGCAGCGCCTGACCTCCTGGACCCCAGCAGCCCTTTGCCCTTCGTCACCGCCATCCAGGAGGCCTATGCTGAGATCCAGCAGGCCTGTTCTCCCGTCCGTGCCGCTCAGGCGGTACAGCGCCACCTCCCTCGCGGCACTCCCTCGGTCGCCTCCGTTCAATCTCCCGCCGCATTCCCTGCTCGCGTCATCGATAAACACCAGAAAACCTACGCGGGTATTCTGCACACGGCTGATTGGATTGCTCTTTTCGCGGACCTCAACGCCCAGGGACGTGCGTGGCTGTTCTCGCTTTCCTTGCGGAGTGTGGGCTCGGCGTACCTTCGTGCTCTTCCCATGGCCCCCCATTCGCCTTGGCTCCCAGCCACTACTCGGTGGCGCTCCGGCACCAGCTATTTGCCCCGCAGCCTCTTGTTCCGGCCGGGCGGCCTTGTGGTAGCTGTGGGCAGCCGCTGGATCCCACGGGGACTCACTACCTTGCCTGCATGGGGGGCCAACAGAATCAGAATTGGTATTTGTATTTGCACACTGTCCTCCTGACGGTGGTGCTCGCCATGATCCGGTCGGTTTTCCCCCACGCGAACATCCGGTCCGAGGATGCGGATGGCGCTGCCTTCTATTCCCCAACCACCGGCCTGACATCGTGGTGCTGGACTTTGAGGGGGGTGGCCGGCATCTGCTTATTGACGTTTCGGTGGCGCGGCCCTTGGCTCTTAGCCACGTGGCTGGGGCCTCCCTCACGGCAGGTTACACGGCGGACCGGGCGGAGCGGGCCAAGCTCCTGGCCTACGGCGACGTCGGGCACCATCGTGTGGTGCCCTTTGTCCTGGAGGAGTTTGGGGCCATGGGGCCCCTGACCTCCGCCTTCTTCAAGGAGTGTTGCCGGCTCCGGGAGGACCGGCTGGACCTGGAGGGCCAGCGGGCCCCATGGTCGGCGCGGACCTGGACGTCATATTGGCGTCAGCGCTTGTCGGTGGCGCTGACTCGGGCCATGGCTGACATCATGCTCCGCCGTACGCGGGCTGATTTTGCGGTGCAGCAGGGCTATTAGGTTCCTCCCGTTAGGCGTTTCCATTGGTCTTATCGTAGTATAGAGCTTTGACATGGCTCTGTATATAGGTTTATAGCTGGGCGTTTGCTTTGGTTTGAGTGATTTCACTCTGCTGTAAGTAATTATATTTTTAATATATATCCGGCCCTCGGCCACTATAGATTCTCTGCTGCCCATGTGTGGCGTGGGACACAACAACAACAACAACAACAACGACCTAGCAAGATCCTGGCAAGATATGAAAAATTACAAGCATATGCTTGGCATATGCGTCGAACTCAGCAATGCGTCGCGCTTGGCTCTTGGCGCAAGAACAATACAAGGTGTGGGACCCCGGGCCCAACAATGACAGGCCCAGGCCGCCCAGCCCCTTGGACGGAGCTCTTCCATGCTCTCCTGGGACGCAACAGGGTGTTTACTTGCATTCCTCACGGTGACCTTACAGTACTGTACAGTGTACACGCGTAACTTGGCTCCAGCTGGTCACATAATGCTCCTTTCTAAACCTTTCACCTATCACACTACCGTACCCGGCCCTCATCAGTCGGTGGGTAACAAGCTGGTCGATACGTGGTCGGTACCTCTTAACCTAACGATATTCCTATTGGTTAATAAAAAATACCCATTTACCCGGAACAACTGAAATTACAAGCATACATATGAGAGTTGCAACTAGTACTTTGGGTAAGATATATAACACAGTTGCAATCTGTGCAATCTTATTTTTTCCGGTGAAATGGGTGTTAGTTTATTGCCATATAATGTTAATCATCCCGCCGCTCTCCTACGCGGACCTGCTGCGGTCAGCGACCGCCTCCACCACCGACGCCATCGCCACAAAGCTCCAGGAGCTGGAGAACCACCGCCAGGCCCAGCAACGGGAGGTCACCGACCGCGCTCGCCGCGAGTGCCGAGTGGTGCTACGTCGCTTCCCCCAGAAGCCAGGTGAGACGTCAACCTCTCTTGCTGACGAGCTCAAGAACCAGCTTCTTACCCTCATGGGCCTGGTAGGTGAGGTAGCACTGAGCGGGTGCCACCGCCTTCCCCACTCACGGGACAAGGCGGCTCCCCCACCAGTCCTCCTCACCTTCCCCTCCCCTGAGGATAAGCAGCGGTTCCTCTCTCGTCGCAAGCGGTTGCACGACCTCACCTGGACGCTGGATGACGACCTCACCCCCGCTCAGCAACAGCAGCGACGCGACCTGTGGCCGGAATACCTCCGCCATAAGCAGGACCCCCAGAAGCCCAAGGTGTACTGGAGGGGCGGGGACCTGATGATCAACCACAAGATGTGGACGCCCCCAGCGGGCTAGAATAGCAATAGCCCTAGATTGTAACCATTGGCGTCACTGCCGCTAAGGCAGCCATGCCTAGACTGTTTGCCTAGCTGTGCCAACACACCTAGTCACGTGCCGCCAACGCACGGTCCACAACCAGCCATAGCCTAGTACAGCCATGCTACGCCCTGGCTATGTTTAGCCAAGCCATGCCTATAATGGGACCCCCCATGGATGTTGCATTAAGAATTTAGCCATGCTATGCCATGCAGAGAGATGCTCTCTGTCGAGACGCCATGTCCTAGCTCTTGTATAGCCATGCTGATCTTCCTCCCTCACAGGCATGCTCCCCCCTTACCCGGGCATAGCGTGATATGTAGACCATGAGGGTGCAGGTGCCCTGGTGCACCTAGAGCAAGGGTAGCTTACATTCCCACCCTTGCATGAAGTAGCCTAGGATGTATTAAAAGCCATATGCCCCTTCTCAGGGATATGCGCTACATTGACTCCCAACGGAGCGATGTTGATAATAATAATAATAATCCCACGGTCCTAAATTTAGGACTTTGTCCTAAATCGTCCTAGTGGTCTCTATAACCGAGGTACCGGGGGGGGGGGTCACTATATGGACCGTACCCCATGTGGACCGTACCCGGCATGATGTACCCGACCCGTGGTTACTACCGGCACATGGTACCCGGATTCCGTACCCGGGTACCGGGTATAATGGCGGGAAAGTAGGTACCTCGACCAAAAATATTACCGATTTTGGAGCGAAAAAGTGGGTGCGGGAATGAAGTGAGGTGGATATGGCGACCTGACAATCGTGGCCGGCGTTTTCACGTGCGTTTATCATTTCGGGCGCCCAGTAGCAAAAACGAAAGGTTGTTAGTTATGCTTAAAGGCTGTGAATATTTTCTGCGCAAGTTTTTATGTGTAGCGCTGTATCACAGCGGCACAACACAAATGGGTCGCAGATCGCCTGCTCGCGGAGGGTCGATTTTGGCACAAACATGTTAGTGTATTAGCAATGGTGGTGCGAATCAAGCCAGGAAACTTTTGTGGACAATTTTTATTAGAGTCTGGAGTTCAGTTATAAACGGAGTATTTGACATGGGAGCGCCTGGGCCGTGATATTCTTGCCCGATTTCCATTGTCGACCATGTTTTAGGGACGTTCAGGCTGGGCAGCGAGCGCACCTTATAGGTCTTCACTTTCGGTATTTCTTGGACCTAGAACGCAGCACAAGCGTGGTTTATATCATGGTCGAACCGGTTGGCCAGCTTTGGTGCGCTCAGCTCTCGGAAAGCTGACCTCGCTGCGGATTTCAGCGACTTTTTTGCAACCATCTGGAATGAGGCGACGTAAGTAGCAGGTAAGTGCCGGGTTGTCCTAGATCATGAGTGTAACTGGCAATTAACGCTGTCGTGGTGTTTTGAGTAAGCCAGCTATGCCTAAAAAGAGGGGACGCTCTCTGTGCACATAACTGTCACACATAGTTGGTTTACGTCATACAATTTTTTACGTCTCTATCTTCGTCGTCCGCTGCAGCTAAAACACACATGCGTAAGAGCAGTTTTACTCATGCGTTAGTTATAAACCATGGTCCTATGGCCTGCAGTCGTTCAGGGTGTTCTCAGACAGTATATACAGTATGGTTTACGTGTTACATGCACCCTGAATTCGCTCACAAAGCGTTGCATGTTAGCACAACGTTGTTTTGTAACTTGATTTGGCTGCATTCATGTGTTAGTTGCAATGCAAATGCAATTTTTTTTCATCGCTGGGTGGTGGCCAGCATGTCCGTGATGTCAAAGAAGGTTTGGCATATGCTTAGAGAAAGTTTACCGCAAGGGGTGGGCCATGTTCAAGCCGGGCAACCTCAGCAACCATGCAACCCTATATTGCATTACCTGCACCATCTGTGACACCGTTAATCACGCGTATATATAGAGGCAGCCACAGCAGGGGTATGGCCTTGTTATACGCTGCCCCGCCATCCCAAGGCCTCGTAGGGTCCCCTAGCGCTTGTAAGATGCTCAAGGGACCGTGTGGATAGCATGGTCATGCGTTGACAATAATTGGTCCTAATGGTCCTAAAACCCACATTTTGGCCAAATTCGCGCTTTGACTAGGTCTGGCAGGTGGCAGGGCCCATTCATGCACTAAATGTAATTATTTGACCCCAGGTTTTTGATAGAAACTAAAAAAGTGTGTTATCTGTCATGGGCACGAATGCCAGGGTCAAATTTTAATGTTTGCATATATATTTTTTAATATACATGCTATTCGCATTGCCTCCCTGCCTGCACGGATGGGTGGCTGCGGTCTGACTCGTGCCGCCCGGCTGGCCCCAGCAGCCTTTTTGGGCTCCGTCGCTCAGTCGTGGGCGGAAAGCTGCCGGCTCCTGCCCCTTTTGGCAACGGCAGCACCTGACCTCCTGGACCCCAGCAGCCCTTTGCCCTTCGTCACTGCCATCCAGGAGGCCTATGCTGAGATCCAGCAGGCCTGTTCTCCCGTCCGTGCCGCTCAGGCGGTACAGCGCCACCTCCCTCGCGGCACTCCCTCGGTCGCCTCCGTTCAATCTCCCGCCGCATTCCCTGCTCGCGTCATCGATAAACACCAGAAAACCTACGCGGGTATTCTGCACACGGCTGATTGGATTGCTCTTTTCGCGGACCTCAACGCCCAGGGACGTGCGTGGCTGTTCTCGCTTTCCTTGCGGAGTGTGGGCTCGGCGTACCTTCGTGCTCTTCCCATGGCCCCCCCATTCGCCTTGGCTCCCAGCCACTACTCGGTGGCGCTCCGGCACCAGCTATTTGCCCCGCAGCCTCTTGTTCCGGCCGGGCGGCCTTGTGGTAGCTGTGGGCAGCCGCTGGATCCCACGGGGACTCACTACCTTGCCTGCATGGGGGGCCAACAGAATCAGAATTGGTATTTGTATTTGCACACTGTCCTCCTGACGGTGGTGCTCGCCATGATTCGGTCGGTTTTCCCCCACGCGAACATCCGGTCCGAGGATGCGGATGGCGCTGCCTTCTATTCCCCCAACCACCGGCCTGACATCGTGGTGCTGGACTTTGAGGGGGGTGGCCGGCATCTGCTTATTGACGTTTCGGTGGCGCGGCCCTTGGCTCTTAGCCACGTGGCTGGGGCCTCCCTCACGGCAGGTTACACGGCGGACCGGGCGGAGCGGGCCAAGCTCCTGGCCTACGGCGACGTCGGGCACCATCGTGTGGTGCCCTTTGTCCTGGAGGAGTTTGGGGCCATGGGGCCCCTGACCTCCGCCTTCTTCAAGGAGTGTTGCCGGCTCCGGGAGGACCGGCTGGACCTGGAGGGCCAGCGGGCCCCATGGTCGGCGCGGACCTGGACGTCATATTGGCGTCAGCGCCTGTCGGTGGCGCTGACTCGGGCCATGGCTGACATCATGCTCCGCCGTACGCGGGCTGATTTTGCGGTGCAGCAGGGCTATTAGGTTCCTCCCGTTAGGCGTTTCCATTGGTCTTATCGTAGTATAGAGCTTTGACATGGCTCTGTATATAGGTTTATAGCTGGGCGTTTGCTTTGGTTTGAGTGATTTCACTCTGCTGTAAGTAATTATATTTTTAATATATATTTTTTAATTCCACTTGGTCCTAAATTTAGGACTTTTACTGGGAAGATGGACAATAACAGTTACATAAGGTGACCCAGGTATGCCAAGAATAGCCTGAAATGCCTAGTTGTGCCTAAAGTGGGGTGCCCGCATTAACAAGGCGCGCCCTGCGACCATGGTAGCCATTGTACTGAAGATATGATATCGTCATCCGGCGGCATAAGTGTAAAGACCTGGTTTATGCCCATGAGTGCATGGAAGACTTCCAGTGGGCTGGGGGTGTCATTGTTAGGGCCCGGGTCCCATACTTTGTGTTGTTCCGTCGCCAGGAGCCAGTAACGACGCATGGCCAGGTTCCGGCAAGAGGACGGAGATAAACCGGCGGACCTCGGCTCTTGTGTACGCGGCACGTAACGTGAATACGGCCGGTCTCGTTGCGAACTTGCCATATGGTGTGAAGCATCGTCGTGCGTAGCCATATCCATGCCATGCATCTGGTTGGCTGTGAGGCTCGCATCCCGCCGTAATCCCGTGATGCCGAAAATAACGGTATAGATAGTGTGACGGTGGTAGGGGGAGCTGTAATAGCCATCCACTTGGCCCATATACCCAGCAGCCATTGCCAAACCCCTGCGAGTTGGCAGTCAAGAAATCTGTGCTCAATTGTTTCACTCATCTGGAAAGTTGCATAAGCACGCCGCCGCGTGGGAGTACCGATGGTGTAGTTGGGAGTTGACCCCGATGGCCCGATGCATAAGCAGGTGCTGGACGTCCGTGGCCCGTTTGTCAACCAATGGGTGATCAACTGCCAAGGTAATGTTCTTGATCCAGGTGTAGCCCGGCCACTCGGGGTGCCAGCGCAGGCGACCCGGGTGCATCCTGTGATTTTTATGTAGAAGTAGCCGATATCCCCAGTCTGCCGTGTACTCGAAAAGGCACTTGGTCATTGGGGTGCCGCCAGATGTGAGGACCCACCCAAATTCTAGCGGGTCTAGAGCAAGCGTGTCCAGGCGCCCCTTGCCAACATGCAGCCATGTGGTGTCGCGTATCACTGTGGTGGGGTCCAGGGGTAGCATGCACGCCTGTGACAGTGACCATGGGACCACTCGAATGCGGTGACATTGACATGCTGGAATGTAGGCGTACGATGTATACGTAATCAATTTGCCTAGAAGTCCTTGACCGTCGGGTGTCTCCTGGAGCAATTGTATGGTAACGCCCGCCGACGCGACCGCAACGATGCAGCCCTTATGTAGGGACGTATCGTGATCCGGGTAATAGCTCACCCATTCCCCGATTTGTAGGGGTTTGCGCGCGCCGGGTTGTCATGAGGGTATGCCAGCCTGCGGGATTGCTTGTAGAAGGTTGTCCCAAGCTGGTCGGCTGGGCATGTTTGCGATCCACGCGCGGATTTCTGTGTATGTCAGAAGGCGATATCGGTCACCGTCAGCCGCTTATAAATTGATGATTCGCGTAACCGGCGGGGTGGCCGTCAAAAAGCCCTCATATGGGTTGCGACCGCTTAAAACACCAAACACATTGTGCTCACTATCGCGCAACAAATCATTGAAATACAATGGTTGGCGTGCCACCTCTTCCCGCGTGGTAGGGTGAGCAATTCTGTCCGGTTTTAGGTTCTTATAAACTTTCCACATACGTGCCCAGTACCATGATAAGCCTTTGTACGAAGTGAGCGCACATGTAAGTGTTGCTGCCCCCAAGTGCCATGATGTACCATTGGTGTGGGTATAGGTTGTGGCGAAAGCTTCAGTCTTGTGCCAACATACAACCAGGATGTGCGTTTACGCCTATGAAAGCGGTTAGGATCTGTTTGGTGTACACTGACCATAAACGCCACTCCATATTATGTAAGCCCAAGCCTCCTTGAACCCATGGCATATAGGACATGTCCCGATCGATCCATCCCGGCACCGTACGTGTGTGTTATGATACCCAACTGTGCAATCTTATTACTGTACCAGGTTGATAGTACAGTACCTTACAGTATACCCCTAGCTCCAAGTTTAAGATTGGGGTCCGACCAATCCAGGGCTCACGATCTGCTAGAATTTTACTACTTTGATTCGATTCTAATAAACTATACTACATTATGATCAGAATATACTACATTATAATACTTAAATACTAGTAGAGGTCAAATCCCTGTCCAGGGTATCAAGATCTTAATGCTTGAAATCTTAAACGTGGGACAGGGGTGTACTAGATCCGAACTGGCCAGTGGGCAGTGGCCCAGTGCCCTGGCCCAGTCTGCTGGCCTCCATACAGCGGGCTGGTCACTGGTCAGTCACGGCCTCACGGGGCGCCACGCGGAGCCAGGGATCGCTCCGTGTTGTTATATTTACGTCACGTTACGTCCGGCGTTCGGCGGGAAACTATGCCGGCAGAAGAATACCAGACGCGTTGCTGTACCACGGATTGTTGCCGTTATTCGTTTACACTAGTGACTGCCGGTCACTCGAGCGGCGCGTGAGCCCAGGCAGGGCATGTAGGAAATGGCTGACGTATTTTGGCAGTAATTTGTTTGATGAAGTCATGTTATGAGAAGCATTGTGAATTGCATGCGTCGGCATAAAAAGATTCACTAGAACCTGACTAGAAGCCGGGTTTTTGTCTGCCCGATATCTGGCTGGTCTTAGAGTTAGGGTGCGAAGTTCAGCTTTTTCGTCTTGTGTTTGTTACTCTGTGTCGGATAAGGTTAGCTTATGCAGTATACTATGGTGAGCAATCGGCCAAGGTGGTCGTTGTTCGTTCAATTCCTTCTCTCACAACTAGTTTGTTGCCTTCATTGAGATGAACTATAATGTAGTCGGACCAGTCGGCGGCACCACCGTTAATGGTCGCCATGCTAAGGATGTGAGTCGAGACGGTTTCGTCTTATTAAGGACATGCAGCAGGGTACTCCTTAGTGGAGCCACGCCTGATTGACTTGGTCGGCACGGTATTCCAGTTTAGAGGTCTATCGGGAGGGGTTGCTGGTTTGCTTCCCTGGAGCATTCATTACTCTAGTATTGAGGGCAGCTGGTCCCGGATGTCCAAATGAGTGGTCATGCCGGATCTTGTCAGCCTAGTCACTGGATGTTCCATTGACTGGACTTGGCCGGTCTTTCTTATTGTATGAATATCGTCTGGATGTAATAAAATATCATTCAAGTTGAACAGTTTTGAAAAACATCATGCACAGTCGGTTTAAGGATATTGGCTACCGTGTAAACGGTGTGTTTGCCGGGACAGTAAACACCAAGCACTTGCATGGCCCGTTTATGAAAAGGGGGGCCCACTGCAATTGGCACTTGACTGGCACTTGACTGACCTACCCGGTGTGGCCGGGGGGCGGGTACGGACATCCTACAATACGTCCACCGTCGTGGACGATAGTGGGATTTGCTGGCATCATGTGCTTGATGCAGTGTTGAATTACGTAGGGGATGCAGTCTAGAATGTTTAGCCTGGCTGGGTGGCTCATGTTTTGGATTGGTCAGCGACACTCATCCCACACCGGCGCAGGCCTCTACATTTGAGTTCCAAGCCTATTATCTGTGGCCTCTGGACCATGGGGCAACCAAGTATTGCATCCTCTTTGCTTATGCTACGTCAACGCTCTATTGTATATGACCCCCTCGACCACCGCGGCCCCAGCAACTCCGGCAGCCCCAGCCTAGGGGAATACAGCAGCAGTAGTGTAGAATAGATAGACAGTGGCCTTGTACATGCCCGCCTACTACAGGCACTATACCAGCCTACTAGCCCAGCCTTTTTAGTCATGTACATGTGTGCCTATGATGAGCCACCATCCAGATGATACCTAGCTTTATTTAATTATGCCGTGCCCATGCAGGGGGTCACTCCCTGCTGAGAAGCCATGCCCTAGCTTTTGTATAGCTGTGCTGATCTTCCCCACCTATGACAGGCTCCCCTTAGCTGGGTGTTGCCTGAAACTCTGGGTGGTGCAGGTGCCCTAGTGCACCTAGAGCAAGTGTTGTTTACATTCCCACCCTTGCAGGAAGTAGCTTAGAATGTATGATAGGCCATATGCCCCTTCTCTGGGCTATGTGCTACATATACTCCCAACGGAGTTATGTTACAATTCAATTCAATTCAATTCAACGCTCTATTGCATCCACATTAACTGCTCGCGAGTATTGCAGTACTGCAATACTCGCGAGCAGTTAAATCAATTATTGAACCTGTAGCCTGCATGCCTTGCAAATCCATGAGAGAAGGGGGTGGTACCCAGTACCCCCTTGCTGATCGATTATTATAGCAATCATGCAGGGATCAATTAATTAATTAGAAACATAACTCCGTTGGGAGTATCTGTAGCACATATCCCTGAGATCCCTTAAATGCCGCAAGAAGCTCTCGGAGACTCGCTTCACGCTGGACGACGACTTGACCCTGGCCCAGCAACAACGGCGACGCGAGCTATGGCCGACCTACCTTCAGCTCCGGCAGAGCGCAAGGGGGAAGCCGGTATACTGGAGGGGGGCGGTCATCCACGTTGACCACAAGCCCTGGCAGCCCCCTCCTGCCACCTCAGACTAGGAATATATATTAAAAATATAATTACTTACAGCAGAGTGAAATCACTCAAACCAAAGCAAACGCCCAGCTATAAACCTAGGAATATATATATTAAAAATCTCGGCGCGGCGGATCTGCAGGCCATGAGCTGTTACCGGTGCCCGGAAGCTCACTGCCAGCGGGTGTACTCCATTCACGGGCGCGCTCAGCACGCGCGCGCCTGTGTTGCTCAACGGCCCCTCAACCGGCCAGCAGTCCCGGCCCCCTCCCCCCTCCCGCCTCGGCTCCCACCGGCTCCCAGCCCCCGCCGCCCGACTACTCGGCCAGTTGGCGTTGGCTTGACACGGTTCCCTGGGATGCATGCGCCATCAACCCGACGTCTACCCTGACCGACCTCCCCCACCGCGCGCGTAGCCTTTTCGCGCAATGTGCAATCGTTTCTCTCCGGCGCATGCACGCCGCTCCGGACGACCCGCTGGGCTTTAAACTGCACATGGTGACCCCCCGCCTGCTCCTCACCCCTCTCGGGCGTGGTGTGCGCGGCCTCCAGGGTGCGGTTATTGCCCGTTGCCGACGCTTTCTGCAGGGGGACTGGGAGGGGCTGTTTGGCGTGCCGCCCCCGCGCACGGCCCGGCTGTCGGGGGAGGTCAACTTCGAGCGGGTGGCCGCCGATGTCATCCGCCTCGTCCGCGAGGGGCAGCTCAGCCGGGCCATGACCCGCTTGGAAATGGCCAAGCTGGCCCCCGCCAATGCGGCTACCCTGGCGGCCTTGGAGGCTCTTCACCCTGCGGAGCCCGGATTCCAGCTGCCCGTGCCGGACCCCCTGCCGGCCCCCCTCCGGCTGGACCGCGACTGCTTCCTGGAGGTGATGCGTGCGGTCCCGCGGGCTTCCTCTACCGGGCCGTCGGGCTGGCGCTACGAGCACTTGGAGGTCCTGGTGGGGCATGGGGGCGAGGACATTCTCTTTGACACCCTCATTGACCTGGCGGCTGGTCGCGTTCCTCCCGCTGCGCGCGAGTGGTTAGCGGGCGCTCGCCTCCTCGCTCTGCTCAAGGGTGTCTTGCCCCCCCCGAGGGCAAGGTGCGCCCGATCGCCTGCGGTGAGGTGCTCCGCAAGCTCGTGGGCAAAGTGATCTGCCGCCAAAAGGCGCCCGAGCTCCGTGCCTTTTTCTGCCCGCCCCTCGCAGCGGGTGAGACCTCGGTGGCGGCCCAGCTGGGGGTGACGACTCCAGGCGGGGCGGATATCCTCATCCATTCGGTGCAGGCCTACCTCGAGGCCCACCCCACCCACGCTGTCGTCAAGGTCGACTGCCACAACGCGTTCAACAGTCTGTCCCGCGCCAGCATGTTTGCGGCCGTCATGGAGTCCTTCGAGGACTTGTACGCTTGGACAGCCGTGTGCTACGGCCAGCCCGGCCAACTGGTTCACATCATGGAGGACGGCACTCGCGGCGGCCTGCTGTCGCGGTCGGGCACCCAGCAAGGGGACCCCCTGGGACCCCTGTACTTTGCCGCCCCCCTCCAGGGTTGCCTCCAAGCGGTCCATGCTGCCCACCCGGCGGTCGCTATTCAGGCCTACTTGGATGATATCTACCTTCTGGGCCCTGTGCCGGACACCACCGCGGCTCTGCTGGCACTGCAGACCGCGGTGGCCGACATCAACCTCCAGTTGACCCTGGCCAAGTGCGCGGTGTACTCGCCCCAAGGTGATTGCTCCGGCTTTCCGCCCCAGCTCTTGGGCCGGGACGAGCGCCTCCATGGGTTGGATGTCCTCGGCGTTCCGGTTGGCGACCCCGCGTTTGTCATCGATGCTCTGCGGGCCGCCCTCGAGGCACGCACTGAGGTACTGCCCTTGATTGCGCGCCTTCATGATTCGCAGACCAAGGGTCTGCTTCTGTGGTTTTGCGCTCACCCTCGCGTCGTTCACTGGCTCCGGGGCGCTCTTCCGGCTCAGGTCCGGCTGGCCGCCGAGGGCCACGACGAACGCATCCAGTCGGCCTTGGCGCAGCTGGTCCCGGGCCCCGACCTCCCGCCACATGCTATTCGCATTGCCTCCCTGCCTGCACGGATGGGTGGCTGCGGTCTGACTCGTGCCGCCCGGCTGGCCCCAGCAGCATTTTTGGGCTCCGTCGCTCAGTCGTGGGCGGAAAGCTGCCGGCTCCTGCCCCTTTTGGCAACAGCAGCGCCTGACCTCCTGGACCCCAGCAGCCCTTTGCATGCCCTTCGTCACCGCCATCCAGGAGGCCTATGCTGAGATCCAGCAGGCCTGTTCTCCCGTCCGTGCCGCTCAGGCGGTACAGCGCCACCTCCCTCGCGGCACTCCCTCGGTCGCCTCCGTTCAATCTCCCGCCGCATTCCCTGCTCGCGTCATCGATAAACACCAGAAAACCTACGCGGGTATTCTGCACACGGCTGATTGGATTGCTCTTTTCGCGGACCTCAACGCCCAGGGACGTGCGTGGCTGTTCTCGCTTTCCTTGCGGAGTGTGGGCTCGGCGTACCTTCGTGCTCTTCCCATGGCCCCCCATTCGCCTTGGCTCCCAGCCACTACTCGGTGGCGCTCCGGCACCAGCTATTTGCCCCGCAGCCTCTTGTTCCGGCCGGGCGGCCTTGTGGTAGCTGTGGGCAGCCGCTGGATCCCACGGGGACTCACTACCTTGCCTGCATGGGGGGCCAACAGAATCAGAATTGGTATTTGTATTTGCACACTGTCCTCCTGACGGTGGTGCTCGCCATGATTCGGTCGGTTTTCCCCCACGCGAACATCCGGTCCGAGGATGCGGATGGCGCTGCCTTCTATTCCCCCAACCACCGGCCTGACATCGTGGTGCTGGACTTTGAGGGGGGTGGCCGGCATCTGCTTATTGACGTTTCGGTGGCGCGGCCCTTGGCTCTTAGCCACGTGGCTGGGGCCTCCCTCACGGCAGGTTACACGGCGGACCGGGCGGAGCGGGCCAAGCTCCTGGCCTACGGCGACGTCGGGCACCATCGTGTGGTGCCCTTTGTCCTGGAGGAGTTTGGGGCCATGGGGCCCCTGACCTCCGCCTTCTTCAAGGAGTGTTGCCGGCTCCGGGAGGACCGGCTGGACCTGGAGGGCCAGCGGGCCCCATGGTCGGCGCGGACCTGGACGTCATATTGGCGTCAGCGCTTGTCGGTGGCGCTGACTCGGGCCATGGCTGACATCATGCTCCGCCGTACGCGGGCTGATTTTGCGGTGCAGCAGGGCTATTAGGTTCCTCCCGTTAGGCGTTTCCATTGGTCTTATCGTAGTATAGAGCTTTGACATGGCTCTGTATATAGGTTTATAGCTGGGCGTTTGCTTTGGTTTGAGTGATTTCACTCTGCTGTAAGTAATTATATTTTTAATATATATCCGGCCCTCGGCCACTATAGATTCTCTGCTGCCCATGTGTGGCGTGGGACACAACAACAACAACAACAACAACGACCTAGCAAGATCCTGGCAAGATATGAAAAATTACAAGCATATGCTTGGCATATGCGTCGAACTCAGCAATGCGTCGCGCTTGGCTCTTGGCGCAAGAACAATACAAGGTGTGGGACCCCGGGCCCAACAATGACAGGCCCAGGCCGCCCAGCCCCTTGGACGGAGCTCTTCCATGCTCTCCTGGGACGCAACAGGGTGTTTACTTGCATTCCTCACGGTGACCTTACAGTACTGTACAGTGTACACGCGTAACTTGGCTCCAGCTGGTCACATAATGCTCCTTTCTAAACCTTTCACCTATCACACTACCGTACCCGGCCCTCATCAGTCGGTGGGTAACAAGCTGGTCGATACGTGGTCGGTACCTCTTAACCTAACGATATTCCTATTGGTTAATAAAAAATACCCATTTACCCGGAACAACTGAAATTACAAGCATACATATGAGAGTTGCAACTAGTACTTTGGGTAAGATATATAACACAGTTGCAATCTGTGCAATCTTATTTTTTCCGGTGAAATGGGTGTTAGTTTATTGCCATATAATGTTAATCATCCCGCCGCTCTCCTACGCGGACCTGCTGCGGTCAGCGACCGCCTCCACCACCGACGCCATCGCCACAAAGCTCCAGGAGCTGGAGAACCACCGCCAGGCCCAGCAACGGGAGGTCACCGACCGCGCTCGCCGCGAGTGCCGAGTGGTGCTACGTCGCTTCCCCCAGAAGCCAGGTGAGACGTCAACCTCTCTTGCTGACGAGCTCAAGAACCAGCTTCTTACCCTCATGGGCCTGGTAGGTGAGGTAGCACTGAGCGGGTGCCACCGCCTTCCCCACTCACGGGACAAGGCGGCTCCCCCACCAGTCCTCCTCACCTTCCCCTCCCCTGAGGATAAGCAGCGGTTCCTCTCTCGTCGCAAGCGGTTGCACGACCTCACCTGGACGCTGGATGACGACCTCACCCCCGCTCAGCAACAGCAGCGACGCGACCTGTGGCCGGAATACCTCCGCCATAAGCAGGACCCCCAGAAGCCCAAGGTGTACTGGAGGGGCGGGGACCTGATGATCAACCACAAGATGTGGACGCCCCCAGCGGGCTAGAATAGCAATAGCCCTAGATTGTAACCATTGGCGTCACTGCCGCTAAGGCAGCCATGCCTAGACTGTTTGCCTAGCTGTGCCAACACACCTAGTCACGTGCCGCCAACGCACGGTCCACAACCAGCCATAGCCTAGTACAGCCATGCTACGCCCTGGCTATGTTTAGCCAAGCCATGCCTATAATGGGACCCCCCATGGATGTTGCATTAAGAATTTAGCCATGCTATGCCATGCAGAGAGATGCTCTCTGTCGAGACGCCATGTCCTAGCTCTTGTATAGCCATGCTGATCTTCCTCCCTCACAGGCATGCTCCCCCCTTACCCGGGCATAGCGTGATATGTAGACCATGAGGGTGCAGGTGCCCTGGTGCACCTAGAGCAAGGGTAGCTTACATTCCCACCCTTGCATGAAGTAGCCTAGGATGTATTAAAAGCCATATGCCCCTTCTCAGGGATATGCGCTACATTGACTCCCAACGGAGCGATGTTGATAATAATAATAATAATCCCACGGTCCTAAATTTAGGACTTTGTCCTAAATCGTCCTAGTGGTCTCTATAACCGAGGTACCGGGGGGGGGGTCACTATATGGACCGTACCCCATGTGGACCGTACCCGGCATGATGTACCCGACCCGTGGTTACTACCGGCACATGGTACCCGGATTCCGTACCCGGGTACCGGGTATAATGGCGGGAAAGTAGGTACCTCGACCAAAAATATTACCGATTTTGGAGCGAAAAAGTGGGTGCGGGAATGAAGTGAGGTGGATATGGCGACCTGACAATCGTGGCCGGCGTTTTCACGTGCGTTTATCATTTCGGGCGCCCAGTAGCAAAAACGAAAGGTTGTTAGTTATGCTTAAAGGCTGTGAATATTTTCTGCGCAAGTTTTTATGTGTAGCGCTGTATCACAGCGGCACAACACAAATGGGTCGCAGATCGCCTGCTCGCGGAGGGTCGATTTTGGCACAAACATGTTAGTGTATTAGCAATGGTGGTGCGAATCAAGCCAGGAAACTTTTGTGGACAATTTTTATTAGAGTCTGGAGTTCAGTTATAAACGGAGTATTTGACATGGGAGCGCCTGGGCCGTGATATTCTTGCCCGATTTCCATTGTCGACCATGTTTTAGGGACGTTCAGGCTGGGCAGCGAGCGCACCTTATAGGTCTTCACTTTCGGTATTTCTTGGACCTAGAACGCAGCACAAGCGTGGTTTATATCATGGTCGAACCGGTTGGCCAGCTTTGGTGCGCTCAGCTCTCGGAAAGCTGACCTCGCTGCGGATTTCAGCGACTTTTTTGCAACCATCTGGAATGAGGCGACGTAAGTAGCAGGTAAGTGCCGGGTTGTCCTAGATCATGAGTGTAACTGGCAATTAACGCTGTCGTGGTGTTTTGAGTCAGCCAGCTATGCCTAAAAAGAGGGGACGCTCTCTGTGCACATAACTGTCACACATAGTTGGTTTACGTCATACAATTTTTTACGTCTCTATCTTCGTCGTCCGCTGCAGCTAAAACACACATGCGTAAGAGCAGTTTTACTCATGCGTTAGTTATAAACCATGGTCCTATGGCCTGCAGTCGTTCAGGGTGTTCTCAGACAGTATATACAGTATGGTTTACGTGTTACATGCACCCTGAATTCGCTCACAAAGCGTTGCATGTTAGCACAACGTTGTTTTGTAACTTGATTTGGCTGCATTCATGTGTTAGTTGCAATGCAAATGCAATTTTTTTTCATCGCTGGGTGGTGGCCAGCATGTCCGTGATGTCAAAGAAGGTTTGGCATATGCTTAGAGAAAGTTTACCGCAAGGGGTGGGCCATGTTCAAGCCGGGCAACCTCAGCAACCATGCAACCCTATATTGCATTACCTGCACCATCTGTGACACCGTTAATCACGCGTATATATAGAGGCAGCCACAGCAGGGGTATGGCCTTGTTATACGCTGCCCCGCCATCCCAAGGCCTCGTAGGGTCCCCTAGCGCTTGTAAGATGCTCAAGGGACCGTGTGGATAGCATGGTCATGCGTTGACAATAATTGGTCCTAATGGTCCTAAAACCCACATTTTGGCCAAATTCGCGCTTTGACTAGGTCTGGCAGGTGGCAGGGCCCATTCATGCACTAAATGTAATTATTTGACCCCAGGTTTTTGATAGAAACTAAAAAAGTGTGTTATCTGTCATGGGCACGAATGCCAGGGTCAAATTTTAATGTTTGCATATATATTTTTTAATATACATTGTCCAAAAACCAAATGTCCTCATTTGAGGACATAGTCCTCGTTTGAGACAGGGGGGGTCAGGGGCGTGGTTTTGGCGCCAAATTTGGTCCTAGGGTCACTTGGTGGGTTTTGGCGCGAAACTGGGATAGGTACTGAGCGCGCCAAGCCCCTGGGGTCGACAGGGGTCGACCGTACCTGGAAAATATGAGGCGACGAAAAGTACCTACAACAGCAAGAACATCGCAATGCAATCGAGTGTTTTGTCGAGTGGCGGCTATGGGGTCGTGCCAGTTCCGAGGCTTGCCTGAATGTTATAGGGCATTATTTTGCCCCGGACGAAGACAGCATTTTAGATCGTCATCTAGTGATTTCGAAGATGCTATTCTTCACGTGCAGGTGCTTTGTATATGTCGAAAATTTTGTTCATGAACGGATTTTGGCACTGTTGAAGAAAATCTGAGAGCTACGTAGATCGCATGATAGGTCAGTTCGCAGTTCGGTTTTACAATTTCTTTTTCCGCCCAGGCGCTGCGGATATCGCGAGTATGGGTTATGGTACGCTTCTGGGCTTATGGGCGACATGGGGAGAAGAGGGACCTGGGCAGTTGCATGCGTCAAAGAGTCTCTATTTTTTCGTCGTGATGTCGCAGTCGCGCCTGGCGAAAACCAGGGCGAGCGCGAGCCATATTTTTCTTTTGCCGCAAGGCTGGGTGCTTCCCACGCGTCACCGTCCTTGAATATATATTTCTTGAGCTGGCCCGCGCAGCTGGCGGCCTGGGCGCACGTCAAGAACAAGGTTCCGACTGTCATTCTCAACCGCATCGTTCTAAGTAAGCGTGTTAAGCGGATTGTAACCTGTAACTCCCGCAGACGTGATAATTCCGGTTGCTTTCAATGCCCAACTTCGTGTTTTTGATTACGTTAATGTCCGGGCAATAACGGAAGTTTGCTGGGCAGTACTTTCTTTTCCCGTTGCGTCACTGAAAAGGTAAACGGCCTTGCGTTATCAAAACAGCAGCAATTAGATGTCGCTGTGCTTAATTGCGATGTGGTAGTTTGATTCAACACATATACTGCCTTGTTGCTGAGAAGTTTTTCAAGGCTTGCTGGTATGTTGCCCATATGTTTCTAATGCTTCAACTCATGTCCAAGTGATCAAGACTGGCTTGGAAACTTGAGCTTGTCATGTTTACATTGTGCTTGTGCTACAACTTGTGCCTCTTTGCAGTATATGTTTTATATATAATGTAAGGGTTCAGCATCATTGTTTAGCACCGTGGTGGCAGCCGAGCCTCTACTAACGATCATGGACCTAACCTTGGCAAGTATTTGCTTCATATTTCACTCTTTGGACTGAGCTAGCTTTACACCTGCTGTTTGGCCTGCACCATGGTCCCTGGCTGCCAGTTACATTTTGTGCCCCCCCCTGGCAGGCTGCAGGGTCTATGGCTGCGAGGGTGTAACATAGACATGTTCTGGGCACCCTGGGTGCATTTTCAGGACCAGCCATGACCTGGCCATGCCTTCTTTCTTGGCATATTGTTGACTTGAGTGCTTTTTGGTCACTCGCGTAGCGACCCCCCTGCATTTATTAATCGTAAACAATTATACAATGAGCATATTTCATGGATGTTAAGCATTGCAACTCTTGAACATATCATAAATGAACATGGTTCCATACCGTACCCATGGATTTGTTGACATGTGTTAGTTATTACAAATGGTATCCATGCTTAAAAATGTCCTCATTTGAGGACATTTTCTTGGTGATTAGACAACATGCTATTCGCATTGCCTCCCTGCCTGCACGGATGGGTGGCTGCGGTCTGACTCGTGCCGCCCGGCTGGCCCCAGCAGCCTTTTTGGGCTCCGTCGCTCAGTCGTGGGCGGAAAGCTGCCGGCTCCTGCCCCTTTTGGCAACGGCAGCACCTGACCTCCTGGACCCCAGCAGCCCTTTGCCCTTCGTCACTGCCATCCAGGAGGCCTATGCTGAGATCCAGCAGGCCTGTTCTCCCGTCCGTGCCGCTCAGGCGGTACAGCGCCACCTCCCTCGCGGCACTCCCTCGGTCGCCTCCGTTCAATCTCCCGCCGCATTCCCTGCTCGCGTCATCGATAAACACCAGAAAACCTACGCGGGTATTCTGCACACGGCTGATTGGATTGCTCTTTTCGCGGACCTCAACGCCCAGGGACGTGCGTGGCTGTTCTCGCTTTCCTTGCGGAGTGTGGGCTCGGCGTACCTTCGTGCTCTTCCCATGGCCCCCCCATTCGCCTTGGCTCCCAGCCACTACTCGGTGGCGCTCCGGCACCAGCTATTTGCCCCGCAGCCTCTTGTTCCGGCCGGGCGGCCTTGTGGTAGCTGTGGGCAGCCGCTGGATCCCACGGGGACTCACTACCTTGCCTGCATGGGGGGCCAACAGAATCAGAATTGGTATTTGTATTTGCACACTGTCCTCCTGACGGTGGTGCTCGCCATGATTCGGTCGGTTTTCCCCCACGCGAACATCCGGTCCGAGGATGCGGATGGCGCTGCCTTCTATTCCCCCAACCACCGGCCTGACATCGTGGTGCTGGACTTTGAGGGGGGTGGCCGGCATCTGCTTATTGACGTTTCGGTGGCGCGGCCCTTGGCTCTTAGCCACGTGGCTGGGGCCTCCCTCACGGCAGGTTACACGGCGGACCGGGCGGAGCGGGCCAAGCTCCTGGCCTACGGCGACGTCGGGCACCATCGTGTGGTGCCCTTTGTCCTGGAGGAGTTTGGGGCCATGGGGCCCCTGACCTCCGCCTTCTTCAAGGAGTGTTGCCGGCTCCGGGAGGACCGGCTGGACCTGGAGGGCCAGCGGGCCCCATGGTCGGCGCGGACCTGGACGTCATATTGGCGTCAGCGCCTGTCGGTGGCGCTGACTCGGGCCATGGCTGACATCATGCTCCGCCGTACGCGGGCTGATTTTGCGGTGCAGCAGGGCTATTAGGTTCCTCCCGTTAGGCGTTTCCATTGGTCTTATCGTAGTATAGAGCTTTGACATGGCTCTGTATATAGGTTTATAGCTGGGCGTTTGCTTTGGTTTGAGTGATTTCACTCTGCTGTAAGTAATTATATTTTTAATATATATTTTTTAATTCCACTTGGTCCTAAATTTAGGACTTTTACTGGGAAGATGGACAATAACAGTTACATAAGGTGACCCAGGTATGCCAAGAATAGCCTGAAATGCCTAGTTGTGCCTAAAGTGGGGTGCCCGCATTAACAAGGCGCGCCCTGCGACCATGGTAGCCATTGTACTGAAGATATGATATCGTCATCCGGCGGCATAAGTGTAAAGACCTGGTTTATGCCCATGAGTGCATGGAAGACTTCCAGTGGGCTGGGGGTGTCATTGTTAGGGCCCGGGTCCCATACTTTGTGTTGTTCCGTCGCCAGGAGCCAGTAACGACGCATGGCCAGGTTCCGGCAAGAGGACGGAGATAAACCGGCGGACCTCGGCTCTTGTGTACGCGGCACGTAACGTGAATACGGCCGGTCTCGTTGCGAACTTGCCATATGGTGTGAAGCATTGTCGTGCGTAGCCATATCCATGCCATGCATCTGGTTGGCTGTGAGGCTCGCATCCCGCCGTAATCCCGTGATGCCGAAAATAACGGTATAGATAGTGTGACGGTGGTAGGGGGAGCTGTAATAGCCATCCACTTGGCCCATATACCCAGCAGCCATTGCCAAACCCCTGCGAGTTGGCAGTCAAGAAATCTGTGCTCAATTGTTTCACTCATCTGGAAAGTTGCATAAGCACGCCGCCGCGTGGGAGTACCGATGGTGTAGTTGGGAGTTGACCCCGATGGCCCGATGCATAAGCAGGTGCTGGACGTCCGACGGTGGCCCGTTTGTCAACCAATGGGTGATCAACTGCCAAGGTAATGTTCTTGATCCAGGTGTAGCCCGGCCACTCGGGGTGCCAGCGCAGGCGACCCGGGTGCATCCTGTGATTTTTATGTAGAAGTAGCCGATATCCCCAGTCTGCCGTGTACTCGAAAAGGCACTTGGTCATTGGGGTGCCGCCAGATGTGAGGACCCACCCAAATTCTAGCGGGTCTAGAGCAAGCGTGTCCAGGCGCCCCTTGCCAACATGCAGCCATGTGGTGTCGCGTATCACTGTGGTGGGGTCCAGGGGTAGCATGCACGCCTGTGACAGTGACCATGGGACCACTCGAATGCGGTGACATTGACATGCTGGAATGTAGGCGTACGATGTATACGTAATCAATTTGCCTAGAAGTCCTTGACCGTCGGGTGTCTCCTGGAGCAATTGTATGGTAACGCCCGCCGACGCGACCGCAACGATGCAGCCCTTATGTAGGGACGTATCGTGATCCGGGTAATAGCTCACCCATTCCCCGATTTGTAGGGGTTTGCGCGCGCCGGGTTGTCATGAGGGTATGCCAGCCTGCGGGATTGCTTGTAGAAGGTTGTCCCAAGCTGGTCGGCTGGGCATGTTTGCGATCCACGCGCGGATTTCTGTGTATGTCAGAAGGCGATATCGGTCACCGTCAGCCGCTTATAAATTGATGATTCGCGTAACCGGCGGGGTGGCCGTCAAAAAGCCCTCATATGGGTTGCGACCGCTTAAAACACCAAACACATTGTGCTCACTATCGCGCAACAAATCATTGAAATACAATGGTTGGCGTGCCACCTCTTCCCGCGTGGTAGGGTGAGCAATTCTGTCCGGTTTTAGGTTCTTATAAACTTTCCACATACGTGCCCAGTACCATGATAAGCCTTTGTACGAAGTGAGCGCACATGTAAGTGTTGCTGCCCCCAAGTGCCATGATGTACCATTGGTGTGGGTATAGGTTGTGGCGAAAGCTTCAGTCTTGTGCCAACATACAACCAGGATGTGCGTTTACGCCTATGAAAGCGGTTAGGATCTGTTTGGTGTACACTGACCATAAACGCCACTCCATATTATGTAAGCCCAAGCCTCCTTGAACCCATGGCATATAGGACATGTCCCGATCGATCCATCCCGGCACCGTACGTGTGTGTTATGATACCCAACTGTGCAATCTTATTACTGTACCAGGTTGATAGTACAGTACCTTACAGTATACCCCTAGCTCCAAGTTTAAGATTGGGGTCCGACCAATCCAGGGCTCACGATCTGCTAGAATTTTACTACTTTGATTCGATTCTAATAAACTATACTACATTATGATCAGAATATACTACATTATAATACTTAAATACTAGTAGAGGTCAAATCCCTGTCCAGGGTATCAAGATCTTAATGCTTGAAATCTTAAACGTGGGACAGGGGTGTACTAGATCCGAACTGGCCAGTGGGCAGTGGCCCAGTGCCCTGGCCCAGTCTGCTGGCCTCCATACAGCGGGCTGGTCACTGGTCAGTCACGGCCTCACGGGGCGCCACGCGGAGCCAGGGATCGCTCCGTGTTGTTATATTTACGTCACGTTACGTCCGGCGTTCGGCGGGAAACTATGCCGGCAGAAGAATACCAGACGCGTTGCTGTACCACGGATTGTTGCCGTTATTCGTTTACACTAGTGACTGCCGGTCACTCGAGCGGCGCGTGAGCCCAGGCAGGGCATGTAGGAAATGGCTGACGTATTTTGGCAGTAATTTGTTTGATGAAGTCATGTTATGAGAAGCATTGTGAATTGCATGCGTCGGCATAAAAAGATTCACTAGAACCTGACTAGAAGCCGGGTTTTTGTCTGCCCGATATCTGGCTGGTCTTAGAGTTAGGGTGCGAAGTTCAGCTTTTTCGTCTTGTGTTTGTTACTCTGTGTCGGATAAGGTTAGCTTATGCAGTATACTATGGTGAGCAATCGGCCAAGGTGGTCGTTGTTCGTTCAATTCCTTCTCTCACAACTAGTTTGTTGCCTTCATTGAGATGAACTATAATGTAGTCGGACCAGTCGGCGGCACCACCGTTAATGGTCGCCATGCTAAGGATGTGAGTCGAGACGGTTTCGTCTTATTAAGGACATGCAGCAGGGTACTCCTTAGTGGAGCCACGCCTGATTGACTTGGTCGGCACGGTATTCCAGTTTAGAGGTCTATCGGGAGGGGTTGCTGGTTTGCTTCCCTGGAGCATTCATTACTCTAGTATTGAGGGCAGCTGGTCCCGGATGTCCAAATGAGTGGTCATGCCGGATCTTGTCAGCCTAGTCACTGGATGTTCCATTGACTGGACTTGGCCGGTCTTTCTTATTGTATGAATATCGTCTGGATGTAATAAAATATCATTCAAGTTGAACAGTTTTGAAAAACATCATGCACAGTCGGTTTAAGGATATTGGCTACCGTGTAAACGGTGTGTTTGCCGGGACAGTAAACACCAAGCACTTGCATGGCCCGTTTATGAAAAGGGGGGCCCACTGCAATTGGCACTTGACTGGCACTTGACTGACCTACCCGGTGTGGCCGGGGGGCGGGTACGGACATCCTACAATACGTCCACCGTCGTGGACGATAGTGGGATTTGCTGGCATCATGTGCTTGATGCAGTGTTGAATTACGTAGGGGATGCAGTCTAGAATGTTTAGCCTGGCTGGGTGGCTCATGTTTTGGATTGGTCAGCGACACTCATCCCACACCGGCGCAGGCCTCTACATTTGAGTTCCAAGCCTATTATCTGTGGCCTCTGGACCATGGGGCAACCAAGTATTGCATCCTCTTTGCTTATGCTACGTCAACGCTCTATTGTATATGACCCCCTCGACCACCGCGGCCCCAGCAACTCCGGCAGCCCCAGCCTAGGGGAATACAGCAGCAGTAGTGTAGAATAGATAGACAGTGGCCTTGTACATGCCCGCCTACTACAGGCACTATACCAGCCTACTAGCCCAGCCTTTTTAGTCATGTACATGTGTGCCTATGATGAGCCACCATCCAGATGATACCTAGCTTTATTTAATTATGCCGTGCCCATGCAGGGGGTCACTCCCTGCTGAGAAGCCATGCCCTAGCTTTTGTATAGCTGTGCTGATCTTCCCCACCTATGACAGGCTCCCCTTAGCTGGGTGTTGCCTGAAACTCTGGGTGGTGCAGGTGCCCTAGTGCACCTAGAGCAAGTGTTGTTTACATTCCCACCCTTGCAGGAAGTAGCTTAGAATGTATGATAGGCCATATGCCCCTTCTCTGGGCTATGTGCTACATATACTCCCAACGGAGTTATGTTACAATTCAATTCAATTCAATTCAACGCTCTATTGCATCCACATTAACTGCTCGCGAGTATTGCAGTACTGCAATACTCGCGAGCAGTTAAATCAATTATTGAACCTGTAGCCTGCATGCCTTGCAAATCCATGAGAGAAGGGGGTGGTACCCAGTACCCCCTTGCTGATCGATTATTATAGCAATCATGCAGGGATCAATTAATTAATTAGAAACATAACTCCGTTGGGAGTATCTGTAGCACATATCCCTGAGATCCCTTAAATGCCGCAAGAAGCTCTCGGAGACTCGCTTCACGCTGGACGACGACTTGACCCTGGCCCAGCAACAACGGCGACGCGAGCTATGGCCGACCTACCTTCAGCTCCGGCAGAGCGCAAGGGGGAAGCCGGTATACTGGAGGGGGGCGGTCATCCACGTTGACCACAAGCCCTGGCAGCCCCCTCCTGCCACCTCAGACTAGGAATATATATTAAAAATATAATTACTTACAGCAGAGTGAAATCACTCAAACCAAAGCAAACGCCCAGCTATAAACCTAGGAATATATATATTAAAAATCTCGGCGCGGCGGATCTGCAGGCCATGAGCTGTTACCGGTGCCCGGAAGCTCACTGCCAGCGGGTGTACTCCATTCACGGGCGCGCTCAGCACGCGCGCGCCTGTGTTGCTCAACGGCCCCTCAACCGGCCAGCAGTCCCGGCCCCCTCCCCCCTCCCGCCTCGGCTCCCACCGGCTCCCAGCCCCCGCCGCCCGACTACTCGGCCAGTTGGCGTTGGCTTGACACGGTTCCCTGGGATGCATGCGCCATCAACCCGACGTCTACCCTGACCGACCTCCCCCACCGCGCGCGTAGCCTTTTCGCGCAATGTGCAATCGTTTCTCTCCGGCGCATGCACGCCGCTCCGGACGACCCGCTGGGCTTTAAACTGCACATGGTGACCCCCCGCCTGCTCCTCACCCCTCTCGGGCGTGGTGTGCGCGGCCTCCAGGGTGCGGTTATTGCCCGTTGCCGACGCTTTCTGCAGGGGGACTGGGAGGGGCTGTTTGGCGTGCCGCCCCCGCGCACGGCCCGGCTGTCGGGGGAGGTCAACTTCGAGCGGGTGGCCGCCGATGTCATCCGCCTCGTCCGCGAGGGGCAGCTCAGCCGGGCCATGACCCGCTTGGAAATGGCCAAGCTGGCCCCCGCCAATGCGGCTACCCTGGCGGCCTTGGAGGCTCTTCACCCTGCGGAGCCCGGATTCCAGCTGCCCGTGCCGGACCCCCTGCCGGCCCCCCTCCGGCTGGACCGCGACTGCTTCCTGGAGGTGATGCGTGCGGTCCCGCGGGCTTCCTCTACCGGGCCGTCGGGCTGGCGCTACGAGCACTTGGAGGTCCTGGTGGGGCATGGGGGCGAGGACATTCTCTTTGACACCCTCATTGACCTGGCGGCTGGTCGCGTTCCTCCCGCTGCGCGCGAGTGGTTAGCGGGCGCTCGCCTCCTCGCTCTGCTCAAGGGTGTCTTGCCCCCCCCGAGGGCAAGGTGCGCCCGATCGCCTGCGGTGAGGTGCTCCGCAAGCTCGTGGGCAAAGTGATCTGCCGCCAAAAGGCGCCCGAGCTCCGTGCCTTTTTCTGCCCGCCCCTCGCAGCGGGTGAGACCTCGGTGGCGGCCCAGCTGGGGGTGACGACTCCAGGCGGGGCGGATATCCTCATCCATTCGGTGCAGGCCTACCTCGAGGCCCACCCCACCCACGCTGTCGTCAAGGTCGACTGCCACAACGCGTTCAACAGTCTGTCCCGCGCCAGCATGTTTGCGGCCGTCATGGAGTCCTTCGAGGACTTGTACGCTTGGACAGCCGTGTGCTACGGCCAGCCCGGCCAACTGGTTCACATCATGGAGGACGGCACTCGCGGCGGCCTGCTGTCGCGGTCGGGCACCCAGCAAGGGGACCCCCTGGGACCCCTGTACTTTGCCGCCCCCCTCCAGGGTTGCCTCCAAGCGGTCCATGCTGCCCACCCGGCGGTCGCTATTCAGGCCTACTTGGATGATATCTACCTTCTGGGCCCTGTGCCGGACACCACCGCGGCTCTGCTGGCACTGCAGACCGCGGTGGCCGACATCAACCTCCAGTTGACCCTGGCCAAGTGCGCGGTGTACTCGCCCCAAGGTGATTGCTCCGGCTTTCCGCCCCAGCTCTTGGGCCGGGACGAGCGCCTCCATGGGTTGGATGTCCTCGGCGTTCCGGTTGGCGACCCCGCGTTTGTCATCGATGCTCTGCGGGCCGCCCTCGAGGCACGCACTGAGGTACTGCCCTTGATTGCGCGCCTTCATGATTCGCAGACCAAGGGTCTGCTTCTGTGGTTTTGCGCTCACCCTCGCGTCGTTCACTGGCTCCGGGGCGCTCTTCCGGCTCAGGTCCGGCTGGCCGCCGAGGGCCACGACGAACGCATCCAGTCGGCCTTGGCGCAGCTGGTCCCGGGCCCCGACCTCCCGCCACATGCTATTCGCATTGCCTCCCTGCCTGCACGGATGGGTGGCTGCGGTCTGACTCGTGCCGCCCGGCTGGCCCCAGCAGCATTTTTGGGCTCCGTCGCTCAGTCGTGGGCGGAAAGCTGCCGGCTCCTGCCCCTTTTGGCAACAGCAGCGCCTGACCTCCTGGACCCCAGCAGCCCTTTGCATGCCCTTCGTCACCGCCATCCAGGAGGCCTATGCTGAGATCCAGCAGGCCTGTTCTCCCGTCCGTGCCGCTCAGGCGGTACAGCGCCACCTCCCTCGCGGCACTCCCTCGGTCGCCTCCGTTCAATCTCCCGCCGCATTCCCTGCTCGCGTCATCGATAAACACCAGAAAACCTACGCGGGTATTCTGCACACGGCTGATTGGATTGCTCTTTTCGCGGACCTCAACGCCCAGGGACGTGCGTGGCTGTTCTCGCTTTCCTTGCGGAGTGTGGGCTCGGCGTACCTTCGTGCTCTTCCCATGGCCCCCCATTCGCCTTGGCTCCCAGCCACTACTCGGTGGCGCTCCGGCACCAGCTATTTGCCCCGCAGCCTCTTGTTCCGGCCGG
The DNA here is from genome assembly GCA_009746045.1 of Mesostigma viride. Lineage (NCBI taxonomy): Eukaryota > Viridiplantae > Streptophyta > Mesostigmatophyceae > Mesostigmatales > Mesostigmataceae > Mesostigma > Mesostigma viride. Next base: position 2,494,021 of record RPFO01000072.1, read on the forward strand.
GCGGCCTTGTGGTAGCTGTGGGCAGCCGCTGGATCCCACGGGGACTCACTACCTTGCCTGCATGGGGGGCCAACAGAATCAGAATTGGTATTTGTATTTGCACACTGTCCTCCTGACGGTGGTGCTCGCCATGATTCGGTCGGTTTTCCCCCACGCGAACATCCGGTCCGAGGATGCGGATGGCGCTGCCTTCTATTCCCCCAACCACCGGCCTGACATCGTGGTGCTGGACTTTGAGGGGGGTGGCCGGCATCTGCTTATTGACGTTTCGGTGGCGCGGCCCTTGGCTCTTAGCCACGTGGCTGGGGCCTCCCTCACGGCAGGTTACACGGCGGACCGGGCGGAGCGGGCCAAGCTCCTGGCCTACGGCGACGTCGGGCACCATCGTGTGGTGCCCTTTGTCCTGGAGGAGTTTGGGGCCATGGGGCCCCTGACCTCCGCCTTCTTCAAGGAGTGTTGCCGGCTCCGGGAGGACCGGCTGGACCTGGAGGGCCAGCGGGCCCCATGGTCGGCGCGGACCTGGACGTCATATTGGCGTCAGCGCTTGTCGGTGGCGCTGACTCGGGCCATGGCTGACATCATGCTCCGCCGTACGCGGGCTGATTTTGCGGTGCAGCAGGGCTATTAGGTTCCTCCCGTTAGGCGTTTCCATTGGTCTTATCGTAGTATAGAGCTTTGACATGGCTCTGTATATAGGTTTATATATATTAAAAATATAAATTTTACTTACAGCAGAGTGAAATCACTCAAACCAAAGCAAACGCCCAGCTATAAACCTATATACAGAGCCATGTCAAAGCTCTATACTACGATAAGACCAATGGAAACGCCTAACGGGAGGAACCTAATAGCCCTGCTGCACCGCAAAATCAGCCCGCGTACGGCGGAGCATGATGTCAGCCATGGCCCGAGTCAGCGCCACCGACAAGCGCTGACGCCAATATGACGTCCAGGTCCGCGCCGACCATGGGGCCCGCTGGCCCTCCAGGTCCAGCCGGTCCTCCCGGAGCCGGCAACACTCCTTGAAGAAGGCGGAGGTCAGGGGCCCCATGGCCCCAAACTCCTCCAGGACAAAGGGCACCACACGATGGTGCCCGACGTCGCCGTAGGCCAGGAGCTTGGCCCGCTCCGCCCGGTCCGCCGTGTAACCTGCCGTGAGGGAGGCCCCAGCCACGTGGCTAAGAGCCAAGGGCCGCGCCACCGAAACGTCAATAAGCAGATGCCGGCCACCCCCCTCAAAGTCCAGCACCACGATGTCAGGCCGGTGGTTGGGGGAATAGAAGGCAGCGCCATCCGCATCCTCGGACCGGATGTTCGCGTGGGGGAAAACCGACCGAATCATGGCGAGCACCACCGTCAGGAGGACAGTGTGCAAATACAACTAGGAATATATATACCAGTAGTGTAGATTAGTAAGGCTTAGTAGCCTAGCATGTGGCCCACGCGCATGTGCGCCCATATTATTGGCCCCCATGGATGACTGATGCCTTCAACATTTAGCCATGCTTTGTCTATAATGGGACCCCCATGGATGTTGCATTAATAATTTAGCCATGATATGCCATGCAGAGAGATGCTCTCTGTCGAGAAGCCATGTCCTAGCTCTTGTATAGCCATGATGACCTTCCTCCCCCGTGCCAGGATCCCCCCCTTAGGCGGGTTGAACCTGAGACAGCATGGTGGTGCGGGTGCCTTGGTGCACCTAGAGCACGGGTAGCTTACATTCCCACCCTTGCATGAAGTAGCCTAGGATGTATTAAAAGCCATATGCCCCTTCTCAGGGATATGTGCTACATTGACTCCCAACGGAGTGATGTTGATAATTAATTAATTAATTAATTAATTAATTAATTAATTAATTAATTAATTAATTAATTAATATCCCTGAGAAGGGGCATAATATGGCGTTCAATACATTCTAGGCTACTTCCTGCAAGGGTGGGAATGTAAACTACCCCTGCTCTAGGTGCGCCAGGGCACCTGCACCCCCATGCATGATCTATCAAGCTATGCCCAGCTAAGGGGGAGCCTGTCATGCAGGGATGAACGGTGCCTACTCAAACAGTTGGTACATCACTTCGGTACAGCAGCTTTGTACATCACTTAGCTCCCAACATACGGAGGCGCGTGAATGAATGTTGAGGATTTATGCTTGTGTGACGTACGTCTGAATAAATTGGTTAACCTGTCTAGAGTCTAGTAGTCAACAGGGTTGCGGACCCCACGGCCTAGCTGAACCGCTAAAATGTGGGCGGAGCCGCGAAACCTAACTACTAAGCTAACTCTAAGCTAAGCTGAAAATCCTAACTACTCTACTCAGCACGTACAGCGCCCCTTCCTCCGGTGGGGGGGGGGGGGCTTGCCCACAGGCCGGGGCACTGGCGTGTGAGCCTCAGTGGACAATCGTCTGCCACCTCTTCTTGTTCTGCATAGCAGTCCAAGCAACTTAGAGAGAGGGAGGGAATGAGGTGTTCAAACTTTGACGTCGGCCATGCAGCAACTGCTGTGTATAGTTCATGGCAGGTTTACCCATCATTCTAGGAATGTCCTTCTTGGGATCAGGCCAGGTCAGGATACTGATATGCCGCCCTGGTTGGCCAGGCCGCTGGGGGCCAGCCAGACCGAGGGCAGTGTCTACCTGACGTTGGTGCAAGCAAAACGTCCTGCAAATGAGCACTATGAAAAACATGGCCTACGTAGGCATTTAGCAAGTGCGTGCAAGATTAGCTCGAGGCCTCACTTGAGGCCCATGCATGTTTTAATTAGACTAGCTGTAGAAATACATCTCCTTGATACATGTGGTTGTCTCCTTGATACATTCTGATTTGGCACGCCGCAAAGGTGAAAACCATTTGCGTTCAGTGCCGGTCCACGGAAAACGCGGAAGACGCGATCTGCAAATGAATCCGACCGGAATCGAACTGGGGACCTCTCGCACCAACTTTCGCTGACTATAGGATGGACGTCTCCGGATCCTAGGGCATCGCCAACTTACACCTACAGTCATTAATTAATTAATTAATTATCAACTGACATCACTCCGTTGGGAGTCAATGTAGCACATATCCCTGAGAAGGGGCATATGGCTTTCAATACATCCTATAGGCTACTTCATGCAAGGGTGGGAATGTAAGCAACACTTGCTCTAGGTGCCGCAAGGGCACCTGCACCGCCATGCTGTCTCAGGTTCAACCCAGCGAAGGGGATCCTGGCACGGGGGAGGAAGATCATCATGGCTATACAAGAGCTAGGGCATGGCTTCTCGACAGAGAGCATCTCTCTGCATGGCATATCATGGCTAAATTCTTAACCCCTAAATGGTCTTGCTGCCGATTTTCCGCCAAAAATCGAGTTCCAGCCGATGCATCGGCCCCTTCTCGGGGGACCAGATGCCGCGAAATCTATTGAGAATTAGGAAAAGTTTAGCTGAGAAGATCGAAAGTTTATAAGTTTCTTCACAGCATGGTATATGGGTTTGCATACTTCTGACAAAGTTATAGAGGTGTTCTGGCCGGTCAAAGTACAAGGGGTCAGGGTACTTTTTCACGTACAACGTGCATTCCGGAAAACGACGACCTGGCCATGGCGGCTTGCGCCCACGCATGGCATTTACGTTTTCGTTCGAATTTTCTGACCAAACTTAGGATATTGATTTTATACGTCCTAAAGATCATACAGGCCAATTTTTGGTTCGCGGGAATGCCATTTGATAGGTGTCGGCAGCGTTCTTGCTTGAAAAAACTGCGATCAGGCCGGACGATAGAAACGTTGACAGCAATACCTTTCCGGCGTATTTTAAAGGATATATCGGTTTCTTTGTAATTTTTATGATGTATAGTAGTCGCAAACGTGCAAGGGTGGCCAGAAATCGCCGAATCCAGCGACCATGCTGCACAACTTTGGTGTGCCGAAATGCGCCATTTTGCGGCCACCGCCTGGGCCAAGGAAACGCCATCCATGCCTGGTAAAGCTTAAGCATCGTTTTCCTACTATCGATGTTTGACGTTTATATGTACGTTCTAGCTTGTGTAGCACATTCTTTTTGCATTATTCATGCTCTTTCTTGACCCTGGACTGGCCCCTTTCTAAAACACCCTTCTTAGATGCTTCCCTCAGTCAGTTGACCTGCCACAGGGTGATGGTGATAAGTTTCAGAGGCTGTATGGGTTTGAATACCTCCATATATGTTTGTTATACATTTCCCATACACATATTGCATGAGTGTGAGGCAGTTGGCTGGTCTCTGTGGCATCATCAAGCACGTAACTGGTGAGTAAAAGCTTCCCATTGACAGCATGTGCCACCAGGTGTGCTGGCCATCACCTGGCAAGCTATAGCAGCTTAGGCCTAGTTTATCCTTGCTAGGGCAGGCTGAAATAGGCTCAACATCACTAGTTTGTTGGTGGCTGCCTCCTAGAATGCATGCCTTGCGTAGGGTATCCGTACCACGTTACCTACGTGCATGGACAAGGTAGCACCTGCACATAGGTGCCATGTAAGGGCAGTGTGATGATGCAGTTATGTTTTCCCATCATTGTGGAAGGGAAAGGTATTGTTTGGCATGGTTGGTGGCCATATTAGTAGGTAGTATGCCCACCCCTACCCCCTTGGTTGCTTTTTACCAACGGTACCCCTATGGGCTGTACTGGGTGTAACTGCTGGTATACCCACCCAAATGATGACCCCAATGGCTCAAACTGTTCAGCAACTAATTGTTTATCATCCCTGAAGTGGTAGGTGCCTAGGTCTGATAACATAATTCAAAATGCACATTGTACCAAAAATGAAAACGCGCGTCTTGACCCCCCTGACTTTGACGGCAGTTATATATGGCCTACCCTGCATATATATGTGAGCCATGATCCGGTCGGTTTTCCCCCACGCGAACATCCGGTCCGAGGATGCGGATGGCGCTGCCTTCTATTCCCCCAACCACCGGCCTGACATCGTGGTGCTGGACTTTGAGGGGGGTGGCCGGCATCTGCTTATTGACGTTTCGGTGGCGCGGCCCTTGGCTCTTAGCCACGTGGCTGGGGCCTCCCTCACGGCAGGTTACACGGCGGACCGGGCGGAGCGGGCCAAGCTCCTGGCCTACGGCGACGTCGGGCACCATCGTGTGGTGCCCTTTGTCCTGGAGGAGTTTGGGGCCATGGGGCCCCTGACCTCCGCCTTCTTCAAGGAGTGTTGCCGGCTCCGGGAGGACCGGCTGGACCTGGAGGGCCAGCGGGCCCCATGGTCGGCGCGGACCTGGACGTCATATTGGCGTCAGCGCTTGTCGGTGGCGCTGACTCGGGCCATGGCTGACATCATGCTCCGCCGTACGCGGGCTGATTTTGCGGTGCAGCAGGGCTATTAGTAGGTTCCTCCCGTTAGGCGTTTCCATTGGTCTTATCGTAGTATAGAGCTTTGACATGGCTCTGTATATAGGTTTATAGCTCAGTGGGCGTTTGCTTTGGTTTGAGTGATTTCACTCTGCTGTAAGTAATTATATTTTTAATATATATGTGAGGTTGTGATATACCAACCCGAAGGGCAACTCATGGACATGCTTGGCCCCCAAGGACAGCCATTGGATATGGGTAGGTTGGATGGCATCTGGTTTGCAAAATTGTGAAGATCCAGCCGATTTATCGGCAGGATCTCAGACCATTTAGGGGTTAATGCAACATCCATGGGGGTCCCATTATAGGCATGGCTTGGCTAAATTCTAAAGGCAACATCCATATGGGGGCCATTGTGGGCGCACATGCCCGTGGGCCACATGCTAGGCTAACGGCCTTACTACTAATCTAGCTACACTACTGGTATATATATTCCTCGGTGGCGCTCCGGCACCAGCTATTTGCCCCGCAGCCTCTTGTTCCGGCCGGGCGGCCTTGTGGTAGCTGTGGGCAGCCGCTGGATCCCACGGGGACTCACTACCTTGCCTGCATGGGGGGCCAACAGAATCAGAATTGGTATTTGTATTTGCACACTGTCCTCCTGACGGTGGTGCTCGCCATGATTCGGTCGGTTTTCCCCCACGCGAACATCCGGTCCGAGGATGCGGATGGCGCTGCCTTCTATTCCCCCAACCACCGGCCTGACATCGTGGTGCTGGACTTTGAGGGGGGTGGCCGGCATCTGCTTATCGACGTTTCGGTGGCGCGGCCCTTGGCTCTTAGCCACGTGGCTGGGGCCTCCCTCACGGCAGGTTACACGGCGGACCGGGCGGAGCGGGCCAAGCTCCTGGCCTACGGCGACGTCGGGCACCATCGTGTGGTGCCCTTTGTCCTGGAGGAGTTTGGGGCCATGGGGCCCCTGACCTCCGCCTTCTTCAAGGAGTGTTGCCGGCTCCGGGAGGACCGGCTGGACCTGGAGGGCCAGCGGGCCCCATGGTCGGCGCGGACCTGGACGTCATATTGGCGTCAGCGCTTGTCGGTGGCGCTGACTCGGGCCATGGCTGACATCATGCTCCGCCGTACGCGGGCTGATTTTGCGGTGCAGCAGGGCTATTAGGTTCCTCCCGTTAGGAGTTTCCATTGGTCTTATCGTAGTATAGAGATTTGACATGGCTCTGTATAGAGGTTTATAGCTGGGCGTTTGCTTTGGTTTGAGTGATTTCACTCTGCTGTAAGTAATTATATTTTTAATATATATTCCTAGTCTGAGGTGGCAGGAGGGGGCTGCCAGGGCTTGTGGTCAACGTGGATGACCGCCCCCCTCCAGTATACCGGCTTCCCCCTTGCGCTCTGCCGGAGCTGAAGGTAGGTCGGCCATAGCTCGCGTCGCCGCTGTTGCTGGGCCAGGGTCAAGTCGTCGTCTAGCGTGAAGCGAGTCTCCGAGAGCTTCTTGCGGCATTTAAGGAACGCCAGCTTGTCCGCCATGTACTTAAAGGTGAGGAGCACGGGTGCCGGGCCAGCCTTCCCCCGCGCGCGGGGGAGGCGGACAGCCGACATGTCCAGCTCACCAGTGAGTAACATGGGGGCAAGAATGGCGCGCTTAAATGCCTCAAGAAGGCTCGTGGAGGTCTCACCTGCCTGCTGGTCGAAGTGCTTGACGATGACATTGTGGCTGCGCCGGGCGATGTCGGCTTCCTCGCGAAGGTCGAGGGCTTGTTGCTTGAGTTGTGCCGAGATGGTGGAGGTGGTGGAGGTGGTGTGTTGCTTAAGCAAGTCCGCCCAGGTGGAGGGAGCATCGCCGGCCGGGCCAGCAGAAGCCGGCTGGGCGGCGATGTCCTTCACCGCCTGGGCGGTGAGGCCGGCGGTGTCATGCAAGCTCTCAAGGGCGTTGGCGGTGGCTTGAAGGCGTTGGTCGAGGTCGAGGAGCTGGGCTTTGATGTCGGCAGTGGAGGCGGAAATGGCCGTGGAGGTGGAGGCGGCGGCGGTGGAAATGTGAGGAAGTTCAGCAGTCAGCGTGCCGCCGATTGCTGCTATGTCGGCAGCAAGGGGGGTCACGTGCTGCTGAAAGGCTTCCGTGAGGATGGAACGGAGGGTGGAGGCGGAGATGGATGGAGCCCAGATCTCGCCGTCAGAGCGCTGGAGAAGGGAGTTGAGGATGGCGTGCTGGAGCTGGGGGCGGGGGCAGCCAAGCATGGCACCGTGGGCTTGCCAGCGGCTGCCGTTGCTGCAGAGGAGGCGACCTTGGTCGTAGAGATGGATGCACAGGTCGTAAAGCGAGGCGTAGTCCCCGAAGAAGATGCAGTCCATAGCATCGTCCGGAGACATGTTGCTCCAGTCGTGATCATCGACCTTGAAAGGGTGGGGCCGAAAGCGCGGTTCCGAGGGGCGGGACCATCCTGTTTTGTCGGCTGGGCGGGTGCGTTTCGGGTCAGGCGATGCCGATGGCGAGGCATTAAGCCCGGGAGGTTGCTGGGTGACCACCAGTGCACGACGAGTGTCACCGCTGCCTGCCGGACCTGATGGCGAAGCTGCAGCCGCAGCTGCCGCATTTTCATGGGCGAGCGCATCCGCCAAACTGCGTTGCGTCAAAGGACGTTTGCTCGTCATATATAGCGTTTTAGATTCGGAAAATTATATCAGCATGTGCGTCTTAGAAAGACGAAGCGATAGTGATATTCACAGCTGAATTTGGGGCTCAAACGTGAAAGTTATGAGCTCCGTCGTCAGCCATGGCTACCTCGTGGCCATGTAACCTACAGTCATCCGCAAAAGTTCTCCTTTCCGGAGAGTGATGCAAGCCTTTCGGATTTGGTACTAGATTTGATACATGTACATATTGACGTCTTAATTGGGGAAACATCCACTAAATCTTAAATTTGGGAATTCAGTGCTCCGTGGTCCCCCAACGGGGACACGAGACTAATTAATTCAATAATTAATTAATTGACCGGCAAAATGCGTTGCTACTGACAACAAAACTACACATATGTACAACCATTCAGGTGACAGCAGCCAGTGCAGAGCCCTCTCTAGAAAAATATTAGACCAAGCAAAAGGCCTACCACGAAGTGTTTCCCTCTGGTGGGCTTTACCACAGCCCATCCTTGGCCGACCACCACAATACACGTGTCAGACATTGCATGCATGTCCACGTACCGGCACCCCTAACAAAACTTTTCATGCTCCTTATTAAATCGATCTCGTTTTCATGCATGTCCTACGCCATCCCCAGTAGCTGCCACAAGACTCCTTAAAGAGAACACTAGCTCCCACATTCTAAACACAACCTTGTACTTGTGGACAACAATTGTTGAACGGCTAGCCCCATCAGAGTGCCTGATCGATTCTAATGACGTCGGCCTACAACTAATCACTCTTCTGTATGCATCAGGATTCTGGGCAAAAGTATCCAAGCGTGGGAGGGCAACGTGCAGGCCATGCCCCTGCCTAGCTTCCTACTGTGTCAGCTTGGCCTCGAAGCCTCCCCACTTTGCCACCACACCGGGGGGCAGCTCACTGGGCTTGCTGCCATCAGCTGGGAGTCCCTGCGATGCAATTTGTTCCTGTGATGGCGCGACCAGACAAGCACACCAGAATCAACACCGAAATTTGAGGCTACGTGAGTTCAAGACAGAGTCTGCAACGAGCCTCTCACCACAGCTGGTATCACGGCGGCACCTTCGTCCACCATATCCTGGGCGGTGCATGGTTCCAACTTCCAGATAAATTTGCGAGATCATATATTTAGTTACCTCTCCTCAAACAGGTTTAGACAGGGCTAGCGGATAGGCTTTGGGAAAAGTCCTTTTGTAGGCATCAAAGAGAAAGAAAATGATATCCACAGTATAATGAGGAGTCGCAGACAAGCCAGCTTACATAGCCTGCTGCGGGGTAGGCTGGCGAGATATACTGTCACACGCACAACACACTTTAGTAGGGCTGACACATCTGCCGCATACCGAACACAAACATGTTCGGGCGAATACCGAACATGTGCGGTGTCCGGGTCGGCAAAAATGTTCGGCCGAACATGTGCTGTTCGGGTTCGGGTCACCCTGGGAACCGGGCGAACAGGTTCGCCTCTGACCCGGTACCGAACATTTTCTGGCGGAATCCTTGTTGTACCATCCAGTGAGCTGACTCGGCAACGCTTCTCTGATGAAAAAGCCTAGATTTTAGTCCGCCGACACGCTGGCGAGAGCAAAGCTGTTGTACGGTTGTAGCCTGTAGAATTGTCTACGCACGACCGGACTAGTTTAGGTAATGACTACGTAATCAGTATATTCCGTATTAAATGAAAAGTGACAACAAACTATGTATAGTTGTCTCACTTATTATAACTTATTGAAATCGTGTTCGGTAAAATGTTCGGGTAATGTTCGGGTAATGTTCGGGTTCGGGTTCGGGTTCGGGTCACTTAACGCTAAACAGTACATGTTCGTGCTCGTGTTCGGGTCACCTGGGAATGTACCGAACATGTTCGGTATTCGGGTTCGGGAACTCTCCCCAGGTGTTCGTGTTTGTGACCGGGTCGAGAAAAGACCCGGATGTGCCAGCCCTACACATTAGTGTACACGACCCACACACCTCGCTGACAAAGAGCCCGTGAAAGCCGTAGGGCACTCGGTGAGGCAGCACCACGCGCGCAACCGGCTCTGGCGCCATGGTCTTGGCGTCAAACGCGGCAAATTCCGACTTGCTGTTTGGCACGGACGATGGGGACCCAAGTGAAGCAAGCATGACGAGGGTGACGATGAGACGAGAGTTAAAAGAGTGTTCCAACAAAGCGCAGACATTGACAAAACGATTTCAAAAGCATGTGGCATAATCGCAGATTCAAGTACGTAAAGCACGGACGGCATTAGATTTCCAACCAGCTGGAAAAGATGAGGATCAGAATCACAAAGTTGTGCAAGGCAGACCCACAATCAAATGACATACCAACCGAGTCCTGAGATGTCAATCTAATCCTGATGACATGGCTTACTCCTCACAAACTGTCAGTGTGATTTTGCGCAAAACATGCCCCAAACATTATGGAAAAAAAGAAACAGAAAAATTCCTACTTTGCACGCATAGCACTCAATCCATGCTCCAATCACCAAGTACATTCCAATTCCCTTGCCTCATCAATAGTACCGTACACATTTTGATATTCTACTTGCAAACAGCGCTAGCACGTACGCTCAGCACGCACACTCCTAGCTGCAAGCAATTTGCATGTTCTGACATGAGCACGATTTCTCCAACCAGCAGTTACTCAACGCTCTCGTCATACATAAACACTACCCGCATGCAAGCACGCGCTTTCTGACAAAAGCATTCCCATTCGCACAACATGTTTACCCAGCGTTCTGTTCAAGCCATGTACTAACAATACTAACAAAACGTTGAATCTTTCCTGATTCCACTCCTTTCCTGATCCCCCGTTCGCACAAGACACGCAGCTATCTGCACACTACCACGTGAGAGCACTTAGCCCGTGTCACGGCCATGCACGAGCATGGTCCTGTTCGCACAAAACCCTCTCAGTCTGATATAGTCACTCTTATTCGCCCGACAAACTTGTCCTGTGGTCTCGTCGTGCACACACCGCACTCTTATTTGCGAAGTAAGGCGTAAGAGTGGAGCGCGCTCACCCTGTGGTCTCGTCGTGCACAAACACGAGCAGGAAGCCGTCATCCTCGCTCGTGCCGCCCGCCCTCGGAACAAACACCGGCTCTCCTCCATACCGCTGCTCCCCGTAGATGATCTTGCCGACCTCCGCGGCATCCTCCCCCGGCAGGTCCACGTCCAGCTTGACGATCCCATCGATGCGAGGGGACGATGCGCCGGCACCAAAGATGGCGCCGTATATGAACCGCGACTTCCGGCCCGTCAGCGCGTCGTTCACTCGAGGGAAGTCCATGCGCGTATCCGACAGCCGGCGCTGCGTGACTTGGCCGGTGCTCAGCTGGAAAGTGTACTCGACCCTGGGCATGTTAACATCACAGAAGCATTTAAGCATTACGAATGGGTTGGTATCCATGTGACCAGGTTGGCATCCAGGAGGTGGATGGCATTTTCACTTCTTGGGTAAAACCTGTTTTGGTCAGATTGCACTTCGCTTCTCCTGAACCTCGTTACGCCCTGCCTGGGTAGAACTCCGTAGAGCATTCGAGGAGGAACTAATTCTGAAAGGAGTAGGGACATGGGGCCTGGCAAGCGGCCAGCCCCCCCCCCTCAAAAAAAAAAAAACTAAACAAAATGATTATTAAATTGGGTAATGCTTCATTGATAGGCTGCCACAACTGGTATATGTACTCATGTCAGGGGAAAATGGGAGATGAGACAGATTGAACAACCTCTGCAGCTCAGGCTTAGGTGATACAAACTGCTGCCATTCTTCTTCCATGTGAACTGATTACAGGTTTTTCTACTACTGTAAAACAACAAGGGTGCACACAGGCTGCCGATGGACTGATTCATATTTGCACCAGTCGCAGGGAAAGAAAGAGCATGTCATGAAGACCTACACAGAGGGCAGAGTGATATCAGCCGCAAGGTTGAGGTCCACGTTTGGTGACGGGCAGGCCACCAGCTTGACAATGTCGTCGCCTTCTTCCCACGCGTTGGCTGCCGTGGCGAATGCCATAACGGGTGCACAGACAGGCACAGTGGGCCCATGGGTATGGCACGTTCCAGAGAAAGAATCCGTGCATTGGCTTGTGGGGGATGCCATTACTCGAACCGAAGAAACAAGGCAATGCCATCACACGTATACGAATAGACCTAGCGCATCCAAGTCATGGCACACTCCACAAATTACACGAAGCGTAGTCCACGAACAACAGATGCATGTCCCCCACATGCGCCAAGAGAGACCCAAAATGGTGGACAGACAGGGACCGTAGAACGAAGTCGCGTACAGCAACGGAACAGCACAGAATGGGGGTCCCTAAGCAGCACCGAATGGGGGGCTCTAAACAGCACTGAATGGGGGCCCCTAAGCAGCACAGAATGGGGCCTAAACAGCACCGAATGGGGGCCCCTAATCAGCACCGAATGGGGGGCCCTAAACGGCACCGAATGGGGCCCCTAAGCGGCACCGAATGGGGCCCCTAAGCGGCACCGAATGGGGCCCCTAAGCGGCACCGAATGGGGGGCCCTAAACGGCACCGAATGGGGCCCCTAAGCAGCACCGAATTGGGGGCCCTAAACGGCACCGAATGGGGGCCCCTGAGCAGCACCGAATGGGGGCCCACTGAGCAGGGCCTTGCGGACCGAGACGGTGCGGACCGCAACTGTTTAGGACATGCTTGTTTACCCGCAACAGATGCGGTGTGCCGCACCTGTAAGGTTGATGCCTTTTTTTGTTCGTTACGGATGTAGCGGGCCGCACCTGGGTAGAAGACGTCTTATATTCGAGGGAAAGAAGAAAGCCTCACCGGTGTGGGAGATGTCGCAGCCCTCACCGGTGTATAAAGCCTGAGCAAACATCTGCCTAAGCGAGCTATGTACACAACAGCGTGCCTCCCCTACGTGGATGATGTAGCAGGCCTCGCGAGTGTACACTGAGAGCTGTGTACACTATTAAGCGGCTCACCTGTGTGGAAGATGTAGCAGGCCTCATTCAGCACAAACCACTTGATTTCGGATTCGTCGCGCGCGTAGCGAGGGAGCAGCCCGAAGCGCGAGGGGCGCGACTTGTCAAACACAAAGGGGAGCTTGCCCTCCTTCACCATCACCTGGTCGCCAACGCGAGCGGGACGCCACCAAAAGGACGACATAAGAAAGATTTGCGGTTTGAAATGATGATGGTGAGGGTGACGGCTTGAAACACTTGAGGTTAAAAATGATTATGGTGATGATGATGGCTTTGTTGGTTTGAAAAGCCAACACCCCGTTAGCAACCACTTCAACAACCACAGGGGGAGGCACACTAGGGAAGCAACTATGTAGGGGAAACTGTTGAGGGCAGGGGGCGGGGTGGGGTGGGGAAGGTGGAGAGGGTGAAGCGACCATAGACCAAAACATGGATGTAGTGGACACTCAGTGTCACACTGCGTATGGCCAGGAAGACATGTGGCCCATCCATCCATGAACACAAGCCCATCCGTGACGCACACGTTAAGCACGCCGGGGGAACGCCGTGTGCGGGCATTCTGCTTTGCGGGGGCAACTCCTATTGAATCAACAACACTCTAGTAGCAACTGGCCAGCATTCGCCGGCAACGGGATTTTTTACTTATTGCCGACGCGGCGACGGCTGTGTAAAAAAGCCTAGATGCACTGGTGGCGAGCCCATTCCATGTCAATGCTAGGTAAGGGAAGGAAACAATATCCCAGCTACAGTTTGTACATACGCACGCACACCCTCTCCCCCCCAGCATACCACTAATGCAGACATGCCCCCACGCACCTTGCCGTCAAACAAGAGGGGCAGGTCCATGAAAATGGCGAACCGCTTTGTGATGGCAAAGTCGTGCATCATCACCGGTTTCTCGATCGTGATGGGGACGCCGCAGAACTGGAGCTCTGCATCTTTACTTGCCACGCCGTACTTGATGTAAGGTTGCTTCATCATGTTGTAGCCAAAGAAGAAAAGCTCGCCTGCAAGAGTGAAGGGATGTGTGTGTGTGTGTGTGTGTGTGAGAGAGAGAGAGAGAGAGAGAGAGAGAGAGAGAGAGAGAGAGAGAGAGAGAGAGAGAGAGAGAGAGAGAGAGAGAGAGAGGGAGGAGAGAGAGAGAGAGAGAGAGAGAGAGAGAGAGAGAGGAGACAGAGAGGGGGGGGGGGGGGGGGGGAGAGGGGGGAGAGAGAGGGAGAGAGAGAGAGAGAGAGAGAGAGAGAGAGAGAGAGAGAGAGAGAGAGAGAGAGAGAGAGAGAGAGAGAGAGAGAGAGAGACAGAGACAGAGAGAGAGAGAGAGAGAGAGAGAGAGAGAGAGAGAGAGAGAGAGAGAGAGAGAGAGAGAGAGAGAGAGAGAGAGAGATTGTGCGTGTATGTGTGAGCGCGAGTGTATGCAAATGGGAGAGGGGGTAGTTTTAAGATGCAGGGTTCAGGGTTCAGGGTGACAATCTCCTGGTCGTTCTCTTTCTATATGCATCCTAGCGATGCATTTGTACCGATTAACCCAGCGCTCCCATCCGTCACTACTGGTCGCTCCAATGCGTCCATCCGTTATTGGAATCGGTTTATCACTACTAGGGTGCAAGCCTGCTCCTCACCTTCCCCAAGGTATAATTGTAGCTGTAACAATATGCACCTGACACATAGCACAGCGTGGTGAGTCATCTTCTATAGATTCAGAAATATCGGACATACTGGCACCCCTCTCCGGTAAAGAGGTTTTTCGCAGTTGGGCTGTTTCAAAACGTTAAGTGAGATGCCTTGAGATGCCTTCGGATCAGGAGACTCATACAGCCGCGAAATCATGCTAAAGGTCCTATGTCCGATTCCTTGCTGGTAGCTTCTTTCTGTGTTCCGCGGAATCTCAGATTTGGGCACCTATCATTTTCACGTTTGTTGCTTTCTGACGACAGTATAGCACAGAGGCTCAGCACAAAGGCTCACAATGATTTTTTTTGTGTGTGGATTACTAAAACTCCCTCCTGACCCCGCGTCCACCTTGGGGTTTCACCACAGCAACAACAACATGTTGGTAACAACTTGCAATGCTACCTTGATGAATAGCAAGGAGGCCCATGTGAGGCACACACCTGTCTCCTCATCCACCTTGGGGTAGCAACAACCATATGCTACAGTAATAAACAGAACGGGCCTAAAAACTTGTCCATTTTGAATGCTATATCATCTAGTATGTATAAACAATATGAGTTGACCGTGCCCACCTGTCTCTGCGCCCGCCTTGGGGAAGCAACAACAATAAGGCTACGTTATGCTCTCAGTGTCCCACTTCAGGGGATGGGAATATTTTTTACCTCCTAAACAGCCACCCCTGAGCAATAACGCTACAGGAGAAGGAATGGGACAGGCACAAGTCCAGCTAGAAGGTAAAAGGGCTCCCCATGGCCCTACAATAATGCATTAGGGCTTCCATTTACTTAACAATTAAATAACAATTTAAGAATGATTTGCAACCAAGAGATATCTATTCAATTAGGACTATCTAGCATAAAAAAGGGGTCACCGTGCAAGGCCATAGGCTGCCAACATTTTCCTTTTAGGGTACCAGAAGCACCTGACAGGGTCCCTAATTATTGATTACTAACCCCTGAGCAGCCCCCTTGGGGTAGGAACAACAATGTGCTACAGATAGTAACAAAGTAGAACGCATCGTCATGTCAGATGATGCCTACCTGTCTCCGCGTCCACCTTGGGGTGCGCGGTCACGTTGTGCTTGAGCTGGCCACCGTAACTCTGCAGGCCCAGCGTCTCCAGCTCGCCGTCCATCATCACGCGCACAGCATCTGCACAGGGCCAAGCATGGATATGGGCGCAATGGGGAGCCATCACACGTGGGCAAAGGAGATCTATCCAGCTTGCAGCCGATCGTTATGCGCACCGCGTCCGGGAATTAAGGACATGCTTTTTGGGGGGAGGGTGAATAAACAAATTAAATTTGGAAAAAAATGCCTCCAGCTCGCCGCTGATCACAGAGCACCACGTCTGGGCAGGAGGTGGATGACGACATTTTCTATGGGCATCGGATGCATTGTAGGCAATGAGATAAGGGTGGTAAAGGAAAAGAACATGGTACTAGTATTGAGTATAGGAAAAGAATCTGGTACCAGTATTGAGTACAGGAAAAGAATCTGGTACCAGTATTGAGTATAGGAAAAGAATCTGGTACTGGTATTGGAGTATAAAAAAAAGAACCTGCTACTAGTATTGAGTACAGGAAAAGAATCTGGTACTAGTATTGAGCATAGGAAAAGAATATGGTAACAGTATTGAGTATAGGAAAAGAATCTGGTAACAGTATTGAGTACAGGAAAAGAATCTGGTACTAGTATTGAGTATAGGAAAAGAATCTGGTAACAGTATCGAGTATAGGAAAAGAATCTGGTAACAGTATTGAGTATAGGAAGAGAGTCTCGTACTAGTATTGAGAATAGGAAAAGAATCTGGCACTAGTATCGAGTATAGGAAAAGAATCTGGTACTAGTATTGAGTACAGGAAAAGAATCTGGGACCAGTATTGAGTATAGGAAAAGAATCTCATACTAGTATTGAGTATTAAAGCAGAACATCCATGCCACCAACTATTACCACAGAAAATCACCTCGGGACAGGAAAAAAGACAACAATACTTTCTAGGTATGGTAAGAGAAGACTCACGGATGTTCAAAACTCGCCCAAGGGTGTCTACCCCCCCCACCAATGTATCCATAAACACGGCCGATGGTGGGGCGTGTAAAACAAGATCCAGAAAGCACGACAGGCTTAGCAGCGGCCACGCGTAATACATCTTGCCAAGGACCAACAACCCGCCTTACCGCGGTGACAGAGACACAAAAAAAAATGGAGGCCAGAAACACGGCAACCACCAGTCAAGATGGGTCCTCTTAACGTTGCATCATGGAAAAATAAAACTTGCCACGATGCTTACGCAAATTGGCCAAAATGAGCGTGTTCAATCCGATTGGCCTGCGCTGGTTGTCTTATGGGTTTTACGGTCACTTTACTACAGTAGTGTCAAGCCTGCGCTGGTTGTCTGCCACCCACCTTCGACCCGAGCGGAGGCAAGTAGACAACAAAGCGCGCATCACCGCCACCCACTCACAAGGGATATCGCCCTCATTCAACGCCAGCAGCGCTTTCCCGTGGAAGATAAGCGCAGTGTTGGCTGCGGGGCGCAGCACGCAGGCAAAGTACCATGTCAATGCGGCACAGAACAGTGGACAAGGCGTCCCAGTTAGGCAGGAAACAGGAGGGTAGGAGAAATGAGGGTAGATAAAAGAATGGTTGACACTCCTGCCACTAGCGCCCTGGCAACCAGAAGCAAGCCGCATGCCCAGGCACCCCCGTGTCTTCATGTGCGACTTGGTGTGCCAGGGAGCCTTGGTGTCAAGTCTTGGCGCGTGTGCCAGTAGTCACGGTTTCAGCCTTGGTGTGCCCAAAAACGCGTGTAGTTCGCGTGCGGGTGTGGCTGTGTCAGTGGGTGTGGGTTGATGCTACGGTTTAGGGTTTCACAAGTACACATATCTTGGAGTGCTCGTCAGCATGCACGTGCCACTAGCTGCTCCCTCACCTGTCCCCCCGCTCCCGCTGTGGATCATCCCCAGCTTCTTCTTTGCGCTGGTGAGGTGCATGCGCAGGATGGCGGAGAAGCCGGCAAAGTCGCCCATCTGCACATGCACGCGTGTGCCGACCACCCAAGCATGGCCCAGTTACTCAAGGAGCTTCCCAGGAAAAATATAAAGGGGGTTGTCCGCTAGGCAATGGCATGATCATAAACTAGGTTGGGGGTGCGGTGGGGGTGGGGGCTTAAGGAAGACAGAGGGGGGGAGGGGAGAGGGAATAAGAGGGGGAGGGGAGAGAGAATAAGAGGGGGAGGGGAGAGAGAATAAGAGGAATAAGAGGGGGCGGGGGGAAAGAAAGCGAGCTGGGGAGGGAGGAGGGGAGGGAAAGGAGGGGGGGAGGGAGGGTGGGTGGGTGGGCGAGTGAGTGAGTGAGTGAGTGAGTGAGTGAGTGAGTGAGTGAGTGAGTGAGTGAGTGAGTGGGTGAGTGGGTGAGTGAGTGAGTGAGTGAGTGAGTGAGTGAGTGAGTGAGTGAGTGAGTGAGTGAGTGGGTGAGTGAGTGAGTGAGTGAGTGAGTGAGTGAGTGAGTGAGTGAGTGAGTGAGTGAGTGAGTGAGTGAGTGAGTGAGTGAGTGAGTGAGTGAGTGAGTGAGTGAGTGAGTGAGTGAGTGGGTGAGTGGGTGAGTGGGTGAGTGGGTGAGTGGTTGGTTGGTTGGTTGGTTGGTTGGTTGGTTGGTTGGTTGGTTGGTTGGTTGGTTGGTTGGTTGGTTGGTTGGTTGGTTGGTTGGTTGGTTGGTTGGTTGGTTGGTTGGTTGGTTGGTTGGTTGGTTGGTTGGTTGGTTGGTTGGTTGGTTGGTTGGTTGGTTGGTTGGTTGGTTGGTTGGTTGGTTGGGTAGGTAGGGAGGTAGGGAGGTAGGTAGGGAGTTTTGAGGTCAGGAAGCACACATGTCCACAGAGCAAGCACTAATGACAAAGTAGGGGGAAAAAAAGTTTTCCACAGCAGAAGAGCAGCATAAGAGAATATGGGTCCATACAAGGACTTACTGTAGGGTACACAGGGCCGCCTGCCTCCTCCTCCTGCAAGGAGAACAAGCAGTCAAGTGGCACATAACAAACACACAGGCCACACAGCACACGTGAGCATCGTGGTGAGGCGTCCAGTAAGCATACTCAGGGGCTGCACTCCCCACTTCGCGGCTCCTTTTCACTGGTGAAACAAGCGTAACTTTGATGAGATGTGACAGCGACAAGAATGCATCCTGGCAATATCATTACATGGTAGCCATTTTTGCAGTAATTACTTACGGTGGCAAAACGCTGTGTCTTCACATAGCGGTTGACGTAGTTGACCTTCCCATCCTTGATCCGCACGCCGTGCAGCATGCTGGTGTGAGAATAAGTCCCCAGCCCCCCAGCCACACACGGCAGGCATGATCCAAGACCACACACGGGATGACAGAACAAACGGGACATCCCACAGAGCGGTGCTGGACCGCCAGCGATATGGTTGCCAGTCAGGCACCCCGCCCACCCAGCCGGATCGAGCAGCAGCCATCAGGCAAAGAAAGGTGAAGTTGAATTCATTCACCCGCACCATAATGCCAGAAAGGGCCAGCTCGGGTTAAGGATCGTATCGGCCGCCGGCATACCAGTGAGTGACAGCAGTACATAACGGTGCAGAAAACTGGCACAAAGACAGGAAATGAGATAAATAGCCAGATGATGCGATCATAACCACAATATCCACAAGGCTGCAGAAGGAAGAACGCGGTGGACAAACCCGTACCAGAGCCACGCGCATGACTTGTGTAGCAAGGCATTTTCTTCTGGTGACACCCCGCCGAGGCCACAACTCGCAACAAGAACAGAAAGTGTAAGACACTTGCTCCTGTCTGTGTATGTAACCCCACGTTAACGTCATTAACCTCAACCCAGCCACCACGCGCACCTAAAGCACGTTCCTGCTTGCCCTGTACTATCTGGTTATTCAACTTCTGGGGCACACCATTTCTGGGTATACGAAAAGGAAACTGGGATCTATAGTGTGGCCTACATGCCCGAACATAACCCTAAGACACAACCGTGCATCTAGTCTTTTTTATTTCCATAACATAGTCCATGTACACCTATGTAAGCATCCTCGCTTTCTCTGCTCCTTCCTGTCTATCATCGCCACAACCAGAGGATGCAGGAGCAAGCTCCAGGCTGGCGACTACTCGGGTTGGCTACTGGCACTCCCCCCACCGGCTTTCATCTACTTTGGAAAAAAACAGGACAGCGCTGAGTAACTGACTGCTAGAACGGATAAAAGCCCTGACAACACCGGGAGAGAAAGTGGGATGCACGCTGTCAAGGATACCCATCGCCGTCAAACCTGCATACCCAGCAAAGCAACCACCGCAAAGTATGCAGCAGAGGGTCAGATCCAAGGCCATGTTATCATGCATTAATGCCGTGTCATCATAAGATACATGGCAATGGTAGCTAAAACAAGGGGCGCATGGGCCACTGATCCAGATGGCATGCCTGGACTACCTTCCCCCAAAACTAAAAAGTTTAATAAACTAGCTAATGATTACAATTTACAGTTTTTTACAACTGATTGTAGTGCCCAAAAGTTCCTAGAGAACACCTTTGATGCAACAGGTTGGGTTGAATGCATATACAGCACAGGGGACCAAACAGTGATGATTCTAATGCTTGCCTTCTTCCGCATCAGCATTCATTTACGCAAATATGCCAGCTGACCACGGAACAGCAGGTACACGCGTCCTGGAAGGACATAAGACAAGGAAGGGGACAAGCTTTTGACGCTTCAACGGATGGCAGCAGAAACAGGGACTCATGCAGATTCTCCAACACGTGCCATGAGCTGAAGCAGAATGTGACAAGATGACGCGGGCACAATGCTCGAGGCGCTGAGTGTGAGGGATGTTCTGATTTGCTGGGCACTGTGAACCAACCTGAAGGCATCAGCCTACAGGTGTTTGGTAGACGGACCTAAGAAGCTACAAAATGGACCACTGCGCATGGAATCGCCGTAACCGATGCCCGATGAACCGAGCCAATCAAAAAGGGCTTGTTATTTTCGACAGCCCATAAGTAGCGTTCCCCGCCTACAAATTATAAGCTGGTTGCATACTTAAAATTTTATCAATACATCATCATTGAGTTCGAGGCGTGGTAAGCTGCACGATACGAGGCTTACCAGTGGTGCCCGGCCTTCGGATCGTAATGGGGATTCGGACCATTCCTTACGTACTCCCTGCACGACGAAGGCACCGTTTCCATCGACTCATCCTGGCGATTAGATCTTATTGCAAAAACGCAAGGGATCAGGACGACAGCAAATGATCAAGATCCAACAACAAATTACGGCAAGATTAAACAACAAATAAAGTATAGATGACATACCCATTCAAGTCAGATGGAAGCGTCCCCTCAACAAAGAGGTCTTTGTCTGTCACTTCCTCCCGCACTGGAGCGTAATTGCCATTCAAATGCCAGGATGTTTTGGCCCTGCCCTTTGTGCCTGATAGTGCGTTCAAGCCACCCTCCAAAGCGTTTACAACCGACACTAGCACCATGCTTCAAGAAATGTTTCACGAAGAAAGTCGTCGAGAAAAGCGCAGGGGGGAGTGCGTTTCCGGACTAAACAATAACACGTTTTTAGATCAGCTTCCGACGTGTAAGGACTTCGACGCAGCACTTACAACGCCTTGTTGGCTGCTTATCGCACAAGTCCGTGCAGGCTGTCACCGCAAAGCACGGGATGACGCGACACGTGTACAAAATGCTTGGCCATTGGAAGGCCTTGCTGGCAAACAGATACAGAAGCAGAAATTAAAACAGAAACGGAGACCTCGACCTGATTCACCTGAAGTCTCCTGAAGACGTGACTGCAGAGGGCTGGGGCCGGGCCGGGGCCGCGAAGCCCACCGCGCTGCCTGTACAGTACAGTCGCTGCCTGTAAGCACGTTAGGTACAGTACATACGTGTACATACGTCAACGAGCCGGCGCGGCGCCACCGGCTAGCGGGAATGGCAAACCAACGCGGGGGCCGAATGGCAACAACGAGCTGGACTCGGCGAATCGCCCTGTGCTGATGGGTGACGAGATCGTGGTCAGACTTTCGGTCTTCCAGATTCGACAGGTTGACGTGGCTAAAAGCTGTAGTCTGGTTAATCTGGCACAACCCTGACCTGTTTGACTGCCAATCACAAGCCTCCAAGCATGCAGATGTTTCGAATTCGTGGTAGATTTGAAAGAAACAAGCTAAAGGAAACCGAAATCTGAAAAGACGCGCACGCAAAACGCTGGCTTGGATAAAGATGCCAAGGGCTTTTGTGCGAATTTGTTCAAAAATTTCTTGGCGAGCTCCCACCAAGAATTTGTCGATACAGCACAATACACGCTGCAAAAGTCAGCTGATGTGAATTCGGCAGATTGTAGGATTTTGTTTTGTGAACTAGGAGAAACCATGGCATCGATTGGTAGTAGTATACATGTTCTAATTTGGTGCGAGCGGGCGTGCGCCTTGCTTTTTTAAGGTGTCACGTGTTGTGAAGTGTCGACTCCCTTCTTGAATTGTAAACTCGCTCTCTTCAACTATGAAGTTCCTCGAATATCCACCCCTGCAGAAGTGAGTTCCTTTGCTGGTTTCCCCTAAGCCAAGTTGCGGTCATGTTACCGAGGTGCCGACGAGTTAAAAAACCACTTCAGACAAGCGGACAGTTGTCTTCCCCTGGCATTGAGCCTGGCACCGGTGCCTGCGGATGCCCTGCTGGATTATTTAGCGTGGATGATTGTATCGTATGTGCCTGAATGATGATCGTTCTCTTCCGTTTTTCTCCGTCCGCGGTGCCGCTTTTCACAGGTTAAACGGATTTCTTGACAACCTGAACGTTGGTGACTACTTCATCCAAGGAGTAATAGAGGCGTATTCATGTAAGTTTTCCAGATTGTTTGTTTTGGTTTTACCGCAATGTTCGCATACTCTTTTAACCGATAAGATGATTGTTGTCTGACAACGATTTTATCTTGGTGCGCTATCCTCCCACGCTTTTCATCAGGCAAACTGGCCGGAATCGACAAAAAGCTCTCCAGGAGTCTTGACCAGGAGGTACAATGACATTTTCGCTGTTATTGGTTGGTTTGTAAACGTCCATGTGGCTGGCAAGCATGTCTACCTGGGCGCTCTGCTTTTGAATGGCTGGTTCTCTTGATGATGTACACTACATCACTTAGATGCTTACGAGAGCGTTTCTTTTTTGTTTGTTTGTTTTTGAGCTCGTGCAATTCATCTCGGACTTGTTTGGCTTAGCCTGTGCTTGCAGATGCCATGTGGTGATCCAAGGGTCCATTTATTTGGCAAGATGGTTGTTTTGCCTTTTCCCCATACTGCTTTCACCACACTCAGTTATGTGTCTGCATATTTTTTGGTGTCGATGCCCAATCCCCATGGCAGGTTATGGACTCACTTGGGGCATCCGGAACATCCCCTTTAATAAGCTGCTCGCCCGTAGGGCCACTGACGGAGTCTGCGAGGCAAGTTCTATACATGATGCTATTGCTGGTAAACCGGTCTACAATGGTCGATAGGGTCACGAAAATAAATCCTGAAATTTATTTTTTAGTATCTACGTCGAGAGATCTCCGCGAGAGGATCCTGGATCATGCGATACTGGAAAGTCGATTTCCAGTTGAGTGGCAGTAGGGCTACAAGACAGGGGGAAATGGCTGTATGCTGGCCCCTCAGCATCAAATGCGAAAAGTAAAGGCAGGCCAAGTAGGACCTTGGCTTCGTCCAATATCAAGTTTACGGATCGACAGGTCTCGATGAGGGCAGTCAGAATTTTAAGTTCACATGCCAGGATTGTCAATATTTGGACAGCAGGAGTCAAATCCGAAACTCCCAACGCCAAAAGTTAATTATTTCGCCAGAATGTGCCTGTCTTCCATGGTATACGAGTCTGTCGCCAATAGGGTCACTTGTTATATTGAGTTAGATTGAATGGATCTTCAGGTTGTCAGAAAAAACATTTATAGGGTCGAACTTGATAGGGGGGCATTGGTTCTGGGGTCCGGTCTTGCTACATGAGTGGTAGCCTTGACTCAGCATCAGGATAGTATGGTTGCTCAGTTCGTTGCGGTGCTTGCGTTGGTATTGTTGGCTTGATGCCAGTTGGAAAAACTCATGGTACAATCACAGGTTAAAGCGCGCTGGTCACATATGTGACTTGGATTGAACGCCCAGGAACCCTTGATCGAATTCATGTACATGATGCCACACAGATTCCCCAAAGCCGTTACCTCGCAATTGCTGTATCCTCATTCTGCCCAATACATGTCTATCCATCGTGCCTGTTCACATGGGACAATCTTCGCAACCTTCGGTTCTGGACCCTGCTCTTCCTGAATTCCACCCTGTGGCGCAAATGGCAAGCAGCCGGAAGACCCTCATCTACCTCATCCTCACGTTAAACCACATGTACCCGGACTACGACTTCAGGTAACCCGGCGTCAGTTTTCTTTCATACTGTGGATTTCTAGATAGCAATGATACCTACAGGGTGCCATGTTGAGTATAATTGTGGGCTCATGGGGTTTATGGACAAGCCTCAACATCAAAATGCCTGCAAGGTGGACCGCCCAGAGGAAGTAAGCGGTGGTATAGCATGAGTATGCGAAGTGTGTATGAGCTCATGATTCCCTTTCCCACTTGTGATATTGTTGCCGCATTGGGTTTCCGAATTGGCTACATATCTTCCTAGGAGACACAATCCCGTTCATGTGATTGTAGGGTGTAGTACAAGGTTTCGTTGTTATTACATTTCATTGTTATTTACTCATTACAACGAAGTGTTTCTGAGCCGCCCGCCCTCTCCAAGGAGAGCTCGACATTGACAGCGCTCTTTTGCCACTTGCCCGAAAGCCTCCTGCATGGCAGCTGCGTTTTTCTTCTGGTTGCAGTAGGCATTGGGCATGTGAGAGCTTGGGGCTGTGGGCATCTGGGCATCTCCTGTTGTTTGACGCAGCCATGTTGCGCTCTGTGTGTCGGGAAGCATTAGACGATGATGTTATATGGAATTTGTTTTGTTCATAGATGTAGGGTACAATATAATCGAGGACTTTCTGTGCCAGTTGTAATGGACAGATGCTTGTGCCTGACGCAATCTCATCCTACGGGAACATCTGCATCTACTGCCGTGGGGGTTGCCTGCCGTCATCCCTTTGTATTTGATGATGCGCCACACTGCTCACCAAATCGTGTGCTCCCTGCCCGCGGGCCATGCTGCATGGTAGCTCCACCACATCGTAGCAATATCAAGCAAATGAAAGGTGATGGCATTTTACCAGGCGACAGCAGTATCGGTCCCATTAGCGTCCCGGTATCATCCTCTCTCACCGTCTGGTCACAACTTGGTTTACCATGTAGCATCACGGGCACAGCAATAGTGGTAACGCCAAATCAGCGGCTGTAGCAGCAGTCGGGTGAAGGCTGGGGCCGTGGAGATGTCAAAGGAAGCGATGTCAATGGTTGGCAGGCAGTCGGCTTGACTGTCACCCCATACCTGGGGTTTGTGAGTTCGATTCTCGCCGCTTTCTTTACCGTTGCATACTGAGATCTCCGGCCCCTTCCAGCAGTTGGTAGCTCCGCGCGCCTTTAAAAAAGTGCCTCACGCTGACACCCAGCCTTGTGGCGGGTCAGTTGATGGCTGGCTGCCGGATGGTGCCAACTCTGGTGACATGCCTTTTTACCCTCGCGCTTCCCAGAACCCTCTTCACGCCAAGAGGGGCAGCTGGGGCCCGCCTAGGTGTCCACTAGTATCTCGCCACCACCAGTTATTTTTGGTCATGTCGTCACCCATAACTGGCGCACAATTCAGTTGATGTTGGTGAGGAGTTCTGAACGGTAGGTTTCCTTGCAAGGTGTTCTGGTGAAATCCCTGTGCACGTCCTAATTTTCGTGCTCCTTTCTTTCAACTACCTACTTGTAATGGTAAGGGATATATGTTCGCTTGTTTAGGCGGAGGTGGATCCAGGGGGGTGCGCATGCTTGGCGGTGTTGTAAGATTACCTGACACATAACTTGCAAATGTTGGCCGTTCTGCTTGTGTAATGGTGTGTTGGGAGGGGGGGAGATGGAATGGGGAGCAAGTCATGGGGGGCAAGTCTTGCAACAAGAAGTGATTATTGTTGCTGGTCTGCAGGGCTTCTTTGAAGAGGATTGCTGGAGATCTGCCATGGTTATGTGTGGATGGGAGGAATGATGTTTGGAAGTCTTCTGTCCACGGTGACTCACGTTGGGGAAGATTGCCTGGCTTCCTACAGCCTAAATGCAGGCTCTGTGAATGGTATTCATGAATGGTGGGTTCTGCGTACCTGGTATGCATTTTGTGTTTGCGATTCCTCTGCTTCCATGCATTCACTTTGCCCTTTTCTTTGCCGTGTCTGCGGATGTGGCCTAATAACCGCGCTGTGACTCGGATGTCCTGCATATCTGTCCCTCTAATAGTACGCTGCGTGCCCATCATTTCACAAAAGAGGCCTCCATCGCTGGTGTCAAGCAGAAATTAAACGACTCCTTGATGGAGGCATCCAAGGTAGGCCCTCTACGCTGCCCACGCACCCCCATGTTTGTGCCATATCAGATGTTCATTCCCCCCCCCCCCATCCCTAAGCATGCCTTGCCCATGTATGGTTTTCCCTGCCTTTTTGCGTGCCACCGGCATTCAGTGGATGATAATGGTTCTTAGCCTTGACCAGTTAAACTCCTAGGCTTCTTCACCTGCTTGTTTCCTTCACCGTACCCTCTTTATTTCCTGCATCAGTTTTGAGAGCAGGTGGCTGGCATATAGAGAGCCATTCCTTCCGTTTGCCGCATTTTCCCTTATTCAAAGCCTCCTGTGAGTGGCTCTTGGTCACTCCCTCTTGTGGATGTGGCTTGAAGGGCAATGGTTTGCGATGATTACGGGAATGCTTTTCAAATACCTTTACCATTTACTGAGATTTACTAAGACAGTGGGATCGCGTTTTCTAAGACGGCATGGGGTGTGTTGCTTGTTGAATAATGATGACACCAGGTGTGGGCGGCCACGGAGGGGGATGACTCATCGTCGCTGCTGGAGATGCTCTGGTCGGTGATCGACGAGGTGATCGAGCTGGTGGACACGGACGTGTACAGCTACAAGTCGGACTTGCTGGAGGGGGACCCCTTCGGGGAGACGGGCAACCTGTGGTCGTTCAACTACTTTTTCTACAACCGCAAGCTGAAGCGCATCCTCTACTTCAGCTGCAAGTCTGTAAGGTATAATTCTGTCTGCATGTCTCTAGTGTACCACGTTAATTGCAGGCTTGTAAGGTGGCACGAGTTTCATGACTCCGGACACACAGGTATGTGTGCGTATGCAGGTTTGGAACCTACAACAGTCTGCAAGGTTAGCTTATGTGCTTAGAACGATCGCATCACCTAGTATAGCTTGAAGTAGTTCTTCATGATTAGGGAAGGGTTATTAAGCCAAAGCTATGTGATATGTAGTGCCACCAACGTAATTTGCTTTGGTTGCTACTAGATGTTTTCTTTGTTGCTAGGGATTTCACTTATTTGAATGGCTTAGATGAAAACATTTTCCTAGTCCAACTCCCTACCACCGAACACTATCTGCAGGTAGGATCTCAGTAAACTGACGTCTTCTTCAAACGTTGTTGCCTGTCCTGCCACACTACGTTGCTAATGCGTCACATGTGCAACAGTAAAACAGCGCTTGACAAGTCATCCACGGGAAGCGAGGCCAACGATTATGATGTGGGGGACATGGACTTCGCATCGGAAATGGATATGGCATGAGGGCAACGCTGGCATACTCGTCTCATGAGGTCAAAGCTGCCCCCCCCCCCGGCTGCGTGCCCAGGAATGGCTGGGTGTGTGGGGCGATCATCATCCAATCTCAAACCCTACAGGCATGGTGGCCTTGCTTTCCTGGGCTGTGATGGACTATTATCTGCATCGGCTTGCCTGATAATGGCGACATGGTGACAACGTCACATTAGGCTGCGCTCCGCATGAGCCCATCGTTGATGTGTGTGCTTGCTACTGCATTGGTTTCAGGCTGCCAGGAAAAATATGCACGGCTTACGTGCCGTCTACACAAGACGCAGCTGCTGGGAATGTGAATTCAGTGGATAGGCACGAATGGATACTGCTCTTCGATGTATATCTTCCACCCATGTGGTAATGTGGTAGCGATTGCTGGTTCGTTGGCACCAGCTCATCCATTGTCATTCTACTGTCGAAGTGCTTGTACCCTGTAGTGCCACAGATTTGAGCACTTACTTCCGTTTGAACTGCTCAGCTGATGCTGGGTAAGTTTTGTACATAACTTGTTGTCTCGTCGGTACTTCCCATGAGTATATGTTTGGCTGAATGTGCCGCAGGGCATGTGCACTGAAACCTCACTTCTGTCAGTCCAATCATGGACTGTTACTCTAGAAAACTTTGTTTCCAAACTGTGCATCGTAACTTTGTCAGGTTTGCTTTCTTTTTTTTTGTTTGCCGTGTTCTAAGCTAATCAATTAACCAATTATTCAAGCGGTCCTGTTAATTAATTTTTTGAAACACACGCTCCGGTTGGGGAGTCACGGAGCACCAAAATGCGGAGTTGAAGTGCTTTCATCCCTGTATGTTGCACGCTGGGAAGGGGGCATTTAGAGTCACCCGTCTTCTCTCATGCCCAGTGGGAAGCCGCATCTGCAATCGAAACTACTCACGAGGAGAGGCTGGCAAAACGTACTTTGGATGCACGAATGCTGAAGTGTGTCTGGGTGGCAATTGATTAAACCCGTGCTCCCGTTGGGGATCGAGTCACGGAGGATAGATCTCGATGGATTAAAAATTAAATGAAATTAAATTATAACATGCCTCCGTGGGGAGATCATGTAGCACATATTCCATGATGGATGGGGTGGGGGAAGCCGCGTAATCGAACTATCCTAACTCTAAGCTATCTAGTCTAGAAAATCCTCACTACACTACTCATCAAAACGCCTCCTCCGCTGGGGGGGAGGGGGCTTGCCCACAGGGTCTCGATGGATAGATGGATTAAAATTAAATTAAATTATAACATGGATGGATGGAGTTATGTTACAATTCAATTCAATTCAATTCAATGGATGGATTAAATTATAACATGACTCCGTTGGGAGATAATGTAGCACGTACATATTCCCTTGCTGGATGGATCTGGAAGTGGGCGAAGCCGCGAAACCGAACTAGTCTAACTCTAAGCTAATCTATCTAGGGGGGGGGGGGGGGAACTAACTACTCTACTCAGCAAAGCGCCCCTTCCTCTTGGGGGGGGCGCTTGCCCACAGGGGCTGGCGTGTAGTGAGCCTGGATAATCGTCTTCCACCTCTTCTTGTTCTGCATAGCAGTCCAAGCAAGAGAGAGGGAGTGAATGCGATGTTCAAACGGGGCTGGGACCACTAGGTCGGCCAGCAACAGCTGTGGGTAGGTAATGGCATGCTTAAGACGCACTCGCCAGTATTAATTAAGTAATATTAAATTAGTATTAATAGACACGTGACTGCGTCACGTGAGCATAAGTCCTCAGTGGGAGGGGAACATGGAACAATTAATGAAATCATAGCTCCGTTGGGAGCATATGTAACACATAGCCCTGAGAAAGGGGCATCTATGGGTTTGTAATACAATCAGGGCTACAACCTGCAGGTGGAGGATGTACAACTGTCACCTGCTCTGGGTGCACAAGGTGCATGCACCTGCACACATCACCTAAAAACGGCCTTTTTTGTTACATGGGGTCATATCTCCCACACATATTCTGATCAGACACTCCGCAAAGGTGAAAACCTTTGCGTTCAGTGCCGGGCCGCGGAAAACGCGGAAAACGCGATCTGCAAATGAATCCGACCGGAATCGAACTGGGGACCTCTCGCACCAATTTTGCTGACTATAGGACGGACGTCTCCGGTTACCATGGCATCGCCAACTTACACCTACAGTCATCCGCAAAAGTTCTCCTGTCCGGGGAGTGATGCAAGCCTTTCGGATTTGGTACTAGATAAATCACTCGAGATCTGTGTGTAGGAGTACTACACACGTGTCTGCACGCGAGACTTGTTCAGTCTCGCACCGTGAGACGGGCTGAACACGGCTGAATCCTTCTTTAGAAGGGGGCGTAGCCGGTACTATCGAAATCAGCCAAGCGTATATTCTGATCAGACACTCCGCAAAGGTGAAAACCTTTGCGTTCAGTGCCGGGCCGCGGAAAACGCGGAAAACGCGATCTGCAAATGAATCCGACCGGAATCGAACTGGGGACCTCTCGCACCAATTTTGCTGACTATAGGACGGACGTCTCCGGTTACCATGGCATCGCCAACTTACACCTACAGTCATCCGCAAAAGTTCTCCTGTCCGGGGAGTGATGCAAGCCTTTCGGATTTGGTACTAGATAAATCACTCGAGATCTGTGTGTAGGAGTACTACACACGTGTCTGCACGCGAGACTTGTTCAGTCTCGCACCGTGAGACGGGCTGAACACGGCTGAATCCTTCTTTAGAAGGGGGCGTAGCCGGTACTATCGAAATCAGCCCACACATATAG
The DNA here is from genome assembly GCA_009746045.1 of Mesostigma viride. Classification (NCBI taxonomy): domain Eukaryota; kingdom Viridiplantae; phylum Streptophyta; class Mesostigmatophyceae; order Mesostigmatales; family Mesostigmataceae; genus Mesostigma; species Mesostigma viride. The sequence goes on from RPFO01000072.1 coordinate 2,524,211, forward strand.
TCAGATCGGGGTGCCTTTCTGGACTTAAGGTCCCCCTAGGACCCTGTTCACATCACATAAATTGGGGGGCCAACTGACCTATTTTTAGCATCAAACCGTGACGTGGAAAAGTGCAAAAAATGATGTTTTCCAGGCATAAGGAGGCATAAGGATGGCTTCTGATGACGCCTCCAAATTCCGGCCACGAGGTAGCCATGGCTGTCGGAGCTCATAACTTTCACGTTTGAGCACCGAATTTAGCCGTGAATATCACTATCGCTTCGTCTTTCTAAGACGCACATGCTGATATAATTTTCCGAATCTAAAACGCAATATATGGCGAACAAACGCGCCTCGACGCAACGCAGCCTGGCGGCTGCGCTCGGCAATGAAAATACGTCTGCAGCTCAGGCTGCAGCTTCGCCTTCAGGTCCGGCAGGCGGCGATGACACTAGTCGTGCACTGGTGGTCGTCCAGCAACCCCCCGGGCTTAACGCCTCGCCATCTGCATCGCCTGACCCCAAGCGCACCCGCCCAGCCGCCGACACAGGAGGGTCTTCACGCCCAGAACCGAGCTTTCGGCCCCGGCCTTTCAAGGTCGCAGATTACGACTGGGCCACCATTTCTCCGACCGATGCTATGCGCTGCATCTTCTTCGGGGATTACGCTTCGCTTTACGACCTGTGCCTCCATTTCCACTCCATCAATCGCCTCCTCTGCCCAGACGGCCGCCGCTGGGACAACATCTACGGGCTGTCCGGCTGCGTCCGCCCCCATCTCCAGCACGCCATCCTCAACTCCCTTCTCCAGCGCTCTGACGGCGAGATCTGGGCTCCACCCCTTTCCGTCCCCACCCTCCGCTCCATCCTCACGGAAGCCTTTCAGCAGCACGTGACCCCCCTTGCTGCCGACATAGCAGCAATCGGCGGCACGCTGACTGCTGAACTTCCTCACATTTCCACCGCCGCCGCCTCCACCTCCACGGCCATTTCCGCCTCCACTGCCGACATCAAAGCCCAGCTCCTCGACCTCGACCAACGCCTTCAAGCCACCGCCAACGCCCTTGAGAGCTTGCATGACACCGCCGGCCTCACCGCCCAAGCGGTGAAGGACATCGCCGCCCAGCCGACGCCTGCTGGCCCGGCCGGCGATGCTCCCTCCACCTGGGCGGACTTGCTTAAGCAGCACACCACCTCCACCACCTCCACCATCTCGGCACAACTCAAGCAACAAGCCCTCGACCTTCGCGAGGACACCGACATCGCCCGGCGCAGCCACAATGTCATCGTCAAGCACTTCGACCAGCCGGCAGGTGAGACCTCCACGAGCCTTCTTGAGGCATTTAAGCGCGACATTCTTGCCCCCATGCTACTCACTGGTGAGCTGGACATGTCGGCTGTCCGCCTCCCCCGCGCGCGGGGGAAGGCTGGCCCGGCACCCGTGCTCCTCACCTTTAAGTACATGGCGGACAAGCTGTCGTTCCTTAAATGCCGCAAGAAGCTCTCAAGGACTCGCTTCACGCTGGACGACGACTTGACCCTGGCCCAGCAACAGCGGCGACGCGAGCTATGGCCGACCTACCTTCAGCTCCGGCACAGCGCAGGGGGGAAGCCGGTATACTGGAGGGGGCGGTCATCCACGTTGACCACAAGCCCTGGCAGCCCCCTCCTGCCACCCCAGACTAGGGAATTCATACCAGTAGTGTAGATTAGTCAGGCTTAGCCTAGCATGTGGCCCACGCGCATGTGCGCCCATAACGGCCCCCATGGATGTTGTCTACAGAATTTAGCCAAGCCCTGCCTATAAAGGGACCCCCATGGATGTTGCATTAAGAATTTCGCCATGCTATGCCATGCAGAGAGATGCTCTCTGTAGAGAAGCCATGTCCTAGCTCTTGTATAGCCATGATGATCTTCCCCACCTATGACAGGCTCCCCTTCGCTGGGTGCTGCCTGAAACTCTGGGTGGTGCAGGTGCCCTAGTGCACCTAGAGCAAGTGTTGTTTACATTCCCACCCTTGCAGGAAGTAGCTTAGAATGTATGATAGGCCATATGCCCCTTCTCTGGGCTATGTGCTACATATACTCCCAACGGAGTTATGTTACAATTCAATTCAATTCAATTCAATTCAAGGAGGCATAGCAGCCACACACAAGTAGTAAATGTAGTCCAATTCAGCTGGAAATGGTCATGCTTATTAATTTATATCCAAAGACAAAAACCGCCCTTAAGTATGCAATGTAGGACCAAACTATGTGCTATAATTCTGGCATACATGAGCCAAAACACCGTTTTAGTGCATTATTTTCAAACTTATGAAGCCCCTGCCAGCACATATGCGGCCCAATCAGATGCCAGAATTCGTCACATTAATAGCACAATACTTGAATTTACACTAGAACACAAGTTGGACATATTAGGACCACTGCCGGCCCACTAAAAGTGACGGATGCAAGCAGAAATAGAGCGATTTTTGCAAAAATACTCCATATTCTGCGCCATTGTCTTGGAAAACTTTGCATTCTTCACTCAATTATCGTCATGGCTGTCATGGGATTCATATACATGCCACTGGGGCTGGATACATTAGCCAACACAGACTAAAAAAGCGATCATCAAGGGATAAAATCACCATCAATCACAGTAGATGCTGGCATTCGGAACAAGCACCATAGTGCCTACAAGCCTCAAGAAGGGGAGCTTGGCTGACCAGTCGTCGGTGCCTGTCGGCTGACCAGTCTCTTTTCTAAACGGGCCCCGCTCGGCAGCACACACAATCTCCTTTGCAGTACTTGGCCCACTCTGCTGGGCACCCCTGCTGTGCGTGTCTTATAGCAGCTAATCCAAATATATATCTGCCAGGTGCCTCTCTGCTACATGGAAATACAAAGCGCAATCAAGGACAGCAGTGGCTTGGGCTGCTATTCAATTGAGCTCAGCACCTAGCTGCTGTACAACATAATTCTGCATCAGTGCCTGTCCTAATTGCGCCCCCCCGCCCCCTTGCCATCATCGTCATGCTCATCATAGTCTTTGGAACGTGCACTGAACTCCAACCCTTGGACAGTCCATAGGTCATTAAGAATCTGTGCATGTAATGCTAGCTCTTCTCAGTTGAACTCATCTACCACCCTCTCATGGTCGTGTCATCTCTCATGTAATCCACCTAGGTTTATCGTGGCCACTGATCTTTCAGCCCCTCCTGACATCAAAATCTGGGCAAACACACTGTTGACATCGCCCTTCACTATACTTTTCGTCCGAGGGTGGTAAAAAGGATCCGAGGCGTAAATTACCACGCGGTAATCTTACCACGCACGATCCCACGCCTGAGATCCAAGGCGGTAATAATTACAACGTCGAGTCTTAGGTAGTAAATTTACTAGCCGTAACGTTACCACGACGTATCTTTCGTAGTACTGTACCGACACGGGAGATTACCGCGACGGATCTTAGTTGAGAAGTTACCACCGGTAAATTAGGTGCCAGTGATCCGATGCTGTAAGATTACGTTTTAGTAAGTTACTAAGGGGGTCTTTGCCTGTCCACGGCCAGATGGATAATTATATATTGTATAATGGTGAAGTGGGAGAACGTGCGTGTCTATTAGCAAATGCAGCGAAATATAAAAATGTAGTTATCAGCCTTTGTCGCCTGTTCAGCAGTTGTCGTTGTCGGCCGTTGTCAGTAAGCGGCTATAGATTATGTGTGCTGGGGCCGGTGAAAAGACGCTAGCAAAGTTCGTCTGAATGGCGTCCAATAGAGGGGATTTCATTCTTATAGTGGATTGTTCGACGAGGAGAAGGCGAGGTTGCTGGCGGAGAATGCGAAAGAGCAGAGGGAAGCAGCGGAAGCCGTGCGTGGAAGATGAGGTAACGGGATGGAGTGTGGGCCCTGGCTTCTGGTTATGAAATGATGGCGGTTGCAGGCCAGCCGTGCTCGCTGGTAATGGGTGTGTGGTGTTGAAATCCAAGTTCTGCGCTTATTCTCTTCTTTGGTCAATGATTGAAGGGATGTCGCCTTTTTTATTTTTGTGCATCTGCGTCCCGTCGTGACTGCCTCGTCATGGACGCCCAGGCGTAGAAGTTCGAACGAGGGAATGATTTTTCAAACGCCTGGATATGTTATGATGGTACGAATAAATGGTAATGGGTAGAGGCGGCCAAAATTTTGTTGGAAGTGTGCCAACGCCGCACATACGACTTGAACAACCCTAGGTATCTTAGGAAAAGGAAGCACGGATACGTCGGAGTGGAGGAAGAGGAAGACGGTGACGATGGTGAAGACGGAGAGGTTTACAATGGAGGCCTTGAGAATGGGGAGACATTGAAGCAGGAGAGCAGGCTAGCGGTGAGTGGCCCGTCATGAATTACATTGTGGTTGCAGTTGTTAGCTAGGCGTGTTGATTGCTTCTTGCCGCGGGTAATCGCTAGCATGCATAACCTTCTTTTTTCAACAGGTGTTCTGGTGCATTGACTGCCGCAAAGCAATTAATGGGACTGATTATGTGCCTATCATGCCGTTTGGGAATCATACATTGCCAACAATTTGTGTTTAGAAGGCGCGCCTTCAGAAGCATATTCAGCACCGCACGAACCAGGTGCTGAAGGCGTGCTTGGAGAGGAAGGGGTATAAAGTGCGCATGACTGCATCGAAGAAGAAGAAGCAGCAGGAATCGGGCAAGACCATGATAACCGAGCCAGGATTGGCTTTCGTGCATGCAGTACATGGTGCGGCGCAGGCAGTGAATGCTGCATCGATTGCAGCGGTGCAGCCTGTGGCCATGGCGGTGCAGCGCACGGGTCCTGATGTGTGGGCGTTGGCGAAGGAGATTCACGATGCTGTCATGGCCACATTGTCAAGCCAAGGAATGGGTGTTGGTTCCAGTCAGGTGCCTCGCCCGGAGGAAGCTTTTCTTCTGTAAGCAGAGGTGCGGCATCAAGCATTTGCAATCGCCATGAGAGCAGTGGAGATGTCTGCGGCATGAAGCATTTGCAATCGCCACGAGAGCAGTGGAGATGTCTGCGGCATTTGGAGATCTGCAGACAATTGCAGGAGGACATTGTGCGGTACGCTTGTAGGGTGTATGCTGTGTTCCGCTCGCTAATGGACATGTGCCCCTGTAACCTCTTCCAGGCTAGTATCTGCTATCCACCTGTTCAGGCTTGAAAAGTAAATTGCTGTACGGTTCACAATTGGCATGGCTTGACATGCACGCGTCCTTGACTGTGTTCTGCATGGGTTTGGGTTTTAGCGGTTTACATCAGACTCTGCTGTGTATCTGCTTAATCAGCCGACGTGTCACATAGGGACAGCAACGGCGCTGGGATGCCGCCCGGTGTGAATGCGAGTGAGGTACGCGCTGTCATGCATGGCGGATGGGGCGTGGAAGCCACGACCCACGTTTTTGTGTTTGCACGGGGGGCTAGGGTGCAAGTTGTTGTGTTGCCCTGTCATTCATATGGCCATGGATACGCGGGAAGCTTTCCCCGTACCCATACTTAATGATGCATGGACTGGTTGTCACAGCCAAGGGTTTAGCTGTCGTGGGTTTGCTGAGTAATCATGGCAGGCTGCTAGGCTGGTGCTAGAACAGCCATAGCGCGGTTACTGCTATGTCTTGCCCGTGCTAACTGATGCTGCAGCCACATGTGCGTGGAGCGCGAATCGTCCCGTGAGGAGAAGGAGGAGGCGGGGCCGGTGCACCCACGGTCAGGCCGGTCCGGAGAAGAAGGAGGCGGAGCACCCAGTGTGGGAGAAGGAGAAGGCGGGGAAGCACTGAAGCTCCACCCCATGTCAGGCCTCTAGTATAGGTGGCAGTTAACTAAACCCATGCACCTGCAGGTTGTAGCTCAGAATGTATTAAAAATCATATGCCCCTTTGCAGGTATATGTGTAACAGTGACTCCCAACGGATATATGTTCCTAATTTGTTAAATTCTTACTGAATAATTGTTGTCTTTATGAACCCATGAAGAGCAAAGCCCGGTGGGGAGTACATGTAACGCATTACCACGAGAAGGGGTCCCCACACCGCATTTCTTTGCTCTCTGTTCCTACTATGCAGAACAAGAAGAGGTGGAAGACCAATGTCCCGGCTCACACGCCAGCCCCTGTGGGTAAGCCCCCTCCCCCAAAGCGGAAGGGGCGCTTTGGGGAGAAGTGTAGTTAGGATTTTGTAGACTAGATAGCTTAGAGTTAGCTTATTTCGATGTCGCGGCTTGACCCACCTCCACCCATTCAGCAAGGAATATGTGCTACATGATCTCCCAACGGAGGCATGTTATAATTTTATTTGATTGTTTAATGTAGTGTCTTGGGGCATGATGCAGATGAGATTTGTAACTTCCGTGTAATTATGTTTCTATAGAGATTAGCATAGTACTATAAACATCCATCCATCCATCCATCCATCCATCCATCCATCCATCCATCCATCCATCCATCCATCCATCCATCCATCCATCCATCCATCCATCCATCCATCCATCCATCCATCCATCCATCCATCCATCCATCCATCCATCCATCCATCCATCCATCCATCCATCCATCCATCCATCCATCCATCCATCCATCCATCCATCCATCCATCCATCCATCCATCCATCCATCCATCCATCCATCCATCCATCCATCCATCCATCCATCCATCCATCCATCCATCCATCCATCCATCCATCCATCCATCCATCCATCCATCCATCCATCCATCCATCCATCCATCCATCCATCCATCCATCCATCCATCCATCCATCCATCCATCCATCCATCCATCCATCCATCCATCCATCCATCCATCCATCCATCCATCCATCCATCCATCCATCCATCCATCCATCCATCCATCCATCCATTGATCGGGGTATCAAGGAGACAACCAGCGCAGGCCAGAAATCGGGAGAATCAGAAATCGGGGTATAGTCCTAGTACAGCCGCCATGCTACGTCCTGGCTATGATGAGATTACTTGCCCACGCTCCTAGTGTTATGCCATGCTCACATGGGTCTTATTGCACCCACAGATTGCCGGATCGTTAGCGTGTCCGTTTAGCTAGCGTTCCCGAATGCAGCTGTGGCATGCCTTAGGCATGAAGGAGACTGGGGGTCTCTGCCCTTTCTCCTGTTGTGCACACACAGGGATTAAAAGCACTTCGGTGCTCCGTGACTCCCCAACGGGAGCACGTGTTTAATTAATTAATTAATTAATTAATTAATTAATCGGGGTTAACTAATGCTCCTTGACTCCCTAATGGGGGCATGAGTTTAATAAATGAATTAAGTAGTTAGTTAATAAATCAGGTTGATTCAGATGAGGTCCCTGCTGGTTCCTTGTGGACTGGCCAGCCAGGGAGATATCTTCTTACATGGTCAGGCCCTTGCCGACCATGTAAGAACAAACCTGTTAGGCGACGCAGTGGCCAACATTGGACATACCGCCATATGTTTGTCTCCGCGATATGATTTTAGCTGACATGCAGAGCACAGACACTGTTGGCGTCATCCGCTCAACCCCTCTTATTCAGACATGGGACCTCGGATATGTAGGATTAGTAGCGTTGCCCAGGCGGACATTGTCAAAGACTACGACCCCCCAGTTGTGGGTCCTAGGAAATTTAACAAGCATGATTGTCTCCTTGTTGATAGGCATTAATTAATCCTTGATGATAGGCATCATCTTGCGTGCAAGAGTAGCTCGAGGCCCATATTTTAGACTACTAGCTGAGCTGTGGACATACATGTAGTTATTGACGTCTTGACGGATATTGACGTCTTGGGGTGACTTCCACTATATCTTCTTTGGGGAATTCAGAGATCCCGGTCCCCCAACATGGACATGAGACTAATTAAAATCAATTAATCAATGTCATGAATAGAGCGCGTTCATGACGTTCAGTCATGAACAGAGCCCTAACCTTAAACACATAAGAAAACAATTATGGCGGGCCATGTGACCAATGTAAGAAGCTTAGCCCCCAAACATATTGTTGTCTCACGTAATGAATCACTTGCTGATCAACAAATCGATGGTTATCTCATAGGCACAATGTACCTCTGACCATCATTGCTGGCCCATGCATGCATGCACCAATGGCAGCCTACATGACACATACATCGCTTATTTGCCATGTAAAAAATGCGACAAAGTGTCCATATAGGTACTCATAGATTAGCACAAATTCCTTAGCACGATGTGGACAACTTTACTTAACGGTGAAAGCCTGTCTCGCCCTTATTGCCTTGAGGGTTCCCGGCGATAGGTCCTGTCTGTTGGTCGACATTTTTCTTTTGCAGCTGGCCATCGTCGGTAGGTATGAATGATCTCGATGCTAGCAATTACGATGATGATACCCGAGGTAGTCTATACCTCGGATCGAGAGCTTCTTCTTGTATGGCAATGCCGGCAGGGCGATGACGGTGACGGCCGTCACCGTCATCGCTCTCGACGGGCGTGATGGAAAGGACCTGTTTGATAGGCGGCAGCTATTTTTAATATAGGTCGTTTACTATTACTCCAATAAAGAGTTATGAGGTTGGCCCTCGGCATGGCGATCACGGGGCGATGACGGGGCGATGACGGGGCGATGACGGGGCGTTGACGCGCGTGATGAATAGGATCTGTTTGATAGGCGGCGGCTATTGGTAATATAGATTGTTGATTAAGAGAAGAGTTTAGATGTTGGCCCGTCGAGGGCGATGACGGTGACGACCGTCACCGTCATCGCCCTCGACGGGCGTGATGATAAGCCCATGTTTGATATGCGGCAGCTATTGGTAGTATAGGTCGTTGACTATCACTCCGAATAAAGAGTTAACAGGTTAAGGCCCTCGGCCGGGCGATGACGGGGCGATGACGGGGCGTTGACGCTCGTGATGAATAGGACCTGTTTGATAGGCGGCGGCTATTGCTAATATATAGGTCGGATATTTGTGTACCACCCCCCTCCTTCCCGCGGCAGGTACGCAGCGACCCGCTGTTGCATGTCCTGGCTGCAATTGTGTATCACTTGTACGGTATTTGTGTATCACTTGTAGCGTATTTGTGTATCACTTGTCCTCCTTCCCACGGCAGGTACGCAGCGACCCGCTGTTGTCCTGGCTGCAATTGTGTATCACTTGTACGGTATTTGTGTATCACTTGTAGCGTATTTGTGTACATATCACTTGTCCTCCTTCCCACGGCAGGTACGCAGCGACCCGCTGTTGTCCTGCCTGCAATTGTGTATCACTTGTACGGTATTTGTGTATCACTTGTAGCGTATTTGTGTATCACTTGTCCTCCTTCCCACGGCAGGTACGCAGCGCCCGCTGTTATACTGGCGGTATTTGTGTATCACTTGTAGCGTATTTGTGTATCACCACCCTCCATGGCCCATGCAGCCCGGCCCGGCATCGTGCCGTCGCCGACCCGACAACGTTTTCTCGAACAACACGAATTTGAATTTTAGGGACTGGAGCGGCTGGCACGCTAGCGGCACGACCAACGGAACAAGAGAACCGAGAAACTGTGGCCGCCAGGAGGATAAAGGTTTCAAGGCGGCATGCGTTTGAGGCTAGCCAGAACCGAATGCGAGGTTTTACTTTATCAAACCGATGTATATCAATGTGGCCAGAATTCTTTTCCAGTTGCGGGGTCGTGTGTCGCCAATTTGTTGTTGGGCCGGGCACTTTAATCGTGATTGCAAGAAGTCAGTTCACGACGCCGTTAGCGTGGCATTTATGTACAGCAATTCATCGTTCGGCTTCTTTATCCTATCGGCAACTCCTCACGACGTGTGAGCGTGAGTCGGTTGTCGTGTGAATGGACACTTTCTGGGAAAGTAAGTCACTAGAGTGCCAATTTCACCGATCGCAAAACATTTACCCAGTTTGGGCAGATAGACCTGGCTAAATACGAGGGCGAGCGGAAGTAATTGTTGATGCATAGCCATCTGCTTCCTGCGCTTTGTAATTGTAATGAGTTGTTCGCAAATCGGCGTCTCTAGCGGTTACTCCTCTGTGCACAGCTGGCGACCAAGAAGACTTCATTGGCAGCCGGACTGCGGATGCGCGTCGTTGGAATATTAGCAACGTCAACATGTTTGCTGCGTTTTTTGTGAAGCTTGTCTAGCCGACTGCATTTGGGAGACTTGGCAAGGTTGCCTCCAATCGTTGAAGTCACAACCTGGGTGTCAATTCACGTTTACTAGCCACGGTCATAGTAACATTCTAATGGCATTTGTCCCAGTTTCAACATGGGTTTTCACTCTGATCTGATGGAGTTAAGGGCCTAGCTCCGTGGTTTTGTGTCATTGTAGCAGTTTAGTCGCCTGCTAACGTAGTGAATCTTCCATCCCACCTCTCCCACCCCCACCCGCACTTCTTGTACTCTCTCTCTCTCTCTCTCTCTCTCTCTCTCTCTCTCTCTCTCTCTCTCTCTCTCTCTCTCTCTCTCTCTCTCTCTCTCTCTCTCTCTCTCCTCTCTCCCCCCTCTCTCTCCCCCTCTCTTTCCCCCTCTCTCTCCCCCTCTCTCTCCCCCCTCTCTCTCCCCTCTCTCTCCCCCTCTCTTTCCCCCCTCTCTTTCCCCCTCTCTCTCCCCCTCTCTCTCCCCTGTATCACCCCTCTCTCTCTCCTCTCTCTCCTCTCTCTCCTCTCTCTCCTCTCTCTCCCTCCCTCTCTCTCTCTCTCTCTCTCTCTCTCTCTCTCTCTCTCTCTCTCTCTCTCTCTCTCTCTCTCTCTCTCTCTCTCTCTCTCTCTCTCTCTCTCCCTTCCCACCCCCGCTCTCTTGTCCCTCCCGCACCCCTCCTCTCTCTTTCCCTTTCCCTTGGCTGTTGAGAAGGACTGGGGTGAAAAATCCAGACCGTTGGTGGCTGCCTTCAAGCAGGAAGTTTCAAGGATCAACAAGTTTTTGTGAGCTGTCTCATATGGTCACTGCTGCGACAAAGGTGAGTTATCTTGTTTTTCATGCAATTTTTTTGCTGTAGCTAGGTAAGCCGGCCGTTTTGTACTCCTCTTTCTTTTGCTCTCACGATTATTCTTGTTGTGGTTTATATGGTCCCGTTAAGTGGCATGCATTATCATTATCCACATTAGTGTGAGAAACCATCAGCAGTGTTGTAGCTTGCATCTACAACAACAGTTTTTGCTGCCGCCACCACTGCTATTACCAACATAAAGTCATTCTTGCTTTCTAAGCACTCTTTTTCCTCTTGGGCTGTTGGTTGGGATACCAGCCACCCTTGCACGCATAAATTCCAGCACCGGGTGCATGTGAAAACACAACCAAGGCAAGAATGTCCCCCTATCGCAATATCCCACCCACGCAACGCACCCAATGCAGCAAGAATGGGACCACCTTGTTGCCATGAGCTCTAGCACCGTAGCCACCTCTAGCTTTCTACTGTTCCCGTCCATCCTTATTTACACTGGCTGCTTTGCTTGCATTTCTGGCTCAGTGCCAGTTTGCACTTGCTAGCTTGCTAAGACAATAATGCAGCTTGCAAACGGCAAGGGCAAGCACCCGGGTAAGAGCAAAGGCAACCGCACGAGCAAAGGAAAGGGAAACTGGAAGAGCAAGCACAAGGCCAAGGAAAGGATTAAGGCACTTGTGCTTGCCAAAAGGGCAGGCTCAAGGGAAATGACAAGGGCAGGGGCAGGCACAAGGGAAGCGGATAAGGGCAAGGGCAGGCGCAAGGGAAAGAGATTAGGACAAGTCAAGCACGAGGGAACGGACAAGGGCACGGGCAGGCACAAGGGAAAAGATGAAGACAAGGGCAGGCACTAGGGGAAGGATGAGGGCAACGGCAAACACTGGGGATCAAAGGATAGGGGCAAGGGCAGATGCTAGGGTAACAGTTAGGGCAAAGGCAGGCACAAGAGAAGAATAAGGGGCCGTGAAGTATAAGTGGAAATGCGGGTGGCGACATGGGGTTCGATCGGGCCTGCTGATGCAAATGCAGATTTCAACTGCAGTGACAAACTCAAGCGTAGACATAGGCAACGACAAATTCCTTGCATGCGTGCCTTGCTCTTCACCGGCTGGCTCGTTTGCTAGTTGTCTAACAGTTTCTACCGATAAACATCACTTGCCATTGTAAGGTCTGCCTTGCTGCCGTGCTAGTGGGTAGCTGGGTGATCGTGCTTGTTCCTTGTCAAGGGAGGGATGCATGTGGAGTAGGTGGGTGGGTGTGCTTGTTCCTTGCCAAGGAAGGGATGCACAAAGGTTAGATAGGTGCACGTGCTTGTTTCTTGTCAAGGGAGGGACGCACAAAGGGTAGGTGGGGGCACATGGTTGTGCCTCGTCAAGGGCGGGATGCACGAAGGGTAGGTGGGGGCATGTGGTTGGTCCTTGTCTTTTCACCGCCCAAGCGATGGCGATGTAGCATGCATTATACATTTATTCGTGCATTAAAAATCACTTTCCTTACAAGCGGCCTTAGCCGACTCCATCTGCCGTTGCCATTTCTCCGTATTGCATTGTCCGGACACGGTTTTTGTGTCGCAGGTCTTCCCCCGTAAAGGCACAAGCTGCCTGCGCGCGGAATTCTGTGCAGACACCTCGGTTTCCAACACGACGGCATCCCGCACATATCGAGCTCTGGATGTACAACATCTTCCCCCGGCGCACTTGCTCCCGGATGGAGCTTCTGTGCGGTGCCGACATCCCCGGAGCTGTCCTAAGCACTGCATGGAAACAGTATTTCAAGCCACGAAGAGAAGCCACGACTTTGATATTGACTTGATATTGTCGTCAGAAGACTTGATATGCTCTTTCTGTGAAGGCGTTGGATTTTTGTGCATGACATGTAATCCTGCATGTAATAATGAAATGGTTTATGAAATAGAAACTTGTCTTGCATGAGCCTTGCTGCAAATGCCATTCATTTTTATTTTTTTTTCCGGGTAAATGGGTGTTAGGGGTTAGGTTGACCGAAATGATAAGTGAAATTCCTTCAGTGAAATTCTAAGTGACATGCGTACTGCAATTCAGAACGACATAGCGACATGATAGTGTAGTACCGGTAGTGTACGCGAGAAGCATACGACGTCGTAACCTACGGGACCGAGTACCGGGATCGTAAACTACCAGGTGGTAAATTACCGTACGTACATTACCACGTCGGAATCTTACCACGTCGGAATCTTACCACGTCGTAATCTTACCACGTCGTAATCTTACCACGTCGGAATCTTACCACGTCGGAATCTTACCACGTCGGAATCTTACCACGTCGTAACTTACCACCTCGTAACTTACGGCGTGGGATCGTAGGTAGGATCTCAGCGATAACTTACTGCGTGGGATCGTAGGTGAGATGTATATAGTAAGAATGAGCCGAGGCGTAATTTACCACCTGGTAATTTACGCCTCGGATCCTTTTTACCACCCTCGGACGAAAAGTATAGTGTTCCGTTTTAGCCTGCATGGCTCCTCATGTTTACCCTTATCTCATCCCTCAACACACCTATAACTGTCTATTCATGGGCCTTGCATAGGCGGTGCATAACTGCGGCATGATGGGGGCTTGCCAAAAATAGGTGTAAAATGCATGGGATGGCACGGGGAGGCTCACACTCATCGGTTTACAATCACACTCATGTGCTAACAGTGTCCCTCTCTGCTTTTGACACTGCATGCACATGCATTTCCTACCGGCTATATCAAGCCTTTAGTGTGGTTTGGTGCATCAAGAGAAATGGCAGGTCAGCTGAGTGCATCAGACCACATTTGTGTTAAGTGTACGCTTGCAACGCTGTTTGCCCACCGCATGGAGCTCCCCTTTCGGACAGTGGCGCAAGTAGCACTTACACCTCACTCCCAGCCGCTCACCCTGCCCATGCTAGCAACAAGAACAAATGCATGGTCCCCATCCCAACGTAAGGTGCATCACATGGATGGCCCTGCCATCACCTAGCAGTGTGCCACCCCTCTCCACCTCAACCTACTCTGAAATGCCAGGGCCCCAACAAACCTTTCAAGACATGGCACTCCTCAAAGAAGGCAACCCCTCAAAGAAGGCGAGGCAGTTTAGGTCTAGGGGGGCTTTGGGTAAGTTAAGAGATGATAGAGTTCACTAACACAGGCCACGGCAACGACAACCTGCCTCACCCGCTGCATCCATACATCACAAGCCATAAACTGCACAGCCTCGCATGATTGCCTAAGGGTCACGTGATCCAAGGTGCCCTTCAGGCTCACCCCAGCACACCGGCCCATCCTCACCACCCCACTGGTCATAGTCATCTACAGTGGCATCAAACTCCTCTAGTAGGACAGAGTGCAGTAAAGGCAACATAGACGTCCTGACACAATTGAATAAGAACGTGGCTGCTACCTACTGCCCTTAATAAAAAATGTCCATGGCTTGCACAAATACGCATTCAATTCTTCAAGCAAGCATGCTAACACCTTCACAGCACATCCCAAGGTTTATATCCATCGAGCTTTGTCAACAAGCATGACTTCCTGATGCAAACTTAGCTGTCAAGCTAGGAGGAGGAAAGCTAGGTAAAGAGGTGAGATAGACCCCCCCACAGCACCTTCCTTCACCAAAACCATGACAATATCATCCAGAGCTTGCTAAATACGTACAGCTAGCCGGTAGCGGGCGACCTTGCAGTCCAGGTTCAGCGCGAACATCTCGTGTCAGCACCCGGCGGAGATGGCGGACGCGAACCCACAATGCTATAAAAGCGAGTCATAAGACTATTTCGGGGAGCGGTGAACGGCTTGGAACACCGAAGGTATGCCGCGACAAAAGCCTGAAGTTTTTCCCGGAAATACACGCCTGGATGTGGATTAGGGCACCGTTGTCGTGCTTGTGCTTGCGTTGCGAGCAGGCAACCAGTGTTTCTTGCAGTGTCGAGCAGTAACAGATGGTGGCGCGAGAGCAATATGTGACTTTTAAATCATGGCTACACAGCTTACACCTCCGCAGGCATGTTGGAACAAGCCCCGCCATGCCGTGAGCCGAAAAAAAGGAAGAAACGCATCAAGCAAGGACGGTCGTAAACGTCACTGAAAACAGCAAAATCTGACCTGCCGGCAGGTAATGCGACAGCCTGGAAAATGTGATTCGTTTCTCGAAAAACTGATTAGCGCTCGTGAAAGTAGACTTGAAGCCCATTCGGATTCCACCTTTTGGGAATTGTGAGCTTCCAACAAAAAAGTTTCCCCCACAATTAATAAACATGCATTTTCGCTGCCGATTCCAGATCTGGCCGACACAAAAAATCAGCGTCTCAGTTTGCGAATTATTTTGACGCATGAACATACGCGAATAATATCTACCATGCATCATCGCAAAGCAGGAGAGTTTACGCGTCGTTTGCATCCATCGCAGCGACTTAACATGCATAATTGACTTTTGACTGATATTCCGGCGGACATAGGGTCGACAGCCATGCGAGGTGGAATTTTTCTGGTCCCGTCGTCCTCAACGCGACGCGTTCGCGCCAAAATTCCCAGGATCTCATGTAACCGGACGGACCGATTTTAGGTGATGTGCACCGCCATGATGGTTCATGCCTCCTTAACAAGCACAGGCACCCAGGGGGGGCTTGAGGCTCGAGGGCCTAGAAGGCCTGCATGACATATGGGGTGGAGGGTATGTGGCTAGGCTATAGCTGGTGTACACATGGCATCTCAGCAGAGAGTAACTCCCTGCATAGGCATCGCATGGCTAAATTCTTAATGCATCATCCATGGGAGGTCCCATTGTAGGCTGGGCGCGGCTAAATACTGAAAGCATCATCCATGATGGGGGCCATTATGGGCGCACATGCGCGTGGGCCACTTGCAAAGGCTAAGCCTATCTAATCTACACTAGCTACTGGTATATTCCCTAGTCGATCTGGCCCGGTGGCAGGAGGGGCCTCACCAGGGCTTGTGGTCAACGTGGATGACCGCCCCCCTCCAGTACACCGGCTTCCCCCCTGCACGCTGCCGGAGCTGAAGGTAGGTCGGCCATAGCTCGCGTCGCCGCTGTTGCTGGGCCAAGGTCAAGTCATCGTCCAGCGTGAAGCGAGTCTCCGAGAG
The DNA here is from genome assembly GCA_009746045.1 of Mesostigma viride. Classification (NCBI taxonomy): domain Eukaryota; kingdom Viridiplantae; phylum Streptophyta; class Mesostigmatophyceae; order Mesostigmatales; family Mesostigmataceae; genus Mesostigma; species Mesostigma viride. Next base: position 2,540,208 of record RPFO01000072.1, read on the forward strand.
CTTCTTGCGGCATTTAAGGAACGCCAGCTTGTCCGTCATGTACTTAAAGGTGAGGAGCACGGGTGCCGGGCCAGCCTTCCCCCGCGCGCGGGGGAGGCGGACAGCCGACATGTCCAGCTCACCAGTGAGTACATGGGATGGAATGGATGTTATAAGCTATCTAGGTCCTAGTTACAGGGGTGTGGGCACCGCGGCCCGAATCGCTATGAATGCCATACTTGGTCACACGCGGAGCCGGCCCCACAGGCTTAGGGGTGGTCTCCTTCATCACTACTTGCCATCTATCCTTGCGCACCATCTGCCTCCATATTACAGACAAACCAGGAGGCTGCCCGGGGGTGAGCTAGCCCGTCACGTCTAGTGTAGCACATGTCCATGCCGAGTCTATCACGAAAAGTCCACGGGTGGCGGCCCTGCCGCGCGCGGCCGGGGGCACGCCAGGTGAGGACATATCGCCCAGGCTGGGCGGACTTGGTGCCAGCTAGTCTATCTGAGGTATCTACCTGATCTGTGCGGGCCAGGTGCATGCCCGGCTAGGCCCAGGCCGGCCTGTGCCTAATAATGTGGGAAACATAGGGCAAATCAGCGTACAAATCCTCATCACTAATGTGCAAACCAAAGGGGATGTTAAGGGCCTTGCGCAGCATCTTGGTGACGGCGCCGTCGAGTCGTTGCTCCAGCTCCTGCGTCAGTGTCCACGTCTCGGCGCCGTAGGTCAGGATCGACAGAATGACGACCTTGAAGAGGTCACGCTTGACGATCCGGGGTAGGGCGGGGTTGCTCCACCAGCGGTGGTGGTCATGGAGCTTGCGCCCACGCCATGCCGATCCGTGTCGTCATGCGATCGTCCTCGCAGTCGGGAAGCCAACTGCCGAGCAGCTTGAAGCGGCCTGAAGCAGGGTAGTTGACCTCGGCATCGTCTAAGAGGCGGAGTGTGGGTGGGGGCCCTGCCATGCCGAGGGCCAGGGCCTCCGTTTTGGGGCTGATTTCTAGACCAACCGCCCGAGCCTCCGGAGCGCCAGGCAGTCCAGCCAAAGTTGGGCAGACTCCGGCTTCTCGATGAGCGTGATGTCGTCGCGGCATAAATGAGGTCAGCTAGTAAATTCTGCTTGTTAGTCGGCCCCCCTTCCCCAAGCTCGTTCGTGATCGCTAGGCCAGGGGCACGGCCTGCAATGCTAGCAAAGCGGCTCGCCAGTATAATCCGGCGGTTACGGTTGAAACGCAGTATCGAAAAAGTTACGCACGCGACGTACAAGCAGCTAGTGACGACTCCAAAAGCAATACGTACGGGGTTTAATTGGAAAAGGAGCTTTCCGGCTCCCAGCCCAACCCACTCGCCATCGTCCTTGCCGGCCCAGTCGACTGGGCCCGCAAACCCACCGCCAGCAAACCCATCGCCAAGCGCCTCGCCAGAGCCCAAGAAATTCTGCTACGAAACATGCAAATGGCGACAGTACCTGGACACGCAAGCTTTTCTTTCCGCAGCTTGCTGCGCCTGACCGACGCAGAATGCGCCGAGATAGTGCATTACTACGCACTGGAACACAAGCTCCGTGGGCCCGATGGGCCCATCCCCGCTGACCACTGACCAGGTGGAGGAGTTCCTCGTCCTGCCAGAATTCAACCATTGCCTCGCCATCATCTTCAGCTTCTTCAAGCTCACTGAAGGCGACCTCGTCGCTTGGCTCCGCAACCCAGCCCAGCTGCCTGCGCAGCCGGCAGCCACACCGGCTCCCTCCCTCTGCAATGATATGACATCCGAGCAGTGCTGGAGGAGTGCACGTGACCTGGCCGCTGGCCGAGAAGATGACATTGATGACCACAGCGCTCAATTAACACGGAGGAGGCCAAGGTCTCCAATACGGAAACCAAGGTCGCACACAACTAGTTACAACCTCAGCTCACGGCGCTGCAGACGTTCCACGTACGGCGCGCAGCTAGGCAATGATCTGAGGCGCATGCTGCACTCCTCTCCCGCCTCAACCAGGTGGAGGGGAAGTGCGGCGTGCTCATGAAGAAGCTTGAAGCCATCACCGCCCAAACCGAGGCCCTGGCCACACAGGCCCCCGAAAGATATAATAGCGGAGCAGACGGCCACCATCGCCGGCATCCCAGCCACCCCGGCAGGATATGCTGGCGACCTCCCGCCACTCTCCTATGCGGACCTGCTGCGGTCAGCGACCGCCTCAACCACCGACGCCATCGCCAGACCAACCAACTGGAGGCCACCGACCGCACTCGCCGCAAGTGCATGCCGAGTGGTGTTGCGTCGTTTCCCCCAGAAGCCAGGTGAGACGTCAACCTCCCTTGCCTACGAGCTCAAGGACCAGCTCCTTACCCTCATGGGCCTGGTGAGTGAGGTAGAACTGCGTTGGTGCCACCGCCTTCCCCACTCACGGGACAAGGCGGCTCCCCCGCCACCTTGAGTACGTCCTGCTCACCTTTCCCACCCGTGAGGACAAGCAGTGACTCCTCTCTCGTCGCAAGAAGTTGCACGACCTCGCCTGGACGCTGGACGACGACCTGACCCCCGCTCAGAAGCACCAGCGACGCGACCTGTGGCCGGACGGAATACCTCCGCCGCAAGCAGGACCCCCAGAAGCCCAAGGTGTACTGGAGGGGCGGCAAGATGTGGACGCCCCCCGCTGCGGGCTAGAATAGCTTGCATAATAGCCCTACCTTGTATCCATGGTAGTCACTGCCGCTATGGCAGCCATGCTTAGAATGTTGCTCACGCACGGTACACAACCAGCCACAGCCTTAGCTTAGTCTTTGTACAGCCATGCTACGTCATGGCTTCGATCAGATTACTTGCCCACGCTCCTTGCTATGATATGCTCACATGGGTCTTATTGCACCCACAGTTTGCCGGATCGTTAGCATGTCTTTTAGCTAGCGCGCCCGAATGCAGCTGTGGCATGCCTTTGGCATGAAGGAGACTGGGGGTCTCTGCCCTTTCGATCTCCTGTTGTGCACACACAGGGATTAAAAGCAAGTCGGTGCTCCGTGACTCGATCCCCAACGGGAGCACGAGTTTAATTAATTAATTAATTAGTTCGAATGTTTGCCTAGCTAGGTGCCGACATACCTAGTCACGCGTGCTCCACTAACATACGCACGGTACACCGCTAGCCATAGCCTTATTCTGATAGCCTTAGCCTATTTTCCTTGTACAGCCATGCTACGTCCTGGCTATGCCCAGATTACTTGCCCACGCTCCTTGTTATGACATGCTCACGTACATGCATGGGTCTTATTGCACCCACAGATCCTGCCGGATCGTATAGCGTGTCCGATTGCAGCTGTGGCATGCCTTTGGCCGATGAAGGAGAAAGGGGGTCTCTGCCCTTTCTTCTGCTGTGCACACACAGGGATTAAAAGCACTTCGGTGCTCCGTGACTCCCCAACGGGCGCACTCGAGTTTAATTAATTAATTAATTAATGCATGAAGGCATGCCAACACTCGGAGGCCCAACGGCCAGCCCGGGTGGAATTCCACAACAAGGAAAACAAAATGCAGGCTTTGTAGGCACCCTGAGCATGGATGATCGAGTATATAAGTGAGATCAATGGCTGTTCCTGGCTGGCCGCGCATGGCCGGCGGTCCAATTAGTTTTGACTTTTTCCTCTTCTATTGGCTGGGGGCGTTGTTTAAGTCGGAAGTTAAGGGGAAAATAATCCTGGTTCCATATCGCGGGGGCCGCTAGCACGTGCACCCGTTGGGGAGACACAGAGTATTAACCTCGATGAATGGATGGATGAGCAAGTATAATCCTACCGGACTACCGGTTCTATTGTATCAATCTAATGCCTGGACTAACAAACCAAGGGACATGCCATGTAACAGCTAGTGCAAAGCCCTAGCGGCCGGGTCACGCCGCTAGCCGGTTCTAGGTGGTATTGTTGAGGCAGGGTTTCTCAATTTTAGCCATCTGGGGATCACTTGAATGGTTTGCTCTCAAATTTGCTGCGATGTGAGCGTGGTGTTTAGTAACCTTGGAACAAACTGAAACATGTGGGACGAGTATAATGCCACTGCTTATTACTGGTGTCAGAGTGAATGCCTCGAAACTTAAGCCTGGGACTTAATGATTCGGCGTGGATTTTGTGGAGGTGACAAATAATGTGGGCCAATTAATGTCCATGACTAGGACTAGGGAACTCTCCCCCAAATTCTCCGTCTGCATGATGCCACCCTCGGCATGGGGAGTGCCATGCGCCTGCGGATTCTTGTCTTGAGAATCAGCTGTATGCTCGTTGAGAGCATGCCAGCACGGGCATCGTGCAGCTCCATATATTCAGCATTTGCAAAGCTCGATAATATGTGATCAAGGGTCTGTTGCACCGGGTCAGTCCCCCAAAGGCCTAGCGTTGTGTCTATGATAGTATTAATAGTCCTCACTCCTTTCTGTCAGTTGCTAGAGGAATGCGGAAAACGTGTGATACTCGCCAGCATGGATCCGCTGCCGTGCTGGGAAAATTCAGTTTTCGGAGCTGCCGTGCTCGCCAGCGTACTTCAATATAAAATACTGTGTAGGAAACTTGTCCGAGCTATCATGGACTTTCCAACCAGGATATTAAGCCCAGACCGTCGGTTTGGTTTGGTGGTCTGGTGGGTGGTGAGCGTAAAAATGCGATTAATTCAGGGAGGGATCGTAGAAACAGAGCCGGTGCATTCATTTGCCCAAATGCACAGGGTCCGCTTGCCAGCGATGCATTTGTCTGGAGGTTGGTTGCAGTTTTCACTAGGCATGACGTCTAAACTTTTCTGGTCGTTACGCAGGCCTAAACAACCGCTGCAGGAGATGCATGAAACCGTTTTTCGCCGAGCTTTGGCATTTATCGGAATGGTGGTCGGTGGAATGTAGACTTCAGAAAACTTCAGTACCGACACGATTATTTTGTCCGACCTGAGCAGTGAGCAGTGAGCGGCAGCGTCCTCCAACACGTACAGGAGCAGGCTGACTGCGTGAGTCACCCGTCGACGTCGGCCGTCGAGGCGTCGACGCGGTAGGTACCGGTATACCACGGTGACAGATGAGGCAGATATTTCCAGATGGCGCAATTGGCTCGCAGATGGCGCAGCACGTGTGACGTGCGCAATGCTGTGCATGTACGTGGTTGTCAGTCTGGCTTTAGGTAAGATTATAGGAAGCACAGGATGGGTAATTAGTAGTAATTGCATCAGACGGGACGTTCAGAAGCGTCAGATAAGTAGTAATGAAAAGCTTACAGGTGTACGTAACTTGCTAGCTGCGTGACGAAGGCTGTATCATCACAGGCTTTCCGAGAAGCCATTGTTTGTACTTGTGCATGCGCAATAAACTACTTATCGGTTTCCACAGACGGATAGATATAGGGAATTTGGCCTCTAGGTGTTTGAGCTCGCCCTAACGGTTGCCCACTGACGGCCAACTTAATATGAGTTCTGTCGGGGTTCACCCGCAAGCTTTTAGCCTTTTATCCATCCCCCCCCCTGCCGGAGAGGTTTTCGAGCGTCGCGGGAATTCGGCACTCCTGCCGCCAGCGTTGCGACGAGGGGCTTTACTACCACGGAATACTCTCAACGGGCGTCGTTCCCGGCATTTTCGGATTGCCAAGGCACCCTTAGAGGCCACTGCTCGGCGCGTTACCTCAAATGCGTTAAAATGTACGCACAAGTTGGTATCAATCTGGGGAGGATGTAACTGTATATATCATGCCATTCTCACATCCGTAATTTATCATTCTCAATGAATATATATCATGCAGGCTCACTTTGCTCGTCACCTAAGAAATAGGTATAATGGAAAGAGGAACGCATCATAGCACTTTTCATTGCAGCAAGGCATCACGTTGTAGAAGGATGCCGACCGTGTTCAGAACGCGGGATGATGCAGCATGCTCAGTCATTTGTTTGTAACTGTTGATCATGGAGTGCGTTTCTAATCTCTTGCGACTACTGTCTGGTTTCATGTGTTCCCTCGGTACCTTCCACTTTCCAGCGCGTCCGGGGGAGACGCCGCCGATCGTCCCCAAGCTGATCGATTTTCTGGACGACACAATCAACCTGCTGGCGCCGCGGAGCAGTAGCCTCAACGGTCAGGACCCGCTCCAGGGGAACTTTGCGCCCGTCACCGAAGAGCTCCACAAGCCCAACCTGCGCGTCATCTCGGGGGAACTTCCCGCGGACTTGAATGGGTAAACCCAGAATACCCTAAACCCTAGAGTCCACAGGACGTCTAGAACTTGTTTCCTCGCCCAGCTGGCTGACAACTGCTTATGAAAACATGTCATTGACCGGTCGGTGTGCCATGTCAGCTGCACCATGGGGATGACGTCAGCTTGCTCCGCAAAGCAATGGTTATTTTCTGCCGCTCTGGGACTTGCTTGGCTGGCCAAAGGGTGAGCTGATTGCAACGAGCTGAAATGTGGCAAGGGGCAAAGCCAACTAGTAAACATTGCGACAACTGTTCATCTCTACTGTAGCTGTCATAGATGTGCCACCCAGCCAAACCCGGCTTTCGCATTTCACCCCCACCAGTCCCACGTTGAGTTGTCCTCCTCATTCCCCCCCCCTGTGTTACCAATCATCCCCCCCCCCCCCCCCCCCCCAACCACCAGTTCAACCCACTTTCTCCATGGTTGATATTTCTGTCCCTCTCGTCAAGCTGTTGACGCCTGCACAGAGCCCGGCAAAGAGCTCCCTGCGTATGCCTGTCATGCGGCTATTTGAAATGCTGTCGCATGCTCCCATGTCCTGCAGGGCATTCATCCGAAATGGGCCCAACCCAAAGCTGAAACCGACCAACGGCTACCTCTGGTGCGTCATGCGTGTACACCAGCGCGCGGATGAGCATGTTTTCTGAGTAACGGAGCTTGTTTGACTGCGCTTTCTGGGCGACCGTCAAAGCCAAGCAGTCACATACTATGTAGCCCCGTATAGCGGTTATACAGCGTTATGCACTTGGATGTTGAGAATGTTTGTATGTTGGGACTGGCGAAGGGTGGTGTGGGGGACGTTGAGCAGAATTAGGGATGCTTGCCAGAAAGGTATGCGAGAGCCCTACTACTCAGACGTCTGACTATGATGTAGTATGTCACAACGTCCAACAGTAGCTGTGACGCGGTATGGCACAACGTCCAACAGTAGCCATGACGTAGTATGGCACAACGTCCAACAGTAGCCATGACGTAGTATGGCACAACGTCCAACAGTAGCCATGACGTAGCATGGCACAACGTCCAACAGTAGCCATGACGTAGTATGGCATAGTGTCCAACAGGAGCTGCTGTACTACCCTGGAGGCATCGCTTTCATACCTATGCATGCCTTGGTAGTGCGCGGCCAGCTTCAGGATGGATGCCCTGCCTGACTTCTGTCCCACGATGAGCTCAGGGCTCAAGCTTGAACAGGCTTTGTCAGGTCTTTTGGCTTGTTCTTTGCGGCTCATCAGCCCAGGCCAAACGTTTCCAAACCTTGGTAGCATTTCATTCATTAGTAAAACAGCTGCTTGGTGTGCTCATGTCGCATGGCATCCTTAGTGTTGCGTGCTTAGAAGCAAGTGGGCACTAGAAATGAGAGGCCTGCTTCGCTTCTCTCTGATGCCTTTGCCCTGTTTCGTTCACTCACTGCTATTCATGGAACTAGAGGGTTGGCCCACGGACTGCCTGCCTGCCCATACATGGCAGTCCAGGAACGCTAGCTGTTTGGATGGTGGCAATCGGCCATGGCAATGTGGAATGGCAATGGTGCACCGATGCACGCGCTTGTGAAACGGAGGGCTGGTTGCGTGTGGGCTATGGGCTACGGAGCCACTTGGTGTATGATTTGTCATCTGCCTGCGGTCCACAACTGGTCGGGAGCGGTTTGCAGACAAACCGCTTTGCCGGGCAGCCACACGAATGTCACTATAGCAATGCCAGCTACAACGATGCTGTTGCTGTAGGAGGCAGCCGCTGGTGGCATGGTTGAATGAAACTTTCTCCTCATGACTTCTAACCTGGCTACTGATTTTTCCTGCGTTTGTATTCGGTGGAACTGGTGGCACCCTTGTGCGATTCCCGGCATCCTGCGGTTGTGAACCCACCGGCTTGGTCCGTTGGGATGACCGCGATTACGGCCACATGGTGAATTCCCGGCGCTGCGCGGGAGGACCCTGGGCGACTCCGGACAATGGGCGCGTTCTGAACTCTGTAATGGGCCCATATCGCTGGGACTTGGCGCATGGCGCTTGACGTTTGGGTACCTCTGGCGACGTGCCGTGCTGGCGACTGGCGATGGCGCATGCTTGCGGTGCTACTTGCTTTTGCGGGGGGCGCAATTGCCGCTGGCGTTGGCCAGGATTGATGGGGACGGGTGCGTACTGGCACCCTTTTTCTGCAAATAAGCAGTTACAAGCTAACTGATTGAGCCCAACGTGGGTGCACTGACAGCCACATGGTCACCGTGCGGTCCATAACCAACTTGGATCATGTCCTGCTGATCGTTGGCATTTGTGCACTCCCTTACTTGACAGAACCCCTCATTTTGGAATGCATGCTCTCACGCTCGAACATGTTGATTGTTCACACGGGATCAAACGCATAATTGAGTACATCATCCCTCAAGTTCCCGGGCTATGCTCTCTGCACTTAGTTATATCTGGCCATGCCCTTAGCTATATGTCGTCCTGTAAATGCTGTTCAAGTAAGTGAGCTGCTTTACTTCTTCTCCCGTTAACGTCTGTTCGGGCTAGAGGGCCAGGGGTGAGGTACGAGGTGGCCACCCTGAGCCCGCCGACACCAGCCCGTAGATGTAAATGCCCTCTCATCCTTAAGGTGTGACGAGTCGCTTGATTCACTCTTGTCTGCCGCATTTAATATGCTCGGTTGACTGCTAACGTGAAAGCCTCTAGTGGTGCCATATTTTTTTTCCCGTTCGCCAGCATGCTGCACGCTGTGCGGGTCAAGGGTGGGAAGGCCACATACAGCAACCACCTGATCCAAACCAACCGGGTGCTGGGGGAGTTGCAGGCGGGACGTGCATTCAACGTCAAGGTGAGGAACAGATGCTTTGCTCGTACTTGGTTGTGGGTGCCTGTGATTTCTTGAATTTATAGCCTGTCTGCTCTCGATTTTCTAGGCGCGTTTTAGCGCGCGTAATTAAATGGTTGTGGGTAGAACTGGGGGGGGGGGGCGGGGGGGGGGGGGGGAAAGAAGGGGGGGAGGCCAGCAGGGAAGGGGATGGCCCCTTCATACAGGGTGATCACCCGTGTTGGTCTATCCTATACACCGGGTATGGCAGTATGGACCAGCGTGGATGATCAATGCGCAGGGTGGCTTACCCTGGTGCTTTTCCCACACCATGATGTCGTGCCGCTGCCGTACTTGCGGGTGTGCTGGTTTCTGGTTAATCAGTTCTGGTTAATGAATTGTTTTATAGTTAACCAATTTCTGGATCGTTTGTTTCTGTTGAGTGGATGTCTGGCACCCCCCTGGGGACAGGTGGGCGATATGTTCGGTGTTCCTGGCCTTCTGCGTGTGATGCTCGACAAGTGGCGGCGCCACATCGGCCTTGTGGACCCTGAGAGCAGCCAGAATGGTGTGTGCGGCAGCAGGCATGTAGACGTGCTTCTTGTGACAGAGTCGACCAATAGTGTTGATGTCAGGAGGTGTGCGGAGTGCTGACTGCTATCGTTGTTGTGAAATGCTGTAATGTGGTCAGAGTTTGGGTTGCCTGTTTATGGAAAGTGCTTAGGCAAAGCCTGTCTGGGTGGGCATGACGCTTGCCGTAGCATGTGACTGGGAAGCTGTGATTGTGGTTGTGCATGAGTGCTGGGGGGGGAGGGGGCGAGAAGGAAGGAGACCTAGGATTGCGTGGTGAGGGAATGGGTGCGCATGGGCATGTTTGCAAGGGAATGGGTGTGCTTGTTGGCATGTTTGCAAGCTATGGCCACCCTGTTCAGTGGATCGTGGTTACCAAACTGGAGTCGGTTGTGGTTACCCTGGCTGGCATACCAATCATAATTAAAAAGTCATGACCGTTTGACTAAGGTCAGGTCTTGTTACCGTTTCCCCTCATCTCCCGTTTTTCCCTCTACCCTTTGGCCGCTCGCCCCTGTCTCCCCCCCCCCATCACCTTTCCACTCCAGGCAACATCTCCATCGTGTTTCATGCCGGCCAGCTAATGGCACTGAATGAGAACGACTTACCATGTGAGTACGAGATGTGAAAACAAAAATGACCTCACATGTGAGTTGGTACACAAGCGAAGCGGGGCAAGGCTAGGTTGGGCTCGGCTAGCGTAGGCTAGGCGGTGTTGGCCTAGGCTAGGCGGTCTTTGGATGATGCTTGGCGGCGTTGCGTGAAGCTAGGTGGTGTTGGGCTCTTGGGCTAGGCGACGCGCGTTGAGGCTGGACAGGCCATGCTGGCTGTGTGATGAGGGCTAGGCTGGTTAGGCAGGCAAAACTCATCCACAACGGCCAGGCAGCTTACAGTCCCATGACGTGTTTCGGGCTTGCACGTAAGAGCAGGGTCAAACATGACTTTATTTAGCGTGACGAAATCTTCTTTGCCTGTCTCAGGGGAATGTTGTTTTGTCCATCGTCCGCTGTGCAAGACGCCAAGGAGGATTTATAAATGCATCGACTGATCTCATATTTTTCCGTCGACCCGGTGTGAGCCTACTCTTAGGACAGCTGCCGCTTGCAAGTCGTGGCTAATGCAACGCAACCATGGGCCTTTTTTTACCAATGGGAGCTAGGGGAGTAGTTGCTACAAAAGCAACATGCCTTGTAGCCCATCTAGGCCAATTTTCTGTCACTTTTGGTCATCACTCGTGCCTATTGTCCTTGCCCCCATCTTTGGCAGACACCATGAAACTTGTGGCACGATTGGTCATCACTCGCGCCTATTGTCCTTGCCCCCATCTTTGGCAGACACCATGAAACTTGTGGCACGATTGGTCATCACTCGTGCCTATTGTCCTTGGCCCCATCTTTGGCAGACACCATGAAACTTGTGGCACTTTTGGTCATCACTCGTGCCTATTGTCCTTGCCCCCATCTTTGGCAGACACCATGAAACTTGTGGCACTTTTGGTCATCACTCGCGCCTATTGTCCTTGCCCCCATCTTTGGCAGACACCATGAAACTTGTGGCACGATTGGTCATCACTCGTGCCTATTGTCCTTGCCCCCATCTTTGGCAGACACCATGAAACTTGTGGCACGATTGGTCATCACTCGTGCCTATTGTCCTTGCCCCCATCTTTGGCAGACACCATGAAACTTGTGGCACGATTGGTCATCACTCGTGCCTATTGTCCTTGCCCCCATCTTTGGCAGACACCATGAAACTTGTGTCACGATTGGTCATCACTCGCGCCTATTGTCCTTGCCCCCATCTTTGGCAGACACCATGACACTTGTGTCACGATTGGTCATCACTCGTGCCTATTGTCCTTGGCCCCATCTTTGGCAGACACCATGAAACTTGTGGCACTTTTGGTCATCACTCGTGCCTATTGTCCTTGCCCCCATCTTTGGCAGACACCATGACACTTGTGTCACGATGGGTCATCACTCGTGCCTATTGTCCTTGCCCCCATCTTTGGCAGACACCATGAAACTTGTGCCACTTTTGGTCATCACTCGTGCCTATTGTCCTTGCCCCCATCTTTGGCAGACACCATGAAACTTGTGGCACTTTTGGTCATCACTCGCGCCTATTGTCCTTGCCCCCATCTTTGGCAGACACCATGAAACTTGTGGCACGATTGGTCATCACTCGTGCCTATTGTCCTTGCCCCCATCTTTGGCAGACACCATGAAACTTGTGGCACGATTGGTCATCACTCGTGCCTATTGTCCTTGCCCCCATCTTTGGCAGACACCATGAAACTTGTGGCACGATTGGTCATCACTCGTGCCTATTGTCCTTGCCCCCATCTTTGGCAGACACCATGAAACTTGTGCACGATGGGTCATCACTCGTGCCTATTGTCCTTGCCCCCATCTTTGGCAGACACCATGAAACTTGTGGCACGATTGGTCATCACTCGTGCCTATTGTCCTTGCCCCCATCTTTGGCAGACACCATGAAACTTGTGTCACGATTGGTCATCACTCGTGCCTATTGTCCTTGCCCCCATCTTTGGCAGACACCATGAAACTTGTGGCACGATTGGTCATCACTCGTGCCTATTGTCCTTGCCCCCATCTTTGGCAGACACCATGAAACTTGTGGCACTTTTGGTCATCACTCGTGCCTATTGTCCTTGCCCCCATCTTTGGCAGACACCATGAAACTTGTGGCACGATTGGTCATCACTCGTGCCTATTGTCCTTGCCCCCATCTTTGGCAGACACCATGAAACTTGTGGCACTTTTGGTCATCACTCGTGCCTATTGTCCTTGCCCCCATCTTTGGCAGACACCATGAAACTTGTGGCACTTTTGGTCATCACTCGCGCCTATTGTCCTTGCCCCCATCTTTGGCAGACACCATGAAACTTGTGGCACGATTGGTCATCACTCGTGCCTATTGTCCTTGCCCCCATCTTTGGCAGACACCATGAAACTTGTGGCACTTTTGGTCATCACTCGTGCCTATTGTCCTTGCCCCCATCTTTGGCAGACACCATGAAACTTGTGTCACGATTGGTCATCACTCGTGCCTATTGTCCTTGCCCCCATCTTTGGCAGACACCATGAAACTTGTGGCACGATTGGTCATCACTCGTGCCTATTGTCCTTGCCCCCATCTTTGGCAGACACCATGAAACTTGTGGCACGATGGTCATCACTCGTGCCTATTGTCCTTGCCCCCATCTTTGGCAGACACCATGAAACTTGTGGCACGATTGGTCATCACTCGTGCCTATTGTCCTTGCCCCCATCTTTGGCAGACACCATGAAACTTGTGGCACGATTGGTCATCACTCGTGCCTATTGTCCTTGCCCCATCTTTGGCAGACACCATGAAACTTGTGGCACGATTGGTCATCACTCGTGCCTATTGTCCTTGCCCCCATCTTTGGCAGACACCATGAAACTTGTGGCACTTTTGGTCATCACTCGTGCCTATTGTCCTTGCCCCCATCTTTGGCAGACACCATGAAACTTGTGGCACGATTGGTCATCACTCGTGCCTATTGTCCTTGCCCCCATCTTTGGCAGACACCATGAAACTTGTGGCACGATTGGTCATCACTCGTGCCTATTGTCCTTGCCCCCATCTTTGGCAGACACCATGAAACTTGTGGCACGATTGGTCATCACTCGTGCCTATTGTCCTTGCCCCCATCTTTGGCAGACACCATGAAACTTGTGGCACGATTGGTCATCACTCGTGCCTATTGTCCTTGCCCCCATCTTTGGCAGACACCATGAAACTTGTGGCACGATTGGTCATCACTCGTGCCTATTGTCCTTGCCCCCATCTTTGGCAGACACCATGAAACTTGTGGCACTTTTGGTCATCACTCGTGCCTATTGTCCTTGCCCCCATCTTTGGCAGACACCATGAAACTTGTGTCACGATTGGTCATCACTCGTGCCTATTGTCCTTGCCCCCATCTTTGGCAGACACCATGAAACTTGTGGCACGATTGGTCATCACTCGTGCCTATTGTCCTTGCCCCCATCTTTGGCAGACACCATGAAACTTGTGGCACGATTGGTCATCACTCGTGCCTATTGTCCTTGCCCCCATCTTTGGCAGACACCATGAAACTTGTGGCACGATTGGTCATCACTCGTGCCTATTGTCCTTGCCCCCATCTTTGGCAGACACCATGAAACTTGTGGCACGATTGGTCATCACTCGTGCCTATTGTCCTTGCCCCCATCTTTGGCAGACACCATGAAACTTGTGGCACGATTGGTCATCACTCGTGCCTATTGTCCTTGCCCCCATCTTTGGCAGACACCATGAAACTTGTGGCACGATTGGTCATCACTCGTGCCTATTGTCCTTGCCCCCATCTTTGGCAGACACCATGAAACTTGTGGCACGATTGGTCATCACTCGTGCCTATTGTCCTTGCCCCCATCTTTGGCAGACACCATGAAACTTGTGGCACGATTGGTCATCACTCGTGCCTATTGTCCTTGCCCCCATCTTTGGCAGACACCATGAAACTTGTGGCACGATTGGTCATCACTCGTGCCTATTGTCCTTGCCCCCATCTTTGGCAGACACCATGAAACTTGTGGCACTTTTGGTCATCACTCGTGCCTATTGTCCTTGCCCCCATCTTTGGCAGACACCATGAAACTTGTGGCACGATTGGTCATCACTCGTGCCTATTGTCCTTGCCCCCATCTTTGGCAGACACCATGAAACTTGTGGCACGATTGGTCATCACTCGTGCCTATTGTCCTTGCCCCCATCTTTGGCAGACACCATGAAACTTGTGTCACGATTGGTCATCACTCGTGCCTATTGTCCTTGCCCCCATCTTTGGCAGACACCATGAAACTTGTGTCACGATTGGTCATCACTCGTGCCTATTGTCCTTGCCCCCATCTTTGGCAGACACCATGAAACTTGTGGCACGATTGGTCATCACTCGTGCCTATTGTCCTTGCCCCCATCTTTGGCAGACACCATGAAACTTGTGGCACGATTGGTCATCACTCGTGCCTATTGTCCTTGCCCCCATCTTTGGCAGACACCATGAAACTTGTGGCACGATTGGTCATCACTCGTGCCTATTGTCCTTGCCCCCATCTTTGGCAGACACCATGAAACTTGTGGCACGATTGGTCATCACTCGTGCCTATTGTCCTTGCCCCCATCTTTGGCAGACACCATGAAACTTGTGGCACGATTGGTCATCACTCGTGCCTATTGTCCTTGCCCCCATCTTTGGCAGACACCATGAAACTTGTGGCACGATTGGTCATCACTCGTGCCTATTGTCCTTGCCCCCATCTTTGGCAGACACCATGAAACTTGTGGCACGATTGGTCATCACTCGTGCCTATTGTCCTTGCCCCCATCTTTGGCAGACACCATGAAACTTGTGTCACGATTGGTCATCACTCGTGCCTATTGTCCTTGCCCCCATCTTTGGCAGACACCATGAAACTTGTGGCACGATTGGTCATCACTCGTGCCTATTGTCCTTGCCCCCATCTTTGGCAGACACCATGAAACTTGTGGCACGATTGGTCATCACTCGTGCCTATTGTCCTTGCCCCCATCTTTGGCAGACACCATGAAACTTGTGGCACGATGGTCATCACTCGTGCCTATTGTCCTTGCCCCCATCTTTGGCAGACACCATGAAACTTGTGGCACGATTGGTCATCACTCGTGCCTATTGTCCTTGCCCCCATCTTTGGCAGACATCATCGAGCTGCACAACAACGGTTCCCTGCGCACTGTCGGGCTGGAGAGGTTCCAGGGCCGGCTCACGCATAGCTTCACCGCGCATCCAAAGATAGACCCGCAGACAGGTGCCCACACCAATGCCCGTTAATACGTATCGCATTTTTATACCTGTTGCTGGAGTGGAAGAATCTTGTTGCATTCAAAATACGACCCTCAGACAGGTACCTGTTACTGTACTGGTCACTATTTGTAAGTGTACATGTTACAGTTGTGGAAGAACCCTGTCAGACCCTTGGATGATATCTGTCACCGCTGGGTTATTCCGGCGTATGCCCCATGTTGGTGGTCCCATGAGCACTTACCGCCTACTCAATAGAGACACGCTAGAAGCTGCATAATCTATTATTAGCCCTTGCTGGATGCGGAGCATTGCAAGACAAGCCATACCTGTACCTGTCCAATTTCTAGATTCGCTCATCCAGCCACTGATGTTCCCAGGCGGCGTGGCAATTAGTAACCGTGATCAACCATGGTCAACCGTGATGAACCATGGTCAGCCATAATGAAACATCATGAAAAGTTCATCATCAATCAAATTTGAGCCATCCTTCAATCCCAACGGTGCGTCCTTCGTCCGAATTGTTGCCCCTCCGGGTCTTCCTGCCCACATGGATCTCCTTTCCCTTCTCCCAGGCGACATGGCTTCATCAGCGCTTCGAATAAACCATGATTTCACCCCGGCGATCTTACCCGTGCCTGCCCGTGCCTGCCCATGCCTGCCCATGCCTGCCCATGCCTGCCCATGCCTGCCCATGCCTGCCCATGCCTGCCCCTGCCTGCCCCTGCCTGCCCGTGCCTGCCCCTGCCTGCCCATGCCTGCCCATGCCTGCCCATGCCTGCCCATGCCTGCCCATGCCTGCCCCTGCCTGCCCCTGCCTGCCCCTGCCTGCCCCTGCCTGCCCGTGCCTGCCCATGCCTGCCCATGCCTGCCCATGCCTGCCCATGCCTGCCCATGCCTGCCCATGCCTGCCCATGCCTGCCCATGCCTGCCCATGCCTGCCCATGCCTGCCCATGCCTGCCCATGCCTGCCCATGCCTGCCCATGCCTGCCCATGCCTGCCCATGCCTGCCCATGCCTGCCCATGCCTGCCCATGCCTGCCCATGCCTGCCCGCGGTGCCCCATCGTCCCACTTTCTTATCCCCCCATTTCCAAGCAAGATGCTTATCATCAACACCGCCCTATCAACCCCTGTTTCGCCACTTCCTACTTCTTACTTCCTACTTCCTACTTCCTATTTCCTACTTCCTACTTCCTACTTCCTACTTCCTACTTCCTACTTCCTACTTCCTACTTCCTACTTCCTACTTCCTACTTCCTACTTCCTACTTCCTACTTCCTACTTCCTACTTCCTACTTCCTACTTCCTACTTCCTACTTCCTACTTCCTGCAGATATGTTCGTTTTCCGAGATGTTTGTTACACCTCATTCTATCATCCCCAGGTGTGGTCAACCAAGTTCGTACGCCCACGCGGAAGCCCTTTTCGTGATCCAAACTACAACTTAAACCATCCTGTGATCCCCTTTTGGGCCCCCGTCCTATCCCCCTGCTACACCCCCAGGCGAGATGTTCATCATCGGCTACGACATGGAGAAGGCACCGTACCTCCACTACAGCGTGATCAACGCGGACGGCCGCCTGCGGCACTCGGTGCCCATCACCCTGCCGCGGCCCGTGGTCATGCATGACTTTGGCATCACAGAGAGATATGCGCTCTTCCTCGATCTGCCCTTCACGTTCTCGCTCGCGGTGCGTGGATGCAAATATCTCATTGTCTCCTTGATGATAATTTAGAGGGTGATGGTAAAGTCGATTGGGTTGGGATACGTGAGGGGGTGTTGATGGCACGTCCTCGCTCGCGGTGTGTGGATAAAAAAATATTGATGCCTCCTTGGTATTCGTAGGGGTGTGGTGCTGAAATCAAGGTTGGGAACATAGGGGGGATTTTGATGGCATGTTCGCGCTCTCGGTGCGTGGACTTAGTATGTACATAGTGTGTTACGAAATTGTTTGCACATGCAAAATTGAGGGATTTAATAGCACTTTTCGGGCAGTTTGATATACGAAGCGTGAGCAGCCTTACAAGAGTAATTCCTAGTATAACTTATCAATCTCTATCTCAACGAAAGCAATGCCAGGACTCTGACAAAATATCATGGACCCTACCTGCGACCAACCTGACGCCCAGTTGATGGATTAAACAAAAGAAATTTCTTGATGCTTGTTTGGCTTTCTCCTAGTTTGCCTGCACAGGACATAGAACACATGCTTACCTGCCCATCCAGAGGTGCAGGGAACCCTATTTTGCACGAGATCATTTGTCTCCGTTCACATGTCCTTTTATCCTGCCTTTGCACTAACCTTGCAGGGCATGGTCGGCCCGCTGCCGTTCCAATAGCCCACGTCACCTTGTCCCGCGTCCTTGGCAGCCTCGCTCCCTTTTCATCAGTTTCTACATGCCCCTCCATCATGCCATGTTTCGTCCAGGACATGGTCAAGAACGGCAAGCTGCCCATCCAGTGGCAGCCGCAGCACGGCGCGCGGCTGGGCGTGCTGCCGCGGTATGCGGCCGATGACTCACAGATCAAGTGGATCCCCTTCCCAACTAAGTACTTGTTCCACGTGGGTGAGTGGTGGGATGGTGGATGGACCAATGGTGAATGGGCCAAGAATCTAGCCCTTCTCTGCAGCTGCTGTATGGCTCAAATAGCTGTGAAAGGCTCTCCGCTTCACTACGTGCATCCTGTTCCTCACCGAGCACATTTTCCACATGGTCGAGTTGTGGAATCAGCCCTTGCACTGTAGCAACACGTTCACAATCCACCCCCCTCTAAAAAGGGTCGCCTGGCAAAGCTGTAGTATGCTGTACTAGACCGATTGGTCACTATACTGGTCACTACGGTGCTTGGGCGGTTGCCTCTCAAAGTTGTAGAGCTGTGGTACAACATGACCCTTCGCCTATAGGACTCGCTCATCGAGTGGATCCCGCACGCGTCTTCTAAGTATAGATTCTTGTTTTTGCGGGACGCGTTCATGCGGGGGTAACCTGACCTCGTGGGAGCAGCTCACGCCGAGACGCTCAATTTATCATCTGCTAGAACTTGGGTTGAGGGTGGTCCTCACAAAGCTTGGTATCATGGTCATGGTCACTGTCATGGTCACTGTCATGGTCACTGTCATGGTCACTGTCATGGTCACTGTCATGGTCACTGTCATGGTCACTGTCATGGTCACTGTCATGGTCACTGTCATGGTCACTATAATGGTTACTATAATGGTCACCATCAGACGAGGGGTGGTCCTCACGAAGCCTAGTGAAGCATGGCATGCCTCTGGGGTGCTGTGTTTGCTTGTGTGTGACTGTGTTACGATGGCATCCCCCACGGCAGCCAACTCGTGGGAGGAGGGCGATGACATCATCAAGATCGTCGGGTACCCAACTCCTGAAATGGACCTTGCCAACGCTGACATCTCGCAGCCGCGCATGTGAGTGGGTGTAATGCTTTCGCAGCCGGGCATGTGAGTGGATGTGATGCTCTCGCAGCCGCACATGCGAGTGGGTGATGCTAGCACAGTTGCACATCTTTTGTGCGCATGTATCAGCTTCCCTGATCTCTCGAATACTTCTCTCTTTGCGTGATAAAATTTAAGATTGAAATTGCGATGACCAATGTCAGTGCTGCTGGGCTACATGCATTCATTTAGGGCCACCACTGCCGACCCTACCCCCCTGCTCCTCGATGCCGCAGATGACAGCATCATATTTGTAAACAATAGCGAGGCGTTTTTGTTTACTCGTGCGGCTGTACTGCATTAAACATGGTTTGCTGTGCTTTTGTGCAAAATTCAACACGTCTGCGCAGTGGTATGCCGTGAGATGCCTCGCATGTGCATGCACTGGTACTCAAAGTTGCTATGGAATGCCTCGCATGTGCATGCACTAGTACTCAAAGTTGCTGTGGAATGCCTCGCAGGTGCGTGCACTAGTACTCAAAGTTGCTATGGAATGCCTCGCAGGTGCGTGCTTTAGTACTCAAAGTTGCTATGGAATGCCTCGCATGTGCATGCACTAGTACTCAAAGTTGCTATGGAATGCCTCGCATGTGCATGCACTAGTACTCAAAGTTGCTATGGAATGGCTCGCATGTGCGTGCACTAGTACTCTTAAGTTGCTATGGAATGCCTCGCATAGCATATTGCAGGCTGGGATCATCTTTCCTTCCTTCCTGTATTTTCCTACATATAAACCAATGTCTCTGATGAATAGCGCGATGGTTGCCGTGTGAAGACAACTGGCGGGTTTGAGGGTAGAAAGGGGAAGGTTCCATCGCAACGCGCATAACGAGCATCCCATTCATTAGCATCACCCTCGCTGACACCCGGCAAGCTCGGGATCCCCTGAACGTGCTGCTCCTGGTCTGACCCACCTTGTGGCCCACAACCTTCCGCGCTTGATGTCATGTCATCGTGACCTCCCTCCCTCCTCCCTGCCAGGGTGCTGTACACGGTCGAGCTGTCCACAGGGCGCGTGACGGAGCAGCAGCTATCGCCTGATCGCGCGGACATGCCAGCGATCAACCGCAGCAAGCTGGGCCGGTAAGGGGGCAGAAATATTGGTTATAAAATACTAATATTTGAACTTGTAGTAGGGAGTGGGGCAGGAGTGAAAAGGAGAGGCTGCAGCAAGCTTGGGAAGTAATGGAGCGGCAATTTAGGGAATTTTCGGGAAGTGAACTAAGGCAATAAGCAAGGATTTTGGTGGTTGACATGAGGGTTGGCAGGAGTGTTGGAAAGGTCACGTCAGACGAAAAGTAGAGGGAGCCGGGGCGGCATGCGAGGGATTGTGGGAGTGGCTGCAAGCTGGGGTGGGAAGGGCCAGCAGTATGGCTAGAAAATAATAGGCAGTAGTGGGCCATCGAGTGGCAAGTGTCAAGGGTTTTGCTTGAATGGCTTCAACCTGGGGCGGCAAGTGGCAGCAATCTTGGCCTGTCAACCGGTAAATAGCCTGGGGCAGCACGGTTCTCTCGCTCCAGCAGTGGAGCTATACTTGAGCGGCTAGACTGGCTGAAGGTGGCGGGAGTGGTGGAAGGTGGCGGGAGTGGCGGGAGTGGCGGGAGTGGCGGGAGTGGCGGGAGTGGCGGGAGTGGCGGCAGTGGCGGGAGTGGTGGGAGTGGCAGTTGGGTAACTCTAGAGCCCTAGCATCTGGCTCTAAGTTCCCCACGTCCGTCCGCAAGCCTTCCGCTAGCGTCCGCTAAGCCGCAGGCTACTATCCGGCGGTCCGATGTGGTCGACCGGTCTAAGGGCGGCGCCTAGGGCCAGCGCCGCCTAGGCCCCAGTCCCGGGCCCTTATCCGGGTCGGCAGGACATCTAGACTGTCACACGGTACGGCCAAGGATGGCTTTGCTGGCTAGGTCATAAGCCTATGGTTGGCCAGCTCCGACGTTAGCTCTCTGCGTTCTCAATGTTCCACGCTCAACGTGTACGCCTAGACCGACCGCCATAGATAAGCCGGTCGGAGGGGATATAACTTGTATTCATAAACGTCCCGATGGCTTCCGGCACACGGAGCCGCACAGGAGAACACGCGGAGAATGCGCCAAGTGGCGAGGCCGCAGGCTCCGTCCCGCCAATTTTCAGTGCGGACGAGGCCACGAGGCTTATGCAAACCCTCGTGGCAAAACCTGAACTGGCCAAGCAGTTTAAGCATTTGATGCTTGTTGCCGACGATGCTCTGAATCGCGGGCCTCTGAAACAAACGGAGGTGCCTGCTGATCTACCTGCCAACTATACGGCGGACGACGCAGCAGATTTTCTGGCTACACTCAAGCGTCTGCGCGATGGACGCGCGGACAAAGATTCGGAGCTGATTGGCAAGTTCCGTGCAGTATTCTGCAATACAACCAAGCACCCGAACATTGCCAACCTGTTTCGCATTGCTGACGACTAGAAGCAAACCTGGGAAGTTTTCTTCAACGGTCTGGACGCACACTTGTCGCGGTCTAAGGAAGAGGCCGACGAGCAAGCTTTCAGCGACTTCGAGGGCGGGCGGTCTAGGCGTACACGGTGAGCGTGGAAGATTGCGAACGCAGAGAGCTAACGTCGGAGCTGGCCAACCACAGGCTTATGACCTAGCCAGCAAAGCCATCTTTAGCCGTAACCGTGTGACAGTTCTAGCTGTCCGTACCGACCCGGATAAGGGCCCGGACTAGGGCCTAGGTGGCGCCGGGCCTAGGCGCCGCCCTTAGACCGGTCGACCGCATCGGACCGCCGGATAATAGCCGGCGGCTTAGCGGACGTTAGCGGAAGGCTTGCGGACGGACGTGGGGAACTTAGAGCCAGATGCTAGGGCTCTAGAGTTACCCAAGTGTGGCCGGAGTGGCGGGAGTGGCGGGAGTGGCTGGAGTGGCTGGAGTGGTTGGAGCGGCTGGAGTGGCTCCAATGGTGGAGTGGGCACCCATTAGCATCGTTTTGAGACGTGTGTTGTCATTGCCTACGAAGCAAAGCATCATCGTCGTCCCAAGCCTGGATGCATCCAGGGCCCACGCGTACCGAGCGGTTCCCGGTTATCCAGCGTAGCTTCATCATAATCATGCTGCCGAGAAATGTAATGCCTTTTTTTGCTCTTCTGGGCAATCCCACATCAGGGCTTTCCAACCACATTGTAGACTTGTTGTTAGTAAAGCAACGTTTAGATAAAGTCATTATTACTATGAGTATTCCTCTTATTCCATTCGTGTTTTGTTGTTTCGACACCACTTTGCTGCTCTTCCATGTCGAGTGCAGCCGCTCCCGCTACATTTACTCGGCTGTCTTTGAGCCAATCGGCTTCAAGATTGTGGGTGTGATGAAGATGGACATGGACCGCGCGCCAGGTGTCAATGTCCCATGCGTCGGTGACGCAGGGTCCGCCGCCGCGGCCGGCTGCGAGGTTGGACGGGTCATCTTCGGACCTGGCTGCAACAACTCGGAGGCCGCGTTTGTGCCCCGTGCGGGCGCGGAGGAGGAGGATGATGGCTACTTGGTGCTGTACATGCACAACGACAAGACCAAGTGAGCGGGCTAACTGCTTTTTCAAAACTAGATCTTTTATCATTTGTTTAGTGCATGTATGCATGCGTGTATATGGTGTGTGTGTGTTTGTGTGTGTCCCTGTGTGTGTGCTTTCTGTGTGGATGCACTCGCGGTTGTGGATGTTTCGTAAGCTTAAGTTAACGTGGCACACAGATACTTATCTACTGGAGCGGTGGTTGCACTCCAGCTGTCTGGGTTGGTTGGCGACAGGATGTGGCATGTGTCACCTACTATGGTCTTTTCAAGGTGTGCGTTGTGTATAATACCATGTCATTTTCATGTGCCTTCACTGGAGCTGACAGGGAAAGTGAAAGGCAGCAAAGTCAGATAAGGTGAAAGTAACCCAGGCTACGTTGTCATCTACTGGTACCGTAGTGGCCCTCATATGTGTACGCCTAATTATCGTACGAAGAGTTTTGGGAATTTTTGTTACGTGTACGTAGACTTTGTGGATATTTTTTTAACCCCTCATTGGTCCCATTTAAAGCCGAAAAATCGGCTGCAAAATGCTAAATTTGCAAACCACCCCACACCCAACCTACCAACATCCAAGGGCTGTCCTTGGGGGTCAAGCATGTCCATGAGTTGCCCTTCGGGGTGAGCTATCACAACCTAACATATCTGCAGGGTAGGCCATAGAAAACTACCGCCAAAGTTAGGGGGGTCGAGACGCGCGTTTTCATTTTTGGTAGAATGTGCATTTTGAATTATGTTATCAGACCTAGGCACCTACCACTTCAGGGATGATAAACAATTAGTTGCTGAACAGTTTGAGCCATTGGGGTCATCATTTGGGTGGGTATACCAGCAGTTACACCCAGTACAGCCCATAGGGGTACCGTTGGTAAAAAGCAACCAAGGGGGTAGGGGTGGGCATACTACCTACTAATACCTACTAATATGGCCCCCAACCATGCCATACAATACATTTCCCTTCCACAATGATGGGGAAACATAACTGCATCATCACACTGCCCTTACATGGCACCTATGTGCAGGTGCCACCTTGTCCATGCACGTAGGTAACGTGGTACGGATACCCTACGCAAGGCATACATTATAGGAGGCAGCCACCAACAAACTAGTGACGTTGAGCCTATTTCAGCCTGCCCTAGCAAGGATATACTAGGCCTAAGCTGCTATAGCTTGCCAGGTGATGGCCAGCACACCTGGTGGCACATGCTGTCAATGGGAAGCTTTTACTCACCAGTTACGTGCTTGATGATGCCACAGAGACCAGCCAACTGCCTCACAATCATGCAATATGTGTATGGGAAATGTATAACAAACATATATGGAGGTATTCAAACCCATACAGCATCTAAAACTTATCACCATCACACTGTGGCAGGTCAACTGACTGAGGGAAGCATCTAAGAAGGGTGTTTTAGAAAGGGGCCAGGCCAGGGTCAAGAACGAGCATGAATAATGCAAAAAGAATGTGCTACACAAGCTAGAACGTATATATAAATGTCAAACATCGATAGGAAAACGATGCTGAAGCTTTACCAGGCATGAATGGCGTTACCTTGGCCCAGGCGGTGGCCGCAAAATGGCGCATTTCGGCACACCAAAGTTGTGCAGCATGGTCGCTAGATTCGGCGATTTCTTGCCACCCTTGCACGTTTATGACTACTATGTATCATAATAAGTACAAAGAAACCAATATATCCTTTAAAATACGCCGTAAAGGTATTGCTGTCAACGTTTCTATCGTCCGGCCTGATCGCAGTTTTTTCCAGCAAGAACGCTGCCGACACCTATCAAATGGCATTCCCGCGAACCAAAAATTGGCCTGTAGCATCTTTAGGACGTATAAAATCAATTTTCTAAGTTTGGCCAGAAAATTCGAACGCAAACGTAAATGCCATGCGTGGGCGCAAGCCGCCATGGCCAGGTCGTCGTTTTCCGGAATGCACGTTTTACGTGAAAAAGTACCCTGACCCCTTGTACTTTGACCGGCCAGAACACCTCTATAACTTTGTCAGAAGTATGCGAACCCTAGTACCATGCTGTGAGGAAAATTATAAACTTTCGATCTTCTCAGCTAAACTTTTCCTAATTCTCAATAGTTTTCGCGCAATTTGGTCCCCCGCGGAGCAGCCGATGCATCGGCTGCAAGTCGATTTTTGGCGGAAAATCGGCTGCAAGACCAATGAGGGGTTAAACAGTACGTAGGTATATTGTCAGGGTATATACTCGAGGGGCCTCTCCAGGCGTACCCTCTGGGGGGCCCTAATATGGAGATTGACTACCTGAAGGAGATATCTTGGCTTGTACGAGGCCGGAAGGAGGGGATTTTCGGGCATGACGAAGGCGTGTCGTACATAATTATGTGTACTGATATAAGGGCCACTATGGTACTATTGAGTAGTTCTCAAAATGGATGAGGCAAGTTAGCCTGGACAATGTTCTTACTATGATTACTTCTTTTTTTCTTTTTTAGTGACCTGCGCGGCTCCGTGCTTTCCGCAGCTGCCAGTATCCCGTGTATGCAACCTGCACAAGGCCAGCAAGCAGTGCTTTCCCATGTCCACCCTGATGCCTCAACATGTTGCTCTCTCGGCCTTCGGGGTTTGGGGTAAGAATGTGTACACATGAGTATAAGCGGCATGAGACTTTGTCAGCCTATGAAACTTAGGGTTTCCTTGGGGGGGGTCCTGCAATATTCTCAGTTGCTTAACTTGTTGCAAGAATCACACTCTCTGAACGTTGCCTCCCCATCGCCATGGCTGGCTGCCTCCCATTGCAGCAAGTCCAAGTTTGTGGTCCTTGACGCCAAGACCATGTCGCCCACCCCCCTGGCGGAGGTGGAGCTGCCCCAGAGGGTGCCGTACGGGTTCCATGGAACCTTCTTGACCGAGGTAAGAGACTTATGCATACCTAGTACTTTCTCGCGTCACGGCATGTCCGGTAAATTGTGAATGAGACAACCAGCGCATATTGATGGTGTATGTTTGTGCTGATGTGAATTGCTTGTTAACATTATTATTAGTAATATGCAGTGATGCTACAACCGTCACGTGGGCCCTTGGCACCCTGTGTGGGGACAAGGGAGGAGGGGCCCCACAGGGGTTTGAGGGACAGAAAGCCCCCCACCCCTGGCAGAGGGGTGGGTGCCAGGGTGGCCAGGTGAGAGATGCCCATCTGCAGGGCGTAATGCCCCTCGCTTGTATTTCTACTACCTGTCAAAGGGTAAGGCTCCCTTCTAGTCAAGACTTGGATACTTGAGGATTTACTCTAGAAGTCAGAAGGCCTCTTGGTAGCTGAGAACACTCACAGACCCGCACGCAAGGCATACCTACTAGGGACTGGGCCCATATAGAATATTCAATGTCCTGTTCGTACAAATGGTCGAACACCTAACCAACCAATAGTAGGTAGTCAACCCTACCAGATTTAAGGCGCTGAAGAGGTCCCGTAGAAAATCATAATGCTCGAGCTACCATGGTCCGGATTCTCCCGATTTCTGGCCGGCGCTGGTTGTCTCTTTGATAATGAAGACCAATGGTGACCATGCCATCGTGGCCGACTTTCCTTGCAGGTGTGCAGATTCTCCTTCAGAAAGCGATCTCTGGAACTCTGAAGTATCACTCAATCTGGATGTAACAGTCACATTTCACTGTCACAGTGGGAATATAGGATGCCCCTTTTGATGTGCCTTTCAATTGTCTGTTTTTTTAATGGCCGTGGTGAAGGGATGGGTAGCCAAGTGGTTGCCACCCGACATGTAATGACATGAAATTGCTAACTGGTATCTGGCATGGCATCGTGTTCCATATCCTTTGTTCTTGCAATTCAGGATGAAATCATGGCGCAGAAGGTGCTCCTTCAAGCGTGAGCTGACTGTGCCTTTGGCCACTGACTCAAGCTAACAATGCGGTCTGAAGCTTGGATATGAGGCAGGCCCGTTTGGATTAATTAACTAATCAATCACATGCGGTCCTGTTGGGGAGACGCAGAGCGGTCAACCCTCAGATTCATGAAGTCTATATTATTCCATCTGACTCTGATGTCATCATGGTGAAAGAACACATGATGACGGTACAGACATTCATTGATTTGTGGTATCAGTTATTATAAAACGCAGTCACTCATCACGGTGGATTGATCACTATAGTCGGTGTCTGCCGGCGGGTGTACTGTGGCTAACGGGTGGGCTGCAAACGTTGGGTTGGGTCGGTTACCGGGGAGTAACCGAGGGGTCGGTTACCGGAACCGATTACCGGTGATACCGATACCGGTAACAGACGGCCTGCCCGGTAACCGGTATTGGTACCGAAGGCCATCCTCGGTAACCGAGGTACTCGGTCACCGCTCGGTTACCAAACTACTTCGGAGTTGCGCCAAGTGCCAATGTTCACCCGGTAGCCCGGCGGCGGCAAGGATTTCGTCAGTCTTTCAGACAGCTGACTGAATATGGTAACCGCGGTAACCGGTAACCGATGGTGATGATCGGTACGTCCGGTAACCGATGATGGTAACGAGTACTATGACTAGCACAGTAGCATTGGACTTTTAGTCGGCCTTCACTGGTTCGGCATCCCCGGCTGTTACGCCTCGATCGGGTTTCTACCACCACCTCTACCTAATCCACGCCTAATTCTACCTAAGATAGTTCAAGGCCGTTGGTTGAGGAACTACTCTGTGCGAAAGACGGACGTGACGACTCTGATCTCAATGCATTTACATATGTGTAGCTATAATATGCCATCAACCACCGACCTGACTTATGCCAAGACCATTTCGATTCAGGATTACGAAGGAAACACCTAAACAGCCATGACCTGGCAAGCTAATATGTGTTACAATTCATAACACACGCATAGTGCCAGCACGAGGGGTAGAACGTGCATAAATGACCACTAACGGCCAGGCATGCTCGGGCTGACCTGGCCCTCGCACACAGGAACCACGCTGGTCGGTCCACTACGTCTACACGAAGGATAAGGACCACTAATAAAGTACGCAGTGCGGCGCAGATGCACCGATGCGCCAAACTACAGTACCATACAACAAAGGCCCCGGCCAGTGAACACTGGCCACCGATACTAACTACACGTAGGCATAGTAAGGCTCACGGTGAAAAGTACAGACCGTACCGACTAGCTGAGGCCACTGAAACGTAAGTCCTAAATTTACGGCCGTAACTACAGCAGGTTGTTACGCGACGTAATATAACACCGGCTTTGGGTACAGCTGGTAGAGGTAACCGCCAGAGAGTCATAACCGGTACCGGTACCGATTGCCTTGCCGCCCGGTAACCGACACCGGTTGCCGCCCGGTGACCGATACCGGTTGAATTGGTAGCCGAGGGCGGGCAATGAGCCGTATGACCGATGATTCCCGCGGCACCGATGGGCTAATTAACTGAAAACCGACCGGTAACCGACTTCAGGACCCCAAACCCTAGCTGCAAGCCATGAGTGCTGCACATTCTTTGATAATTGCGCCCGGCCGGCCGGCGGGCGGCATGCCGTGTGAGTGTATCACATGATAGTCGGTCAGTGATCGGATCCGGCATTGCGGAGTCCGGTCGGTCAGGTTGCGGCCGGCAGCCGGCCCGCCAACTCAACATCCGTGTCCGTCATGACGGATGATCATGACACTACAATCAAAGTACATTGAATTGAATTGTAACATAACTCCGTTGGGAGTATATGTAGCACATAGCCCTTGAGAGGGGGCATATGGCCTATCATACATCCTAAGCTACTTCCTGCAAGGGTGGGGATGTAAAGGACCCTTGCTCTAGGTGCACCAGGGCACTTGCATCCCCATGATCTTCAAGCTATGCCCAGCGAAGGGGGAGCCTGTCATGGGGGGGAAGATCAGCATAGCTATACAAAAAGGCTAGGGCATGGCGTCTCAGCAGAGAGTTACTCCCTGCATGGGCACAACATAGCTAAATAAAGCTAGGCATCATCTGGAGTGTGGCACATCATAGGCACACATGTACATGATTAAATAAAGCGTGTGGCTTAGCTAGGGTAGTGCCTCTAGGAGGCGTACATGTACATGGCCACGGTCTATCTATTCTACACTACTACTGCTGTATTCCCCTAAGCTGGGGCGTCTGGAGTCGTTGGGGCCGCGGGGGTCGCCTGCCAGGGCTTGTGGCCGACGTAGATGGCCGCCCCCTTCCAGTACACCGGCTGCCCCGCCTTGGTCTGCCGGAGCTGGAGGTAGATGGGCCATAGCTCCCGTCGCCGTTGTTGCTGCGCCAGGGTCAAGTCGTCGTCAAGGGTGAAGAGAGTCTTCTCGAGCCGCTTGCGGCGTCGGAGAAAGGAAATCTTGTCCGCCGGGGTCTTAAAGGTGAGAAGGAGCGGGGGCGGCCCTGCCTTACCCCGCGCGCGGGGAAGGCGGTGGGCGACCAGGTCGATCTCACCAGTAAGGCCCATGCGACTAAGAATTTCTCTCTCAAACGCACGTGCAAGCTTCTCGGAATTCTCACCTTCCTCCATGTCGAGGTTCTTGACAATGACGTTAAGGCTGCGCTTGGCAAGCTCGGCCTCCTCGCGGAGGTCAAGCGTCTGCCGCTGGAGCTGGGCTGCGACGGCGGAGGTGGTGGAGGTGGTGTGCTGCTTAAGCATGTCCGCCCAGGTCGTGATGGGAGGAGCATCGCCGGCCAGGCCAGCAGAGGCTGGCTTGGCGGCAATGTCCTTCACCGCCTGGGCGGTGAGGCCCGCGGTGTTCTGCAGGACCTCGATAGCGATGGCATTATCCTTAAGACGTTGGTCAATGTCGCGGAGCTGGGCGGTGATGGAGTCGGTGGAGGCGGAGGGGGGGGGGTGGAGGCGAGGAGGGTGGCGGTGGCGGTGGGGATGGTGGGGAGCTCAGCAGCCAGCGTGCGACCCACAGCTGCCACATCTGCAGCTAGGGGCGTCACGTGCTGTGAGATGGTTTCTTGGAGGTGGAGGAGGAAGGTGGATTCGGTCAAGGGGGAGGGGGTCCAGAGGTCCGTGACAGAGCGGTCAAGGATGGAAAAGAGGGCGGCGAGCTGAAGACGGGGGCGAGACCAGCGGGCCAGGTTCTCAGGTCGGTGAGTAAACCGGCCGTCAGGTCCAGGGCGGAGGCGGTAATGGCTGTGAAGGCGCTGGCACAGGTCGAAAATGGAGGCGTATGACCCATAAAACACGAGCTCCAGTATCTTGATGGGTGGCATGTCGAAAAAGCCGGGTCTGGCACCGTCGAAGGTGGAAAATAACCCGTCAACGTCAAAGTCGCGCTCAGACCAGCTTGGTTCGGTTGGGCGGCTGCGTTTTGGCTCGGGCGAGGCTGAGGGCGAGGCAGGAAGCCCGGGAGGGTGCTGGGCGACAACCAGTGCGCGACTAGGGTCACCACCGCCTTCCGGCCCTGAGGGCGAAGCTGCAGCCGGAGCTGCAGACGTATTTTCATTGCCGAGCGCAGCCGTCAGGTTGCGTTGCGTCGATGGGCGTTTGCTCATCGTATATTGCGTAATAGCGTCGGAAAATTACATCAGCATGTGCGTCGTAGAAAGACGCGTCGATTGTGATATTCACGGCTAAATTCGGTGCTCAAACGTGAAAGTTATGAGCTCCGCCGTCAGCCATGGCTACCTCGTGGCTCGTGGCTCGTCATCATCATCATCATAACGCCATAACGCCAACGGTCATATCATAGTACATGGTACGCCGGTATGTACATGGAAAATGGTTACATGGACTTTGGGTGGCTTTGATCATATGAATGCGGTCGGATTCATTTGCAGATCGCGTTTTCCGCGTTTTCCGCGGCCCGGCACTGAACGCAAAGGTTTTCACCTTTGCGGAGTGTCTGATCAGAATATGAATATACACCCCCCGCATTGGTAGTTTTAATTCAGTTCAGCCAAAAGGCCCTTCGGAGTTAGACATTAGCGTTTTATTGGTTGAAAGTGTTACTGTGTCCGCCCAATTAATTAATTATTAGTTTGTTTGTTTGTTTGGTTACCGAACAACCGTTAAACCGGCTGCGAAATTTAATAATTCTTTGTTTGTTTTGTATAACCCAGCCGGATGCACTGCTCTTACGGCTAGTAAAAGCACATTTTTCAGCCAGAGATTTAATATTTCTTTGTTTTTTACCGCAAAAGAAGCGCTCTTGGCAGTCAAATTATTTATTTACACTTTCTTTATTTTCTGATTTACTTTCTTTATTTGTTTGGTAGCTTCAAAATCTACAGGTCAGTACACTCGGGAATTAGTTAATTAAAATTATTTTGTTTTATTTATCGTTTGCAGCTGGCCGGCGCCCAGCCTCATAATTATTTAGTAAAACTACCAATGCGGAGGGTGTATGCTGCAGCCTGGCCGCAGCTGGATCGGGGTGGACGAGAGCTGTCGAATGCCGTATAGAAGTCCGTGCCGTGAGAGGAGGGGTTGGGATGCTAGCCTAATTCTACCGTTAAGTTGCGTTACCGCGTTAAGTTGCGACGCCGAATTTTAGGCGTCGATCGCAACTTAACGCGGTAATGAATGTACATGCCGGAGCATTGTCTGAATTGGTAAACTGCCTGCTGAAGTGCTAATTATTAGTCAGTTTCCAGACAAGAAAAAAGTGGGGGAGGGGGGGCTATCGCCCCCCCTCCCCGACTTGAGAGGACGTGACTCGCCGCTAGCGGCCCAGAGGCCGATAGTCGACCTTCTGGGCGCCAACCGCACCGGCCCGCGCGACGCGCCAAGACCCTTCCACGGAGGACGCGCGAGCGGACGATTCCGACCGGGACGAACCGCCGCCGTGCGCCACGCGCAACGGACCCTTCCCCGTGAACACCGTGGAAGCTCTCCGAGCGTGAGATACTTGGAAATTTCGTCACGTTCGTATCGAAAATGAAATTTCTGACCGGCAAATTTTCAGCTCGGACTTGACCACAATGAATTTCAGCATACCATTCGATTGAATTGAATTGAATTGAATTGTAACATAACTCCGTTGGGAGTATATGTAGCACATAGCCCAGAGAAGGGGCATATGGCCTATCATACATTCTAGGCTACTTCATGCAAGGGTGGGAATGTAAGCTACCCCTGCTCTAGGTGCACCAGGGCACCTGCACCCTCATGGTCTATCACGCTATGCCCAGGTAAGGGGGGAGCATGCCTGTGAGGGAGGAAGATCATCATGGCTATACAAGAGCTAGGACATGGCTTCTCGACAGAGAGCATCTCTCTGCATGGCATAGCATGGCTCAATTCTTAATGCAACATCCATGGGGGTCCCGTTATAGGCAGGGCTTGGCTAAATTCTGTAGACAACATCCATGATGTAGACAACATACCATTCGATACAACAATGATATTTCGGCGTCGGATACTTGGAAATTTCGTTACGTTCGTATCGCCAGTGAAATTCTAACAAATTTTATCCTGAACTATTTCGCATCATAACATGACTCCGTTGGGAGATCATCATGTAGCACTGGCTAACATATTCCCTTGCTGGATGGATGGAGGTAGGTGAAGAATTAAACCTTTTTGAATGACCTTATTTGTCTAATTGTAATTGCCTAGCACAGTCTACCTAGAGGAGGGCCCTGATTGGCACAATTGTGGCCATGTACGTAATTATGCTACATGTCGTACATGATCTCCCCACTAGTCATGTTATAATTTAATTTCATTTTAATGCTAGCATGCCTTGTTGCATGCCCTCAAAGCTAAAATTGTTTATCACATGCAGAGAGAGCCCGCACAATGAATTTCAGCGTACCATTCATTAATTAATTATACCATGCGATATACTTTACAGATATTTCGCTGTCAAATACTTCGAAATTTGGGTACTGCTTTTTGCAAGCCAGCCATAAGGACCAAACACTCCCATGCAAACTCCCATTTTCATCATTAATTAATATTCATTGAGTGGCAATCCTTTCATTCCTTTGTTCACACATGCACCATCCGTCATTCCCATTATTAAATTGAAAAAATTAAAACATAGCATGACTCCGTGGTGCCCACTATGACTTCATGGGGGGGGCTGGCATGCTTGCGTGGGTGTGGGGGGCCTCGCATGCGTGCGTGGGTGTGGGGGGGGCTCGCATGCGTGCGTGGGTGTGGGGGGGAGTGGCATGCATGCGTGGGTGTGGTGGGGGGCTGCCATGCATGCGTGGGGTTAGGAGGGGCTGGCACGCGTGTGTGGGTTCGTGGGGTGGCTGCCATGCGTGCGTGGGTGTGTGGGGTGGCTGGCATGCGTACGTGGGTGTGGGGGGTGGCTGGCATGCATAAGTGGGTTTGTAATGGGCTGGCATGCGTGCGTGGGTTGGTGGGGTGGCTGGCATGCATGCGTGCATGTGGGGGGTCGCTGGCATGCATGCGTGGGTTTGTGGGGTAGCTGGCATGCAGGCGTGGGTGTGGGAGGGGCTGGCATGCATGCGTGGGTGTGGGGGGTGGCTGGCATGCATGCCTGCATGTGGGGTGGGGCTGGCATGCGTGCGTGGGTGTGGGGGGGGCTCGCATGCGTGCGTGGGTGTGGGGGGGGCTCGCATGCGTGCGTGGGTGTGGGGGGGAGTGGCATGCATGCGTGGGTGTGGTGGGGGGCTGCCATGCATGCATGGGGTTAGGGGGGGCTGGCACGCGTGTGTGGGTTGGTAGGGTGGCTGCCATGCGTGCGTGGGTGTGTGGGGTGGCTGGCATGCGTACGTGGGTGTGGGGGGTGGCTGGCATGCATAAGTGGGTTTGTGATGGGCTGGCATGCGTGCGTGGGTTGGTGGGGTGGCTGGCATGCATGCGTGCATGTGGGGG
Organism: Mesostigma viride; assembly: GCA_009746045.1. Lineage (NCBI taxonomy): Eukaryota > Viridiplantae > Streptophyta > Mesostigmatophyceae > Mesostigmatales > Mesostigmataceae > Mesostigma > Mesostigma viride. Next base: position 2,573,385 of record RPFO01000072.1, read on the forward strand.
GTCGCTGGCATGCATGCGTGGGTTTGTGGGGTAGCTGGCATGCGGGCGTGGGTGTGGGAGGGGCTGGCATGCATGCGTGGGTGTGGGGGGTGGCTGGCATGCATGCCTGCATGTGGGGTAGGGCTGGCATGCGTGCGTGGGTGTGGGGGGGGCTGCCATGCGTGTGTCGGGGGGCTGGCATGCGTGGGTGGTTGGCAGGGGGAGTGGCATGCATGCGTGGGTGTGGTGGGGAGCTGCCATGCATGCGTGGTTTTAAGGGGGGGCTGGCACGCGTGCGTGGGTTCGTGGGGTGGCTGCCATGCGTGCGTGGGGGTGGGGGGTGGCTGGCATGCGTAAGTGGCTGTGGGGGTTGCTGGAATGCATAAGTGGGTTGTGGGGTGGCTGGCATGCGTGCGTGGGTGTGGGGGTGGCTGGCATGCGTGCGTGGATTGGTGGGGTGGCTGGCATGCATGCGGGCATGTGGGGGGTGGCTGGAATCCATGCGTGGGTTTGTGGGGTATAGCTAACATGTGTGCGTGGGTGTGGGAGGGGCTGGCATGCATGCGTTGGTTGACATGCCATGGATGAAAAATGCCAAGAAGAGTATATGGCCCCGCTGCCATCACCTGGTTGATCAACCAAGGGGATAGCCTGCACAGTGAGACACAAACACAGCAGACCCAGCAAAGCAAAATTCAGGTTGTTAGCGAGTGGAGATTACTTTTGACATGCTTGATGAAGAAATATATAACACACCTTCTATTGTCACACCTTCTATAAACAAATGGTTGATTGATCACCTTATACACCACGTAAACATGCTACCAGACGCGCTCTTCAGTCCAGTCAAAATCCACGTGCGAAGCAAGTCAGCTTACGCAGAAAGCACCATGAATGTCAGCCAGTACAGCAGTAAATGACGCCCCAAACCCGTGACCAGGCAAGCATCCAGAGGGGCTTTCACCGCCCAGTATATTCCAGAAAAAAGCATCACAGATCCTTGGGCAACGGACGTTCACACAGGACATGCGAAGGACCATGAAGATGGCGTCCTGCACGGCTAAGAAAATAAAACGCAGACCCTTGCTACGCTATGTCTTTGCTGCGACTAGGTGGATTCGGCGAAATGGAAAGAACGCAACCATGAAAATGCATCAGAAAGAGAGCAGGTACTACCCCGGTCATCGAAACAAACGCCTCACCATCGGCATCGCCGGTTACGTCCCGTGGCAAAAAATCCAGCGTTCTTTCCAATATGATGTGGCGACAGCAGAAGCTCGTTCGCCACACCCCAAGCCTTCCACGAACAGCAAACTGATTTCACTAGGCACCCAATACGTAAAGCAGTTAAGCATGATACTACAATACCTAAATCTACAACGACATTCCATTTCCAGGTCGCCATAGCGACACGGACCTCTCCCACGCAGGTATCACTCCGTTGACGCACCTCCAGCTCATAAAATTTCGCACTTGCTCTTCAAACATAAAATTTTGACGTATAAAACCATGGCTGCGCATTCCCCATCCCAATTTTCTAGCCTACGTTGCCTGCCATCGCCAGCCAGCACAAAGAAAATTGCTCGCGCAGCACGTCACTTTGTTTTTCGCCCCGAGCATGCCGCACGCTTTGCCAATAATTCCCAGTTCCCACTGCCCAGCAAGACTTTTTTACATGCGATATACTTTAGAGATATTTCGGTGGAAGATACTTGGAAATTTCCTTACGGTCGTATTTCAAGTGAAATTCTGAAAAATTTCTCCGCTCGGACTGAACCACAATCAATTTCCGCATACCATTCGATATAGTAAATATAATTTTGCGTTTCCGTTCAGCAACGCTATGAACGTTGTCGTTCGTAACGGAAAATTCCGTCTCGTTTGATTCTATTTCCCCTGTTCAGACGCGAACGTTTCCGTTCAGCACGTAACTGTCATTTCGTCTCGCTTGCTTATCAAATTTGACATCCCACGTCCTGTGCCTAAAGAAGTTTTAGTACAGATATCGGTTCGCGACTTTTTGTTTGACGGTTAAAAAAGTCAACGCGCCGTACCGTCCTGAGGCCGCGCGGATTGGCGAGACGCCCCACCTACCCGCGAAAGTCTGAACGTGTTCAGCATTTCAGCACCCGTTCAGGAAAACACGACACTCGATCTCCAAGGTTTGGGGATTTCTTTGTACTACGCCGATTGGCCATCTCGCTACGGTCCTGTACGTCGTCCGCTCCCGCGCTAGGGGGCGCGGGGGACGGCCCCACCTTCGGCCTACGGCCTCGGCCAAAGTTTTCGGGCTTCATAAATCGTAGTTACTAGTAGGGGAGAGATGGGACGAACTTCCTTTGGTAGATGGTACTTAACTATTAGCTAGTCGAGTTCGAACTTCGAACTTCGAAGGCAGATATCCTGCAGATATATATAATTACGATGCGTAAATGCCTAATTACTAATTCAAGCGCCCGCCTGCCGGAAAAGATCAAATCCGTCCGAAAAGGCCTTGGAACGAAGAAGCCTTCAAGCCACTTTTTGCCGCAGTGGCATTGTACTGAAACCAGCCATGGCGATCATGATAGAGGTCAAGGCGCGATCATGATAGGATAATTGTGCTGTCCATCTTATTCTCCCCTTGTTTTTGTCGTTCAAAGCGACGGAGGGTATGCTACATATAATGACGTGGTTCCTTTGCAGCTGCCGTGTTCATAGCGTTTCCCGGTAGGCCAATTTAGCCTCCGAGCGGGCACATATCGCTGTGGAAAGCTGGAGCCTCGCAACCATGGCTGCAGCTCCCGGATACTGCTGCATAAACGGACAGTTAGAGGCCTCTTCTTCCTGGACGCGCGTCGTCGCGCTGCCTTCTGGCCGCTGGTGCGCTCCGTCGCCGCGCTGTGAACAAAACGTAGGAAGAAGTGGGCAGGCGGGCGCCCGGTGCTCCTCCTCATTCCCACCCCTGCAGAAGCGCGGTGCACTGCCACGCGTTGCATTGGGAGGCAACTCGTCGTTTGCGCCCAAATGGCGACTCAAGCCCTGCCGGTCTCTGGAAGATGCTGCGAGGGGAGGCGATGCCGATGCAGTCGGTAAAGACAGCAGGGGTGCCTCGTCGAGTGCACAGAATTCCGCCGAGAATTCTGGGCCACCGAAGGGCGGGAGCGAGGGAGGAGGAGCAGGAATTGACGACACGCTTTCTCTGCTGAACGGGCTGCTGTCCGACCGAGACGCGGAAGCCAAGGCACGGCAACGTGACCGCGAGGCCAAATACGACTTCAAAAAACAAAAGGCCGAGAAGGAGAAAGCCGAGGCAGCCGCCGCGGCCGCGGCGGCGGCCCTACCTCCGCCTCCTCCCGTGGACAACGCCGCGTCCCCCAGGGCCCCCGGCCCTGAGCCACCCGCTCCTCGCCCCCCTCGTGGGCCCGAGGGGAACCTATTCGGCAACATGTCATCCGAAGAGATCCGCGCCGCGATCGACAGCCTGAACAAGACCCTGGAGGAAGCCTTCGCCCAGCGCGCGAAGGCCGAGGCGGAAGGCACATTCCCCGGGAAATCCAACACGCCGCCTGACGGGGCTGAATTCAGTGCCCCCATGTTCCCGGCCGAGTCAGCCCCCTCGCCGGACCTCCCCGCGGCCAACTCGGCGGATCTCGAGTCCCTGGTCGGCCTGGATGACATCCTGGCCGGCCTGATCGTGGTGGAGATCTACGAGCGCTGCCGCGAGGGCACCCTCTCGTTCATGCCCCGCTTTTCTGCCTCCTCTGCCGTCGCGTCCTCGGTCATCCCGACCGACTCGGCCACTGAGGCCGAAGACGGCCCCTTGGACGGCATCATCAACACGCTCATCGCCACCAACATGCGTGCCATGTCAGAGGTGGGATTCACTGAGGACCCGTTCGACCCCGATTTCGAGGTCCCCCAAAACGTGGTCGTCCCTGACGGGTACCGGCGCCCCGGGGCCAAAAATAGCGCCGCCGCCCCGGGCTCTGCCAACAACGCGACCACCACCACCAGTAACGATAATTCTGATGCCCGCCCCTTGGACACTAGTCTAGATATCGGACCCGATGGCCTCGCTCGCAGCAGCATGCGCAGTGACGACCCGTCGGGACAGGTGTCCCCGGCGGGCGATGGGGCCCCTTCCTCCGCCCCCTCAGGTATGGCATCGGTGGAGCTAGACACGGAGCAGCTGAACAACAAGTTGAGCGCGGAGGTGAACACGGAAGCGAGCAGTGGGAGGGAAACTTCGATCCTGTCTCCGGAGAGTCCCGCGGGTGAGGGAACGGTGGGGGATGCCCCGGGCCAGTGGCGCGCCACACTCAACCCGGCGCCATTTACTGTGACCGAGGAAGGGCCGGAAGGGTCAGCTAACGCCGGAAGCCAGCCGGGTGGGGGGAACGATGCACAGTTTCCCACCATGAATGGGAGTCGGGTTGAGGCAACAGATGCGGCGGGGCGGAAAGAAATGGAAGATGTCACGTCTAGGGGGGCGGCGACTTCGAATGTCCAAGGGACATCCTCCCAATCCAACGCTTCCCCTCAGGCCAACCGGACTGACACAGCCGCAGCCTCCCCCCCTTCACAAGCCAGCACACCCGTAAGAACCGGCATGCCCCCTCAAGCCAAGCCCCCCCTCCCGGCCAGGCCCCCTTGGGACGAGGGGAATCTGGCCCGAGCGCCCCCCTCCTCGACGACATCGCCTGCGGGCTCGCCCCTTCCCGCGACCACGCTGATTGAAACGACATCTTTTGCGTTCAACGTCACTCGCATCACGCCACTGCGCCCCGCGTCTGGGTTGTTGGCGGGCCCGCTCTCGACCACGCCGGTGGAGGTGCCCGTCATCACGCGCCAGGTGGGTGGGAGTAAAGGTAAAGGGGTTCGCTTCTCAGAGTGGGGTGGGGGCACAGGTAAAGGGTTTTGTTTCTGAGAGGTAGGTGGGGGCTAGCGCGATCTGGTGGCGAGCGCCCAGGTGGAAGGGCGCCGTCATACCGCGCCGTGTGGGTGGGGGGAAGCATCATGGCGCTCATTAGCCGAGACATGACAGGTGGGTGGGGATAGACAATAGAATTAGCCTAGAAATTCCGAAGAAACAGCCTAGAAATGCTGAAGAATTAATTCCTCGATGAGGTAGACAGGGGGCGATTCCGCCGGGAGATGGCCATCGTCACGCGCCTGGGTCGGTGGGTAAAGCTTTGGAGGGAGCATGCCGCATTACTTAAAGGTGGGTAGGGATTTCATGCGCTTGTCGAAGGGAGGCAGGCGGGAAGTGCCTGTCGTTATGTGCTGGGTGGGTGGGGATAGCGTGTAGGCCTATCTTTACAGGCGGCAGCGGCCTGTCTACGACTACTGCGAGGAGCCCCTTTGCGGGGGTCGCCCTTGTGAAGCCTCACAAGTGCGTTCAGGCCCATCACACAGAACGCATGGCTCTATGTGGATGTAGCCACGTTCACTGTACTGTGGCAGCGAGCCGCGAGCCTGGCCCTTGCCGTGTTCACTGTACTAGTGTCAAGCAGGTGTGTTTCCTGGGCGCGGTATCATTCAAGCAGTGCTGCATACCCAGGTCTGTGAAGCGATGCTGGACATCTTTTTCTGTCAAATGGAGCTGCTACCGGTATGAAGGGTACATCCATGCATGTCACATGCCGGCAGGTGTCTGTTCGCGGGAGCCGTTTGGCAGGTTTGCGGCGTATGTTGCCCAAACGCAGGCAGGTGCCCGCACGGTGCCCAATAAACCTTGCTACTGGCCACCGGGATACTCTGGCGCACTCTCTGCTCGTGCCAAACGCAACGCACGAATATCTTATGTACTGCGGTGTCTGGCATCATATCTTGAAGGCTCTACAAAATTCATGTCTTAAATCCTCTCTTTTCCAACATTCATGTCTTAAACACTCAATCTTACATAATTTGGAGGTATAGGGCTGGGTGTTCCCAGTCGACTGCCAGGCAAGCCAAACATCCGCAAACTATTGTTGGCAATCCAAACTATTAGTAGCATGCAACCAACCGCAAACTGTGACGGGCGTACGCGGTGTTGACCGCAAAAGGGTATGCCATGATGAACGTTGCATGCTATAGACAATATTTGCATAGTGGGTCACGTGCCAAACGCAAGCAGGTGTTCTGGGATTAGTGCCAAACAACTGTTAATATCTGCCAAACAGGAGTAGTAGTGTATCTACCTACCAGTAATAGTGGATAAAAAATCTCTTTGAAAAGTATGCGTACAATATTACCTATTATTGCATCCAACGTCTACACCCTATGTATACTATCATCAGTGTCAATAGTAATGTATGCTATTGTGTGTAATAAAGTTTAGTATGCAACCAGCCGCAAACTGCGCGTGCTTGCGCGTGGTCGGATCCAAGCAGGTGTTCCAATACAGTGCAGGTGCCAATGAAACACATTGCGAGATCAAACACAGTTTAATCGTTAGCATGCAATATGCATACAACCACAAGCTAAGCTCTGAGCGTGTGTGTGTGCGCGGGCTCATGATCGAGCAGGCGCCGCATGCATGGTACACTACATACTAGCATGCCTTTGTAGCCATGCTATTAATCACATGCGCAGCGTGCGTGCGCAATTCCGAACGCGAGCAGCTGTTCCATTCCATGAACCATGTTTGAGTAGCGCGCGTGCGTGGTTTTACGCCCCCAGCAGGTGTTCCGCGACGACTGTTTTTCGATGGAGGAGAACTTTGTGTTCAACGACGCGCTCGTCTTCCGCGGCAAGGTGCTCACGAAGAGGAAGGGGGGAATGGCGCGCGACGCCGACGTGCGGTCACCAGAGGACGTGCGCCGTGTGATGCAGGTAAAGGTGCTACGCCCACCCTTGTTTCCCCCCTAAAACTACCCCACCCCACGTCCGACCCACCACCGCGACCCATCCCTCACCCCCATTCCACCAGTCTCCCGTTGGCCCCTTGGCCCCTTGGCCCCCTTGGCCCCCTTGACCCCCTTGGCACCCTTGGCTCGATTAATGCTCACAACCTTTCCTTCTCCTCTCCCCCCCCCACCTACCCCCAAACCCAACCTTAACCCCCCATTAACCCAGTGCCCTCCCTTCCCCCCCCACCTCCCCCCCACCTCTGCATCCCCCCCCTATCTCCCTGTGCATCATCTCACGGGCGGCCTGTTGGCACTGGTGCAGGCCTCGCAGCATGCCTGATGTCCATGCATCATGCCTACCCTACCCATCCAATCTACCATCCCTGACCCACGGACAGCTCCATTCCCTCCCCTCCCCTCTCCCTCTGCCCCTTATATCGAGTCGCTTACTCCTTGTGCCCTTTAAATCCCAACCCCCGACCCCACCCCTCCCCACCTGTCCAAAAAAGGCTAAGAGCCTCGCGAGGCGACCTTCACTCTCTCCATTTCTTAACCCCTTTTCCCTCTTTTTCTCCTTTTTTCTTCCATTTCCTTGACCCCAGGAACGTCTCGACGCTGCCTACCCCTCGCTCGCCCTCAAGCTCTTCCTCTTGACCGACGAGGATGGCGGCCAACTCTGCCTCATCATCCTCAAGGGCCGCGAGACGACCGAGCAAGAGGACACGATGCTCACACGCCGACTCTCCTCCTCCTTTCTGCTCCTGCTCTCCCTGTGGACGTGCGCGTCGGTCGCCGCCAGCGACCCTTGGTCGATATTTGGGGGCGAATCGGCGGCGTTGGACGCGGCGGTCAGTGATCCCTGGGGGGTGGCTGAGATGGCGCTGGGTTTGCTGCTGGTTGCCACCACGGGGTTCGGGGCGCGCGCGCTGGCGTGCTGGCGGCACGGCATGGCGGTGCTGGTGAGTGCTGCTGGTGCTTATTATACGGTAGCTTGTGCCTGCACCCTATTTCTTTTTCTTGAACTTGAACTTGAACTTGAACTTGAACTTGAACTTGAACTTGAACTTGAACTTGAACTTGAACTTGAACTTGAACTTGAACTTGAACTTGAACTTGAACTTGAACTTGAACTTGAACTTGAACTTGAACTTGAACTTGAACTTGAACTTGAACTTGAACTTGAACTTGAACTTGAACTTGAACTTGAACTTGAACTTGAACTTGAACTTGAACTTGAAGGGGGGGGGGCCATTGTCTATGACATGGCGTGGCATTGCGGTGCTGCCTGGTGAGCGACGAATGCTGCTGCTTGCAACTGTACGTTTTTTCTCTGCAAGGGGGTAAGGTTGCGTAGATGATGGTATGACATGAGTGTGCTGGTGAGTGACAAACACCGCAATCCAGCAGTCCCCTGTAGTCGCGAAAAGATGCCCCAACCCTCGCGTATGAGTCCTCTGCAGTGGCGCCCTCTTCAACCGCGGCTGGCCCTCTGCAGTAGCACCCATTTCTCGTTTTGGTGGTTGGAGGGGTTTGTACCATACCAAAAAAAGAAGGAAAATTCAGGGTGGGTACTGATGTGAAAACAAAACATTGCCACTGTCGGTACCTGGCATGACACGCGATTGAAGGGGATTCAAATTTGAAGCTGTAGTTTTCCCACCATGAACCACACCTTGGCAATCGACAAGATTGGCCCCGCCATGCATCACACCATGGCAATGCACGATGGCGAGTGACTGCCCCTTGGGCCCGGCGGTTCAACATCCGCTGTGAATAATGTGATTAAGCCGAGGGGTTGAGCAAGCTGCCAACCTCCCTGTGGATTTCCCTATGAATTTCCTTCTGAGAGTTTCTGCGATTTCCCCAGGGGGACTTGCTCTGGGGTGCAGGTGGAGTTGGAACCCGACCCGTTGCTACCCACCACCCCCCGATCCCCCCGACTTGACTCCCTGTTGCCTTTCATGGCCTTGTCCACCCTTTCATTGCCTTTTCCACCCTTTCATTGCCTTTTCCGCCCTTTCATTGCCTTTTCCACCCTTTCATTGCCTTTTCCGCCCTTTAATTGCCTTTTCCACCCTTTGATTGCCTTTTCCGCCCTCCCTTGTACATGTAACTCGAATTCCCTGGCATGCCCCCCCCACCGCAGCCGCCGTTGCCCTACCCCTCCCCCACATACGGGCTGGTGGGCCTCCTGTCCCCGCTGCCCTCGTCCGTCCCTTCCCGAGCCGCCGAGGTGGACGTCTGCCTGGCCGCCCCCCTGGCGTCCCTGGCCGCTTCGGGCCTCATGTTTGCGCTAGCGGCGTCAGGTTTCCATCTAGACTTCTTGGGCAGTGGCGGAGGTGGCGCTGTCATCGGTGACGTGGCGGCCTCTGCGGGCAGCGTGGTCGCTGGGGGGGTCAGCGGGGGTGCCAGTGGTCTGGTGTACATACCCACGGATCTGCTGGGGCATTCGCGGTGGCTGTCCTCGCTGGCAGAGCAGCTGCAGGTGAGGCGGGAGGGAATTCCTGTGGAGCGTGTTAGTACCAGGAGTATGTTCTTGAGGTGTATGTTTTTGAGGCATTCTTCTTCTTTGCCGAACTCGCCGTGTGGTTGGATGGGCATGGTGTCTGTCGTCTGGCAGAGTGGTGGCAGGTGAGCCGGACACTTCAGAACCTCATTCCTTTGTCGGTACGCATGTGACGCAGTCACGCGTTTCATTAACCATGTCGTGGCAGGGGGGGGGCGTTGTCCATACTCTATACTTGCATCCACGCATCTCCCCCCCTGCGTTGCCCACTCACCTCTCCATGGGATTCACGTTAGCACTCGCTCAACCCACTGAACTCCCTCCCGAAACCAAACTGACCCACATCTACCAACCCAGCGCCCACACGGAACACCCACACGGAACACCCACACACCAAATACCAGAATACCAACATAATGCCAACATACCATATTTCTGAACTTAATACCAACACAATCACCCAACGCCCACACCAATGATGAACAATATCCCCCACCCCCAGCTGGCGGGCCGTGAATAATTCACCTCGCCTACCCATCTTCCCCTTGTGCCTTGCCCGGCTTACCGGCTTGGCCACACACACACACACCGGTCGCCCCCCCCCCCCCCCCCCCCCCACCACCACCACCAAATTCCCCCCCAACACCCTCCGCCACCAGCTCGCGGTTGTCAAGGACCGCATGGGCGCGGGGCTTGGACTGTTCAACCCGTACGCCGTGGCCGGCCTGCTGGGCCTCAACCTGTCCGCACTCATGATGCTGCCCGCCGGCCCCTCGGACGGTGCCCGCGTGCTGTCCGCGCTGTTCGGCCGCACGGTCGCGTCGGTCGTCTGCGTCGCGATCACGCTGCTGGTCGCCTACGGGGCCATCGCGGAGGATGTGGGCGTCGCCAAGTGGTGGCTCTTCTTCTTTATCGTCGCCACCAACATCGAGGGGCCAGACAGACTCAAGCTGGACGAGGTGAGACGCGGCGGGCTGCTTTGTTTGTCTCCTCCCCCCCCCCCTCCCCCTCCCCCTTTGCCTTTTCACTTTTCCTCTCCTCTCTCTCCATTTTCTTTTTTATTTCATGACTTACTGCCTCCTTTTCTCATTTTCTCATTTTCTCATTTTCTCCTTTGCTCCTTTGCTCCTTTGCTCCTTTGCTCCTTTGCTCCTTTGCTCCTTTGCTCCTTTGCTCCTTTGCTCCTTTGCTCCTTTGCTCCTTTGCTCCTTTGCTCCTTTGCTCCTTTGCTCCTTTGCTCCTTTGCTCCTTTGCTCCTTTGCTCCTTTGCTCCTTTGCTCCTTTGCTCCTTTGCTCCTTTGCTCCTTTGCTCCTTTGCTCCTTTGCTCCTTTGCTCCTTTGCTCCTTTGCTCCTTTGCTCCTTTGCTCCTTTGCTCCTTTGCTCCTTTGCTCCTTTGCTCCTTTGCTCCTTTGCTCCTTTGCTCCTTTGCTCCTTTGCTCCTTTGCTCCTTTGCTCCTTTGCTCCTTTGCTCCTTTGCTCCTTTGCTCCTTTGCTCCTTTGCTCCTTTGCTCCTTTGCTCCTTTGCTCCTTTGCTCCTTTGCTCCTTTGCTCCTTTGCTCCTTTGCTCCTTTGCTCCTTTGCTCCTTTGCTCCTTTGCTCCTTTGCTCCTTTGCTCCTTTGCTCCTTTGCTCCTTTGCTCCTTTGCTCCTTTGCTCCTTTGCTCCTTTGCTCCTTTGCTCCTTTGCTCCTTTGCTCCTTTGCTCCTTTGCTCCTTTGCTCCTTTGCTCCTTTGCTCCTTTGCTCCTTTGCTCCTTTGCTCCTTTGCTCCTTTGCTCCTTTGCTCCTTTGCTCCTTTGCTCCTTTGCTCCTTTGCTCCTTTGCTCCCTTTCTCCCTTTCTCCCTTTCTCCCTTTCTCCCTTTCTCCCTTTCTCCCTTTCTCCCTTTCTCCCTTTCTCCCTTTCTCCCTTTCTCCCTTTCTCCCTTTCTCCCTTTCTCCCTTTCTCCCTTTCTGTTCCCCATTCTTTCCATGGGTCTTCCCATTCTGAAATCGGTGAAAAAGCCCCCAATCCTTGCAGCCCCCCCTGTCAATCCTTGCAGCCAGCCCCGTCAATCCTTGCAGCCGGCCCCATCAATCCTTGCAGCTGCCCCCGTCATTCCCTCCGACAAGAGCTGGCTGTTGTGCGTTGCTTATCTAAACAAGCCGGTCCCTTTGTCATGAATCCTCTCCTTCGTGGGGGCCATCGTCACGCATGTTGCAGGTGTCTGAGCCTGGATCCTTGCGCTCCGCAACAGGCATCGCGGCCTTGGTGCTCAGCCTCTGCTGCCTGTTCTCCCCCTGGTAGTCAACGGGCCGGCTGGGGTTGACAGCGGCTAATGCAGGGTGATGGCAGGCAGACTGCAGTGTTATGGCAGGCGTTATGGCAGGCTGACCTGGCTGTTAGTAGGACTACGAGGACACAGTGTCGTGCTGGTTGGTTGGACACTTTACCGTGGGACGTTTGTCTCCTTGAGAGCACCGTGTGGTTGGATTGGTGATCCCAGGTCGGTGATCCCCGGTTGTCCAGGGGATTTAGGCGCAACTTTTTTCAAGTGAGCTGCAACGTATAACACATGTGGAATCATGCACGGCAGGCTAAGGAAGCCTGTAAGTGCACATAACATGGTGAACTGTATTAGCAGTTCAGTCATTGTGCATGATTACATTGTAGTTGTGCTTGCAGGCCTTTGTAGGAAAACATGCGCACCGTGGGAACATCCTATGTCCCCCCCCCACTGAGGACTTATGCTCACGTGACGCAGTCACGTGTCTATTAATTAATTAATTAATTAATAATTAAAATTAATGCGCACCCTTCTAAGCTGTTCAAGGTGTTGCCTGCCCTTTGGACATTATGTGCTATATTCAGGTTTGCAATCCAACCATGCTTGAGTTGTGATTGCCCCATTATGGCCTGTCGGAGTGACATGCAGGGCGTGAGTATTTTGCATATCAACAAAACGAAATTTGAGCACATGGCCTACCTGAATTAAAAGTAAATTAAAATGGAACATATATCCGTTGGGAGCACATGTAGCACATATCCCTGAGAAGGGGCATATGGCTTTTAATACATTCTGGGCTACTTCCTGGAAGGGTAGGGTGTAAACTACACCTGCTCTGGGTGCACAAAGTGCACCTGCACTGACCACTATGTATTCCAGCAGCTAAGGTGCGGACATAGGATGGAAGATCAGATGTCATTGCTAAACAGAAGAGACGATTGTCCACCGGCTCATACGCCAGCCTGTGGGCAAGCCCCCCCCCCCCTCATGCAAGAGGAAGGGCCGCTTTGCTGGGTAGAATATAGGTAGGGTTTTCTAGATTAGATTATATTATATTAGAGTTAGATTAGTTCGGTTTCGCGGCTTTGCCCACCTCCATCCATCCAGCAAGGGAATATGTGCTACATGATCTCCAAACGAAGTCATGTTATAATACGAGACGGCCGCCCGCCTCGGGGTTGCCGGACCCCCGCCGCCGCCAGCGCCCCCTTCCTCGGCCGCGGACTACCAAGTCCCCGCCGGCCTTGCAGGAGGGCTGCCTTGCCACTGACGGCGTCGTCCACCCCTTCACTTTGAAGGAATTGGACGTACGGCGCCCTTGCTCGCCTGCGGTACGATGCGGCGGTCGGTGCCGACCACCTTTCTGCTGAGCTGCTGAAGACCCCTGATCCAGCGGTTAGGGATCTTCTGCTGGCGTTCTGCAACCGCGCCCTGCTTTCTGACGAGCCTCCGCCTGCTGAGTGGCAGACGGCCATCCGCGTCATGCTGTACAAGAAGGGCTCTGCTGCTGACCCCGACCGGTAACTACCGGGGTGTCTGCCTCCAGAGCGCCGCGCTGAAGGTCTTCATGCGCATGATGCTGCACAGGCTCCGCGCCGCGCTGGACCCACACCTGGGTGAGTCTCAGATGGGTTTTCGTCGTGGTCGTAACACTGTCATGGCTGTGTTTGTTGATGGAGGAGCGCCGGTTGATGGAGGAGGTGCGTCGCCTTTACCCTGACAGTTTGCCGCTGGTCTTCATTTTTGTTGACTATATCAAGGCCTTTGACACGGTCCTCTGGAGGCTCTTTGGGCCATCCTAGCTCTGGATCGGGTACCACCAGCGTTTATTGCTGCCATTCGTCGACTGTATGAGGGCTCACAGGCACTGGTAGTGCGGACTGCGGAAGGCACCACCCCACCATTCCCCCTTCACCAGGGGGTGTGGCAAGGTTGTGTCCTGTCCCCATATCTGTTCATTATTGTCGTGGATCACGTCATGCGCCGGGCACGTGCGCGCTTTACTGCTCTTGCATGAAGGGGTTCGAGCCAGGCTTGGACATCCTTAACGAGCGTGGGCACGGCGGGCCGGGTTAGCACGGGTTACCGCCTGGCTGACCTGATTTATGCGGACGACACCACCCTCATCGCGCGCCCCGAGCACATTCAGACCTGGCTGGACTGTCTGGGCCTGGAGGCGCGGGCGGTGGGGTTGGAGATTAGTGTCAAAACTGAGACGATGGTGGTTGGGGCCTCCAGTCGTCCACCGCTGCCGCGCCTGCTCGATGGGACGGAGGTCCCATTCCGCGACCGCTTCAAACTGTGGGGGAGCATGCTCCCCGACACCGCCGACGATGTGGACGTCCGCATTGGCCTGACCTGGGCTAGGCTTCGTTCGCTCAACACCTACTGGCGCTCCATGCAAGGGCCTGGACGAGCACCGCAAGCGCATGCTCTTCCGAGGTCCTCGTCCTCACGGGTGCTCACGTATGGCGCCGAGGCGTGGACACTCACGGCAACACTGGCAGCTAAGCTCGACGGCACGGTTTACAGGATGCTCGATCCGACAGGTCCTGAATGTCGGGTTCTCTCAGCGTAGGTCATTAGAGTCTTTGTATCACGGGATGCCTCGTATTTCGGATGAGATTAGGCAGCATAGGATAGCCTTTGTAGGACATCTTGCTCGCACCAGCCAGGTGCGCCTGTTTGTAGGACATCATGCTCCTGTTTTCTCCCCACGGGCCCCGCGGCCCGTTGCTAGCCAGGGTATAGAAGTCCGCAGGTGGAGGTTATTGGTCCTGAGGATAGCCGCTACACTACCGCCTCGTCTGCCATTACCGTAGAGGACAGCTCGGATGAGGATTACATCCCCATCTAGTGCTTAATTAACGGTCGGGGGATGATGCAGACGATATTTGTTTAAAAACTTATGTGTAATTATTTTTCTAATGAGATTAGCGTAGTACTCCGTGGCATGCCTTTGCGCATGACACGCAAGTACTTACTTACTTGCTTACCAGCCAGGTCGACACCGCCCTTGGTCTGGCCGGTCCCCAGCGGCTCGGCCAACCAGGGTGGCATATTTTGACCTGGCCTGGCCCCAAGAACATTCCTAAAAGGGTAGGGGAACATGCCATGACCTATTAATTAATTAATTAAAATCATAGCTCCGTGGGGAGCATATGTAACACATAGCCCTGAGAAAGGGGCATCTATGGGTTTGTAATACAATCAGGGCGACAACCTGCAGGTGTACATAGGATGTACGACTATCACCTGCTCTGGGTGCACTAGGTGCACCTGCACCTCCATGATGGTTCATGCCTCCTAAACAAGCACAGGCACCCAGGGGGGGCTTGAGGAGAGGGCCTAGAAGGCCTGCATGACATATGGGGTGGAAGGTATGTGGCTAGGCTATAGCTAGGGTACACATGGCCTCTCAGCAGGGAGTAACTCCCTGCATGGGCAAAGCATGACTCAAAATTGCTGCGGCTGTTGTAAGGGCGGGTGTGGGCCCATCACGTAGGCATACATGGCCACGTCACTAAGCTTTCTAGTCTACACTACTGCTATATATTCCCTAGGCTGGGGTGGCTGGGGTGGCTGGGGCGGCAGGGGTCGCCTACCAGGGCTTGCGGGCGACGTAGATGTCCGCCCCCTTCCAGTAGACCGGCTTCTGCCCCGCCGTCTGCCGAAGCTGGAGGTAGGTCGGCCATTTATAACTCCCGTCGCCGTTGTTGCTGCGCCCAAGGTCAAGTCGTCATCCAGCGTGTAGGCGGTCCCCCCAAGCCGCTTGCGACACTTGAGGAACTCCATCTTATCCGCCATGGTGTCAAAGGTGAGGAGCAAGGGGGAGAAGCCGGCCTTACCCCGCGAGCGGGGAAGGCGGGTCACCCCCCGCGGCTTGCCCTTACCAGTGATAGCCATGGGGACAAGGATTTTGTTCTCAAACGCCATGGCAAGGGTCTCGGGGGTCTCGTCCTGCAGCGGGTCGAAGTGCTTGACTATGACGTTAAGGCTGCGCTTGGCGAGCTCGGCCTCCTCGCGGAGGTCCAGCGTCTGCTGCTTAAGCTGGGCGGCGACGGCGGAGGTGGTGGAGGTGGCGTGCTGCTTAAGCATGTCCGCCCAGGTTGGGACGGGAGGAGCATCGCCGGCATGGCCCGATCAGGGGCTGGCCGAGCGGCGATGTCCTTCACCGCCTGGGCGGTGATGCCGGCGGTGTTCTGCAAGCATTCGATGGCTATGGCATTGTCCTGCAGGCGCTTGTCGATGGCGAGGAGCTGGGCGGTGAGGGCGTCGGTTGTGGTGGAGGTGGAGGCGAGGAGCTTGGAGGTGGCGGTGGTGGTGGAGGAGAGGAGGGGAAGCTCGGCAGCCAGCGTGCCGCCCATGGCCGCCACATCTGCGGCCAGGGGTGTCACGTGCTGTGCGATGGCCTTGTGGATGATGGAGCGAATTTCGGAGGTGGAGGGGGGGGCCCAGATCTCGGCGACAGAGCGCCCGAGGAGGCAGCAGAGGGCGAGGAGCTGAAGGCGGGGGCGGGAGTAGCGGGACACGTGATCCGGGTGATAATCACCGCGGGTAGGCGGAATGATGCGACCTTGGACGTGAAAGTGCTTGCACAGGGCAAGAAGCGAGGTGCGCGTCCCGAAGAACACGGCGTTCATAAACTGGATGGGAGCTGCTTGGCCTTGTGTCCACCAGGCAGCTGATTTGGCGTCAAAGTCGATTTCTTTCCAGCCCGGCTCGTCAGGGGGCGGATCCTCAGGGCGACTGCGTTTAGGCTCAGGCGATGCAGAGGGCGAGGCAAGTCCGTGAGGGGGCTGGGCAACCACCAGTGCACGACTAGTGTCACCGTTGCCTTCCGGGCTTGAGGGCGAATCTGCTGCCGAAGCTGCAGACGGACTTTCATTGCCGAGCGCAGCCGCCAGGCTGCGTTGCGGCAAGGGGCGTTTGCTCGTCATATATTGCGTTATAGCCATGACCTATACCCAGATGTTGCTGGACGACCTAGTGGTCCCAGCCCAGTTTGAGTACCGCATCCCCTCCTCTCTCTCCCTTCTCTGGACTGCCATGTGCAGGACAAGAAGCGGTGGCAGAAGATTGTCAAGGCCCACACGCCAGCCCCTGTGGGCAAGCCGTCTCCCCCCAAGAGGCGAAGCCGTTTTGATGAGTAGCGTAGAAAGGCTTTTCTAGCATAGCTTAGAGTTAGGTTAGTTCGATTTCGCGGCTTCCTCCACTCCACCCATCCAACCTGGAATATGTGCTACATGATCTCCCAACGGAGGCATGTTATATAATTTAATTTAATTTTTAATGTTATAATAATTTAATTTAATTTAATTTAATTTAATTTAATTTAATGGCTAAACAGTTGCTAGAGCATGGCATCTCAGCAGAGAGTAGCTCTCGATCTGCATAGGCAGTTCTAAGCTAAATTCTTAACCCGTGTTTGAACGCGATATATCGCGTTGTAAGCTTTTTTTAGAACGCGTATAGATAGCACCTAAGGAAAATTTTTTTTCATGGTCATGTACATACTTTCCTGAAAGCCCATAAATCAAAGAATGTTTTTAGCTACTCAGACCTACAAAATGCTAATTCATGAGAGAGATACACTGGTTTGAATACAGGGGGGTCTGACCATGACCGCGATTTCTTGACCCTAGGTCACAAGTCATGTGCATGCTTATTCACAAATGGTTCATGAAAAAAATCTGGCTTCTTGCACGAGCTATGGGCAACATATGCAGGCTCTGTGAAACAAAACTCAGGCCCATTGGGCCACTGGAGTTATTTTTCATTAGCATCACAATTACAACGCAGTACAACGCAGTGGGAAACATGAGAGCCCTTCACAACATTACGCAACGACACGAGCCCCATAAACGGGGCGATAGTGAGCTTGGAGGGTCAAAACGTTGAAAATAGGTGTTGTATAAGTTATACAGCATCAAACATGCATCAAACATCATGAATGGATGACCTAATATGACTGAATCAGGCAGCCATAGCCAAAGCATCATCCACTCTCACAACGTGTTGAGCAAATGCCTCGTGGGAACGGAGGTGCTGGGTTTTCATTCCATAACGCGTGCAATACTGAAAGAAAGAGGTACGTGTAATGCAAGGCTTGGATAGGTTGAGTGATCCATGAGCTTACATGCAGGCAAAGATGACGCTGGAATGCATGCTAGCAAATGGTGGCAAGATGCTAACAACACATGATTATACACCATGATTGTGGGCACCTAGCTGATCTTCTTGCACAATTAATTAATTAATTAATTAGACTCGTGCTCCCGTTGGGGAGTCACGGAGCATTAACCCCGATGAATGGATGGATGGGCGCACACATTCCTACCGGTCTAATCTATCTACATTGGCTACATACTACATCTATCTAACAACATTCTAACTACCCGGGTTGGCAAATACGGGTACGGGGTATAATACGCGGACCTAAAATACGCGTATTATACGTGGGGGGTGTAAAATACGCGGCGGTAAAATACGCGACAGTTTTTGTGGTCCAACTGTCAGTCACCCAATTAGCACGCTCCTTGATGATGGTCATGCAGTTATTGCAACTGAAATTTGGTGTATATGCTTATTTATTAACATCTTCCATTAATTTATGCCCTGCAATCCTATCTGATTATGATTTGTTAAATGCTGGGGGGAGCAGACTGCAACGGGAACTGTAAGGAATCAATTAATTAGTTAATTGTAAGGAAAGCCATCCACTATATAATGCATGAGAGGACATAAGACACAACTTCCGAGAAGGAGGGGTGACGTGCCCTCCTTTGTACTGGATCATGCCGGCCACCATCTGCTTGAAAGAGGCGCTCTCAGCCGCATTGAAGGCAATGCCGTTCTCGATGAAAAATTCGGCAGCCAGCAGCTGGACACCTTTCTCGTCGACGGGAACCAGCCATTTGGTGATGCTCAGCTGGCCTTTGCTGGGAACCGACGACAAGTCAGCCGGCGCAGCCCCTCCCATCTCCGCCATTGCCCTGTTCAACTTGTGCTGCTTCTTGGCGTCTGACTTCTGCAACTTGTTGTTAGCAATCCTGAGAAACCTGCTCCGGATATTCGGTGGAATTTTGTCGCAGGGTAACATCCCTTCCCCTGCGATTCCGGCAAAGTGTGCACGGACTCGGAATACGCTGATTGCCCCCGCCCCGTATGAGAACTTCTTGTTGCAAAATGAGCAGAACGTATTCGACACAAACTGCGTTTTGTTACTAACAGCATCTGTGACTGCTTCTTTCTTCTCGAGAACCAAATCCCATTCAGGCCCTTTCTTCTTCATGGCTGCAAATCGAAAATGGCTGCACACTGTCGCACAGTCGCACTGGCCTCGTCGTCGCTATATTGCATTACACCGTCAGTAGCACAGCTGGCATTTGCTGGCATTATGCGTTATGTACCTAGTCCTAGCTGTCTCCTACCGGCCAAAGATTTTGCAAGGCGCCTACTGTATGGTATGATAATTTGTTCCACCGCGCCGCAGGCACTAAGCCGCCCCCACCCACCTCCGGTGGCTTGCGCCACCTTTACCCCAGTCAACCCGTCGCCCCTCGGGTTGGGGACAACGCCTCCACCATCCGACGGCCCCAATCCCTCGCGTCGCGTCTATGTGGTTCCGTAGTTTGCTTGTTTTGTATTGGTTGTTTATGTGTAGTATTTTGTAGTATTTTGGACGGACGACCCGAGCCGCTAACTTAGCGGGTTTATCGCGCCCGTTGGATCCATCATCGGACGCTCCAGATTGTCGGCGGCTAACGTTTTAACTTTTTTCATTTTGCCTTCGTATATGGAAAGAACTGTACGCATCTACTTCTAGTAGTAAAAATCTCAAATGTGCAGTGAACGCGCCGCGCCCAGAACCTGGGCACCGCGCCAGTGCCCGCTGCCCGCTGGTACCCCCGAAAAATTCCAAGCCCAAACCGGCGCGTATTCTGAAGTAAAGTACGCGTATATACGGCGGAGGCCTTCAGTGTACGTTTTCCCGTATTTTTGCGGCTCCGTACGGCGTACTGACCAACCCGGCTAACTACTTCATCTATCTAGGCAGCCGCACGCTGCCCTAGGGGGAGCTATCTAGCGTGCCTCCCGCGGGATTCAGTTGCACACGCGGGCGCTTCCCCACTGGGGGGGGCTCATTGTCTTCTATGACCTGGGCCCACTTGGCCTTGTCCATCATCTTCTTCCAAATCACGGAGAGGCCTAGGCCCCCCATGTCCTCTACTAGCTGTTCTTTGAAGGTGCGGGCCTTGCGGCGTCTAACGTCACTGGGCCCAGCCCACGTCAGGAGGTGACGGCCAGGCTGGGCTGGTCGCAGTCCTGCGGGGGGGGCACGTGAGGTGTCTATCTGGTTGGTGCGAGCTAGGTGCCCTACTAGCTGCAGGCGGCGTTGCTTAATTGTGCTGGTGATATAGGGCATGCCCTGGTACAGGTCCTCATTGCGGACATGAGCAGCATATCTAGGTACTCTGAAAATGGAACGCAGCATGCTGGTGACCGCGCCGTCCAGCTTGCGGGCCAGGTTCTTGCACAATCAACGCAGTATAAACCATCAACATCCAATCCTCACGATATATGCACGGTTTGACGACCTATACAGCACCTAAATACTGCACAACTGCAACCTGCTATGGCTGACATGCAAGCAACGTCGAGTAGGATGGCGGTCTTAGAGAGGCTGGGCAGAGGTCGGTAGAAATAAGTGGAAAACTGGCAGAAACTAGGTAGAAACACGATACACTTACGCCTGCAAGCACTATTGAGCCGGTGGCAGAGGTCATTTCCAGGAAAATACAGCATACCGTAGCAATAGCCTCGGTCACGCCTTACGCTATTTGCAGGCACCATCATGCCCGGAGCTACCCAATAAAAGTCTGCACAAATCTCGGTTTAGCCGAGAGCCCGGGCGTTCGGAATGAATAAACATGTGTTAAGAAGTCGAAACACCATGGAAATACCAAGCATGGTGCCGCAGCAGACCCGAGTCTTGACGTAATAATATGTACGCCGGTTTCCAGGGTTTCCGCATGAAATTAAGTTGGGTGAGAAACTGGAAAAAACTACGTTTCCTTTGCCCCAGTACCTCAACAAACTCGTATAAACCTAATTATCAACCTTTGAACGCATCATCATGGTCGTGCCACCCAACAGCCACTGAAATTCGCGCGAAAACTGGCGAGATCTACCTGCCGCCATCGCCGTCGTCTTCACCTTCGTCCCGCGAAAATGCCTGATTTCAGTGGTACATATTTGTTTGCGGACAAGATTTCTTTTCTCAGACGCCGCAAACGGCTCGAGAAGACTCTCTTCACCCTTGACGACGACTTGACCCTGGCGCAGCAACAACGGCGACGGGAGCTATGGCCGACCTACCTCCAGCTCCGGCAGACCAAGGCGGGGCAGCCGGTGTACTGGAAGAAGGGGGCGGCCATCTACGTCGGTCACAAGCCCTGGCAGGCGACCCCCGCGGCCCCAGCGACTCCAGACCGGCGCCCCAGCTTAGGGGAATACAGCAGTAGTAGTGTAGAATAGATAGACCGTGGCCATGTACATGTACGCCTCCTAGAGGCCCTATCCCAGCTAAGCCACGCGCTTTATTTAATCATGTACATGTGTGCCTATGATGAGCCACACTCCAGATGATGCCTAGCTTTATTTAGTTATGCTGTGCCCATGCAGGGAGTACCTCTCTGCTGAGACGCCATGCCCTAGCTTCTTTGTATAGCTATCCTGATCTTCCCCCCCCATGACAGGCTCCCCCTTCGCTGGGCATAGCTTGAAGATCATGGGGATGCACGTGCCCTGGTGCACCTAGAGCAAGGGTCCTTTACATCCCCACCCTTGCAGGAAGTAGCTTAGGATGTATGATAGGCCATATGCCCCCTCTCAAGGGCTATGTGCTACATATACTCCCAACGGAGTTATGTTACAATTCAATTCAATTCAATATTTTGATCAAACACTCCGCAAAGGTGAAAACCTTTGCGTTCAGTGCCAGGCCGCGGAAAACGCGGAAAACGCGATCTGCAAATGAATCCGACCGGAATCGAACTGGGGACCTCTCGCACCAATTTTGCTGACTATAGGACGGACGTCTCCGGTTACCATGGCATCGCGAACTTACACCTACAGTCATCCGCAAAAGTTCTCCTGTCCGGGGAGCGATGCAAGCCTTTCGGATTTGGTACTAGATAAATCACTCGAGATCTGTGTGTAGGAGTACTACACACGTGTCTGCACGCGAGACTTGTTCAGTCTCGCACCGTGAGATGGGCTGAACACGGCTGAATCCTTCTTTTTAGTAGAAGGGGGCGTAGCCGGTACTATCGAAATCAGCCAAGCGTATATTCTGATCAGACACTCCGCAAAGGTGAAAACCTTTGCGTTCAGTGCCAGGCCGCGGAAAACGCGGAAAACGCGATCTGCAAATGAATCCGACCGGAATCGAACTGGGGACCTCTCGCACCAATTTTGCTGACTATAGGACGGACGTCTCCGGTTACCATGGCATCGCCAACTTACACCTACAGTCATCCGCAAAAGTTCTCCTGTCCGGGGAGTGATGCAAGCCTTTCGGATTTGGTACTAGATAAATCACTCGAGATCTGTGTGTAGGAGTACTACACACGTGTCTGCACGCGAGACTTGTTCAGTCTCGCACCGTGAGACGGGCTGAACACGGCTGAATCCTTCTTTTTAGTAGAAGGGGGCGTAGCCGGTACTATCGAAATCAGCCAAGCGTATATTCTGATCAGACACTCCGCAAAGGTGAAAACCTTTGCGTTCAGTGCCAGGCCGCGGAAAACGCGGAAAACGCGATCTGCAAATGAATCCGACCGGAATCGAACTGGGGACCTCTCGCACCAATTTTGCTGACTATAGGACGGACGTCTCCGGTTACCATGGCATCGCCAACTTACACCTACAGTCATCCGCAAAAGTTCTCCTGTCCGGGGAGTGATGCAAGCCGTTCGGATTTGGTACTAGATAAATCACTCGAGATCTGTGTGTAGGAGTACTACACACGTGTCTGCACGCGAGACTTGTTCAGTCTCGCACCGTGAGACGGGCTGAACACGGCTGAATCCTTCTTTTTAGTAGAAGGGGGCGTAGCCGGTACTATCGAAATCAGCCAAGCGTATATTCTGATCAGACACTCCGCAAAGGTGAAAACCTTTGCGTTCAGTGCCAGGCCGCGGAAAACGCGGAAAACGCGATCTGCAAATGAATCCGACCGGAATCGAACTGCATGGGGACCTCTCGCACCAATTTTGCTGACTATAGGACGGACGTCTCCGGTTACCATGGCATCGCCAACTTACACCTACAGTCATCCGCAAAAGTTCTCCTGTCCGGGGAGTGATGCAAGCCTTTCGGATTTGGTACTAGATAAATCACTCGAGATCTGTGTGTAGGAGTACTACACACGTGTCTCAATCAATTCAATATTTGTTTGCAGCTGTCACGAAAAAATACCAATAATACCAGGATTTTTTCTTGAATTCTATGAGATGTTTCTGACCTATGTTGAAAGTATTAATTAATTAATTAATTAATTAATTAATTAATTAATGAGGGCTCACAGGCACTGGTAGTGCGGACTGCGGAAGGCACCACCCCACCATCCGGTAGGTTGCCTAACCTATGAGGATGCACTACAATACGCTTCCGCGGACACCTTTTTCAGCGGGGAAAGTGCCCCCGGGCCTCCGGGGCAAATTCAGCAAGCGCTGCGGAACTTAGATACTAAAATTTCGTTTTTGGTTCGTACCGTACAGCCAATCATTTTGCGCCCGGATCAAATTGTGATCTGGGCACTGAACACGAAATTTTCAGCGGAACGTACGAAACACCAAAGCAACTACAGAAAATTTTCAGTGACGAAACTGTAGTACCTTGTACCAAGTAAAATGTAGTAGGACTTCGCTAAATTCACGTTCGGAATTTTTCCCCGCAAGATTCCCCCGCAAGATTCCCCCGCACGATTCCCCCCGCTAGGTTCAGGCTCCAGTCGATGCTCGCCAAATGGCGCAAAAAAAGAAACATATGTTAAAATCAACGGTGCGAATCCTCGTTACCGCTCGGGTAACATTCTCACTCATTTCGCGTCTCCTACGAACCGTATTGTAGTGTGATGTGACGGAATGCAATATACGAGAATGCTCATAACTTTTGACTCCGGCCATGAAATTTCATCGGGTTGGTTGCATTAGACGCGTCTTTTGAAGACGAACACGCTGATATAATTTTCTACAGCTATCGCTCAATATTTCCGAAGATACCGGCACCGCCCTGCCCAGCAAATATCGCTGTTGCAATATACGAGAATGCTCATAACTTTTGACTCCGGCCATGAAATTTCATCGGGTTGGTTGCATTAGACTCGTCTTTTGAAGACGAACACGCTGATATAATTTTCTACAGCTATCGCTCAATATTTCCGAAGATACCGGCACCGCCCTGCCCAGCAAATATCGCTGTTGCAATATACGAGAATGCTCATAACTTTTGACTCCGGCCATGAAACTTCATCGGGTTGGTTGCATTAGACTCGTCTTTTGAAGACGAACACGCTGATATAATTTTCTACAGCTATCGCTCAATATTTCCGAAGATACCGGCACCGCCCTGCCCAGCAAATATCGCTGTTTTTTCAGCTCGATATGGCGGAATACGACTCATCCCAGCAATCACAAGCGTCCGCGGCCCTGCACCA
Source organism: Mesostigma viride (assembly GCA_009746045.1). Classification (NCBI taxonomy): domain Eukaryota; kingdom Viridiplantae; phylum Streptophyta; class Mesostigmatophyceae; order Mesostigmatales; family Mesostigmataceae; genus Mesostigma; species Mesostigma viride. The sequence continues at coordinate 2,597,672 of RPFO01000072.1, forward strand.
ACTCGCTGACGAAGCCATGGCGTCATTGGAAACACCCTTGCACGCTATGCCGGACGCCACTGTCAGCATCCAGCCGCTCCACTCCACCGCTCCGCCGAACAGCGACCTTGCCATGGATACCCGCGAGGAGGCCTTTTCTGCCGAGGAAGCTGCCGCATTTTTACCTGGCAAATGGCCAGGCCTTAACGCCATCATGCGCCTGTCCCGAGCTGCCGCCCTCACCATCCTGCACCTGGCTGCCGAGAAAAAGTGCGAGATCCGGGACTGCAACCAACAGGTTACCCACCTGTCGGACTTTCTCCACGACGACCCCGACGACACTGACCTCTGCCTCGCAGTCTGGTGGACGTGCTCCCGTCTTTCCGACAGCGCCCTTGAGCGCTTTGTCATGGCCTCTCTGGACCTGGGAGCCGACCCCACTGTTGCGGCCGCCATCAACATCACCGCCAAGCAAGTCGCCAATACGTGCTTCGATCGCCTCCCTCCCCTCCTCAACGCTGCCCTCAACCCTGTCCACAACCACCTCGCCACCCACCACGCCCATTCCTCACACGCCGACACCTCCATCCACTCCGCCATCACCCACATTGCAGCAGGGCTGCAGCAGCAGCAGCAGCTCCTCCACCAGCTCCAGCAACAACTTGCCGCCTCCATAACTCCTGCCAAGACCACCTATGCCGCCACGCTTCAGAACCCTACGGAGCTCATCAACGAAATCAAAACAGCCGTCAAGGCCAGCACAAGGGATGCTATGCACGAACCCATTCGCTCATGCAGTATTGTGGTACGTGGCGTCCCCTCGAACGTCAACGATGCACGCCTGGGCACCTACCTCCGGGGCGACCCCTTCCTGGGGAAGCTCGGCGTGGCCCAAAGCGTCGTCATCAAAACGGCACGACGGCTCGGCGGCCCCACCGCCCCTGTCTTGGTGGAATTCCACCGCAAGGAGGACAAACTGCAGGTGCAGAAGGCCCGCCGGAACCTCCACGATACCCAACTGAGCATCGACGATTACTATACCCCGGAGCAGCTTGAGGCCCGGGCTGCCGCTTTGAACCGGCCGGAGGTCCACGAGGCTCGGGCAGCCAAGCAGGCCAACCCGCAACTACGGTGCAGCATCTATGCCCGCCTCTTTAATGGCGTCTTCATCGTCCGCATTAACGGCCAGGACCTTCCTCCAATGACGGCGACCCCCATGGATACCGCCGTGCCAGCGCCCCAGCCCCCCTGCTCGGCCCCCGCCGTCACCGCCATCGCCACCGGCATCGACGGTCACCTGCTCCCCAGCACGTGTGGGGATCCGCCGGGGCAACTTCAGCTCAGGTATGGCTGCCAGGCTTGGCCGTCCCCCTAATAAATTCGTTCGCTTTGCACCTGAGCCGGAGCCCGCGCTGCGAACCCTTCTCTCCTATCAATGACGACGCTCGCGGCCCCGCGGCTCCGCGGCTCTAGCAGTGGGATCTGCCTAACTCCCCTTCCCGCCCCTTTGCCTTCGCAGCCCTCGGGCTGTCGGAGAGAGAGCAACGGGTCGGCAGTGAGCCAGGTTAGCCCCGCCTCGCGCGGCCGCCTCCGAAACCTCCTCAGACTGCACGCATTTCTTATGCGTGCAGACGCAAACTCATTCTACCTGGCCACCCGAGCCAACCGTCGGCGTCGCCTCGACGCGTTGGCAGGAAGAATCGAAATGGTGATTGAAAGCATAAGTCCCCAACCCGCCCCCCCTACCCCACCACCTCCACCCCCACCCCCATCACCACCCTGCTCCATCTCCGCCCCCACCCCCGCCTGCACCCCCCTTTTCGGTCAACGCGCGCCCTTGGTCATCGCCACCTTCAACGCCCGCACGCTCCAGCCCGACGCTGACCGCTGTCACTGCCTGCGCAGTGACGACTGTCAGTGCCATCGAGTCTCCAATCTTATTGGTTTCTGCATCGACAATAATATCGCCATCCTGGGAATCCAAGAACACAGGCGCACTGCATCGGCCCGCGGATCAACTGCCCTTGTTGCTGACGACATCGACGGCTGGCGGTTCTACTACGGAGGCGGCGACGGCACCGGGAACGGGGGCGTCGGTCTCCTCTGCTCCCCGCTCGCCGTACGCCACATGGGCGAACCCCAGCTGGTCAACGCTCGGCTCCTCGTGGCCACTTTTCATTCGATGGAGGGCCACTCGACCTACGCCCTGACGGTGGGCGTTGGTTACGCACCCCACTCCGGCCACCCAGAACAAGACCGCAAGGACTTCTTTGCAGCGCTGGAGAACCTGGCGAACGGCATCCCTGGTCGCAACTACCTCGCTCTGCTGCTGGACGCCAACGCCACGCTACCACCGGGTACTGGCGGATGTCAGCACGCCCCCAACGGTACGGTCTCCAATGCCAACACCGAACTTTTTGCTGATTTGCTTACGACATGCGATTTGGTCACTGCCAACACCCGCTTTCCACATAGTCCAGATGCTTTGGTCACACACACCTCGCCAACTGGCACTGAACGCTGCATTGACTATGTTGTAATGCGCAAGCGTCATCAAGGATCTGTACTAGCTGCTCGCTCGCATGTGATCCCCCTGGTGCGCTCCGATCATCGCATCGTCACCGCCCGCATCCGCCTGCGATTCCCCTCGCCCTTTCGTAAGCACGTGGCACCACCTGATTTGCGCACACTTCAGTTGCTCGAGAAATCTGACGACGCTCTGGAGGACTTCCCTGAAAAACGCGCCCACAAGCGCGCCGCAGAGGCGTTCGTCGACGCGCTGGACATCCCGGCCAGCCACGCCCAGCTGTTCGCTGCCGGCCCGGCATCGGCCCTTCGGCACCTCGCTGACAAGCTGCCCGCGGCCGGGGCCCTACTGCCCCCCGCCGCCCGCCCCGCTTCACCAGCCTGCACCGGCTCCCCGCCGTCATCCAGGCCCGGCAAGCCCTGCGCGACAACCGCGACCCCGCCCGCTACGCCCGCCTCAAAGCCGATTACCACTCGGCCATCCGGCAGGCGACCAAGGAGCAGGAGGACCTTCATGTCCGCGAGTACTTCGCCCACCTCAAGGACCAGCACGGCAAGTACGCCTGGACCCGCCTGCGTCACGCCCAACGGCCCGCCGGCGGCGCGCAGCCGGCGCCGCGGACGCTCTCTGGCTCACCGCAGCAGCAGCTCAACCAGTGGTATTCCTCCCAGTCCCGGCTGCTCGGCGCCCCCCCGCCGCCTCCGCCGCTTGGCCCTCTGGCGGCCGCACGCCTGGCAGTAGCACCGGCGGACGTCCCTGCGCCGCCCACGCCGCCCGCCGCTGAGCAGGACTACACGTACCCAGCCCTGACGGAACCCCTGGCCCACCCCAACGAGCTCCCGCCGTTCACCGAGCTCGAGCTGAGCACCGCCGCCAAGCAACTCCGCTTCTATGCTGCCGTTGGACCTGACCAGCTCCCAGCCCCGGTGATTAAGCTGACGGCGCTCACGGGGTTCCTGCTTGACGTCTGCAACCGGATCCTGCTTGCCGACGCGCCGCCGATTCCTGAGTGGCAGCACAGCTACCGTATTATGCTGTACAAAAACAAAGGTTCCCCTGACGACCCCGCCAACTACAGAGGAGTCTGCATCCAGAGCGCCGCACTTAAGTTGTTCATGCGCATGATCCTCAACCGCCTTCGTTCTGCTCTCGACTGTCACCTTGGGGAAAGTCAAATGGGCTTCCGTCCTGGGCGCAACACCGTCATGGCCATCTTCGTCGCGCGTCGCCTCTTCGAGGAAATCGCTCTCCTGCAACCTGGTGAGTTTCCCGCCATCCTGATCTTCGTCGACTTCATCAAGGCTTTTGATTCTGTCCTCTGGGACGCTCTATGGGCTGTACTTGCTCGCGCTCGCGTCCCCACTCCCCTGATTACCGTCATCCGCACGCTGTATGAGGGGTCCACCACTTCGGTGCGCACTCAGCACGGCATAACCCCGCCCTGCCCACTGCAGACCGGCGTCTGGCAGGGTTGCGTCCTGTCGCCGTACCTGTTTATTATTGTAGTGGATTATGTTATGCGCCAGGCACGTGCTCGCTTTGCTAGCATTGCAGGCCGTGCCCCTGGCCTAGCGATCACGAACGAGCTTGGGGAAGGGGGGCCGACTAACAAGCAGAATTTACTAGCTGACCTCATTTATGCCGACGACATCACGCTCATCGAGAAGCCGGAGTCTGCCCAACTTTGGCTGGACTGCCTGGCGCTCGAGGCTCGGGCGGTTGGTCTAGAAATCAGCCCCAAAACGGAGGCCCTGGCCCTCGGCATGGCAGGGCCCCCACCCACACTCCGCCTCTTAGACGATGCCGAGGTCAACTACCCTACTTCAGGCCGCTTCAAGCTGCTCGGCAGTTGGCTTCCTGACTGCGAGGACGACATGACGACACGGATCGGCATGGCGTGGGCGCACCTCCATGACCACCGCCGCTGGTGGAGCAACCCCGCCCTACCCCGGATCGTCAAGCGTGACCTCTTCAAGGTCGTCATTCTGACGATCCTGACCTACGGCGCCGAGACGTGGACACTGATGCAGGAGCTGGAGCAACGACTCGACGGCGCCGTCACCAAGATGCTGCGCAAGGCCCTTAACATCCCCTTTGGTTTGCACATTAGTAATGAGGATTTGTACGCTGATTTGCCCTATGTTTCCCACATTATTAGGCACAGGCGCCTGGGCCTAGCCGGGCACCTGGCCCGCACAGATCAGGTAGATACATCAGATAGACTAGCTGGCACCAAGCCCGCCCAGCCTGGGCGATATGTCCTCACCTGGCGTGCCCCCGGCCGCGCGCGGCAGGGCCGCCACCCGTGGACTTTTCGTGATAGACTCGGCATGGACATGTGCTACACTAGACGTGACGGGCTCACCCCCGGGCAGCCTCCTGGTTTGTCTGTAATATGGAGGCAGATGGTGCGCAAGGATAGATGGCAAGTAGTGATGAAGGAGACCACCCCCAAGCCTGTGGGGGCTCCGCGTGTGACCAAGTATGGCATTCATAGCGATTCGGGCCGCGGTGCCCACACCCCTGTAACTAGGACCTAGATAGCTTATACCATCCATTCCATCCCATGTTCCCCTCCCACTGAGGACTTATGCTCACGTGACGCAGTCACGTGTCTATTAATTAATTAATTAATGTTGAAAGTTTCAGACCAAAAATCGCATGTTTAATAGGTTTGCCACGTGTCAGATTACAACGCGATACATCGCGTTCTAACCAGGGCTACAACGTTGTAAAAAAACACGGGTTAATTAATTAATTAATTATGTATAGATCGAGCTTGCATAATCACGCCCAGCCCGGCCAGCCATGATATTGCGATCGTTCACCAATTTCAGCTGTAGGCAGTTGCGCCGATGGGAACTGAAAAGCTCGAGCTAGACTTGCATGCATGAGCATGGCATGTGGTAAGGTTTGCAGCTTGCTGTAGGTCACATGTTTGTTGGTCCAAAGGCGTTCCACACACTGCTTGCAATATCATTCAATGATAATGGTACCACCAATTATAATGGTACCACCAATTATTCTTATTATAATGGTACCACCAATAATGGTACCACCAATCATTCAATGATAATGGTACCACGTGTAAGCGACACTGGCAGAGCTCATGTCAGCATGCCACATCCCTCATTGGGGTGTTCACTATCGAAACATACGCGCATCACCCCTTCTGGCATGTGGGTCGTATGGGTTGATGCACTGTCATATACATAAGACTGGCAACCCCATTGCCTGCGCACACAACTTTGGTTTCCCGCCAGAACGCTGCATGGTGCTGCATGACCGGTCCATGTCAGCATGCGGTCCCATGCTGTCACATGCAAAAACGTTGGGAAGTCGCACTAGTGCCCGGGCAGATGCATGCACTGAACATGTTCCTGCATCCAGCAGGCTCGGGAAACCCATGCGTAGAAACCCGGTGTGTAGAACATGGAATTAACGCCAGGACAGCACAAGTATCAAGGAGACAACCAGCGCATGCCAGAAATCGGGAGAATGTCACACAGGCAGGCAGGGCCCCGGATGCCGCCTGCTGGGACAGGGACCAATCCGGGCGCTCTTCAACAAGATGCCGATGCTAGCAAAACTGCTACTCATCGCTCACTCCATAGTCCATGACCGCCACTCATTCGCCCATGACCCATGGCACGCACTGGGCACCCGCCACGGACTCTGTGGCGGCAGCTGCCGGCCAACGCGGTCCCCTCGCCAAGCTGCGGGGACATGATGGCCACACAGGTGGAAGCTCCTGTGCTGCCTTCCTCATGGTAGCCGGGTCCCATACTGGCTGCGTGGGTCCACACTAGAAGCGGGAAGCAGTCGGTGCGATCCCACAGGCTGCCCTCACTCCCTGTATAAATAGAAAAATGGATGCCATCCATCCGTTTCCGTGTCCTTCCTCAGCCTCAACGCGCCCCTGCTGCTCCCCTTTGTCTTCACCCTCAGCCTGCCGCTCCTCCACTCCATTTGGGCGTTGGATTGTGAAAATGTCGCTTCAGCCTCAGCCCCTCGCTCCGTCCTTCTTCTGCTTCGGCCTCAGCCCCTCGCTCAGTCCTTCTTCTGCTTCGGCCTCAGCCCCTCGCTCCGTCCTTCTTCTGCTTCGGCCTCAGCCCCTCGCTCAGTCCTTCTTCTGCTTCGGCCTCAGCCCCTCGCTCCGTCCTTTTTCTGCTTCGGCCTCAGCCCCTCGCTCAGTCCTTCTGCTTCGGCCTCAGCCCCTCGCTCAGTCCTTCTTCAGGATCCCAACAATCTCTGCCTCGTTGTAGACATGGTAGCTGCGGGCCAGAAAAAAGTAGAAAAAAACAAGCGGTCAAAGAACAAGCAAGCGTTACAAGTACAAAAAGGATAATCCTCATTGTTTTTGGTAGCTGCAAACCGGGTATGAATGCGTGCAGAAGGTACGGACATAGACATGTGAATAGACAGATATGACCCACAGATAGCCGGTGACTATCATTACCATACTGTCATCACTGGTACTACAGTATTATCCGTATAAGTGCACATACCATTACTATTATCCTACCATTAGCCGACGATAGGATCAAGCAAGTGGGAAGATCAGGAAACTGGGAATAGACGCCACGGGCAGAATTAAGTCAAATGCAGTTTGCTGAGAAAATCCACAAAAGAGCACACACACTTTTGCCTAGCCAGCAGAAGCATTTTAACGATGAAGGTTAACTATATTATCATCCTACCACTAGTGCCACTACTACCATACAATAAACCATTTTGTACCGTTTTGCTAGGCGTATGATAAAATTGATACATACAACTTGGCAAAGTTATAACACAACAATACTACAATTACGTAACAGCGCACGCCTGTCACTCCTTGTTGTCCATATCAACAGCAACAACAATCATAAAAAAACAACAACGCAGGCGTTCTACCCTGCGATTCATTTATAACCGTGCATGCCACTCTGCGACTCACTCCTTGTCCACAAGTCCAAACAACAGCAATAACCATAACCATAACCATAACCATAACCATAACCATAACCATAACCATAACCATAACCATAACCATAACCATAACCATAACCATAACCATAACCATAACCATAACCATAACCATAACCATAACCATAACCATAACCATAACCATAACCATAACCATAACCATAACCATCGCCATGGCCATCGCCATGGCCATGGCCATCGCCATGGCCATCGCCATGGCCATCGCCAAGGCCATCGCCATAACCGTGACCATGACCGTGACCATGACCATGACCGTGACCGTGACCGTGACCGTGACCGTGACCGTGACCGTGACCGTGACCGTGACCGTGACCGTGACCGTGACCGTGACCGTGACCGTGACCGTGACCGTGACCGTGACCGTGACCGTGACCGTGACCGTGACGGTGACGGTGACGGTGACGGTGACGGTGACGGTGACGGTGACGGTGACGGTGACGGTGACGGTGACGGTGACGGTGACGGTGACGGTGACGGTGACGGTGACGGTGACGGTGACGGTGACGGTGACGGTGACGGTGACGGTGACGGTGACGGTGACGGTGACGGTGACGGTGACGGTGACGGTGACGGTGACGGTGACGGTGACGGTGACGGTGACGGTGACGGTGACGGTGACGGTGACGGTGACGGTGACCGTGACCGTGACCATGACCATGACCATGACCATGACCATGACCATGACCATGACCATGACCATGACCATGACCATGACCATGACCATGACCATGACCATGACCATGACCATGACCATGACCATGACCATGACCATGACCATGACCATGACCATAAGAATAAGAGCAAGAACAAAAAGAACAAAAAGAAGAAGAAGAAGAAGAAGAAGAAGAAGAAGAAGAAGAAGAAGAAGAAGAAGAAGAAGAAGAAGAAGAAGAAGAAGAAGAAGAAGAAGAAGAAGAAGAAGAAGAAGAAGAAGAAGAAGAAGAAGAAGAAGAAGAAGAAGAAGAAGAGGGAGAAGAAGAAGAAGAAGAAGAAGAAGAAGAAGAAGAAGAAGAAGAAGAAGAAGAAGAAGAAGAAGAAGAAGAAGAAGAAGAAGAAGAAGAAGAAGAAGAGGAAGAATAAGAATAAGAATAAGAATAAGAATAAGAATAAGAATAAGAATAAGAATAAGAATAAGAATAAGAATAAGAATAAGAATAAGAATAAGAATAAGAATAAGAATAAGAATAAGAATAAGAATAAGCAGTAGTAGTAGTAGTAGTAGTAGTAGTAGTAGTAGTAACAGTAGTAGTAGTAGTGGTAGTAGTAGTAGTAGTAGTAGTAGTAGTAGTAGTAGTAGTAGTAGTAGTAGTAGTAGTAGTAGTAGTAGTAGTAGTAGTAGTAGTAGTAGTAGTAGTAGTAGTAGTAGTAGTAGTAGTAGTAGTAGGAAGACGACGACGACTATGACCACACGAGCACCTCACTCCTTGTTGTCCACACCAATAAACACACAAGCGACTCACTCCTTGTTGTCCAGGCTGAGCGCGCTCCCCCCATATTCCGGCAGCAGTACGTGGTCCCCCACTTTCACGTTCATCGGCATCAGGTTGCCTTCAGGGTTGCGGCGGCCAGGACCTACCGCGATGACCTTGCCCTCGTTCACCTGGGCGTGGGGTATGGAGAGCATGAGAGCGCGACATGGGGCAAAAGGAACCGGGGAGGAAGCAGGTGAGGTATACTAAACAAAATATACAATTTAGGCAAGGTTTTATGTTAACAAAGCAAGATAGAGGGGGGCGTCACCCTGCCCTCATTCCCCTGGGGGGCCGGGGGGGGCGGGGGGGGGCACGACATCATGGGGGGAGGCATTGGGGGTGAGGACGACAGGAGCGAGATGGAGGAAGCTTTGTGAGCGAGAATCAAAAGGGAGGAGGAGGAGGGGGTCAAATTGCCCTTGTAAGTAAGGGAATCCCATGGGAGAAGCAACCGATACTTGGGTTGAAAGAACCTTGAGCAAGATACCTACGTAAAACGCTTTTCTCCTATACCAAAGAGACTGAAAAATGCGTGACAGACGTTGCGGTCAAGAATCCTCACAGAGTCGAGGTCACGGGTGAGGTCACGAGCGCGAGAGAGGCAGGACGATTGAAGAAGATTAGAATTACGGGTGGGTACCATTTGAAATGAATTTATTTAAATGCGCGTGAATGGACATGGGTGTATGTGAATTGACATGAATGATTACAAATAGAAGTAAATGGATATAAATAGACGCAGGGGGAGGGCCATTCCCGTGCCTGCACATGACGGATGTGATTGCGGCGGCATGCCGGGATGCCTGATGTAGCCCACAAATGCAATCTCAGGTTGCTGCACAATTTTCGAATGCAAATTTATAGTAGTACTTCGTCGAAGGTACTAAGTAATGTGACATTCTGCTGGCTGCATGGCACACGGCCCATACCAACAAACAGTGGGCTTGAGAAGGGAGGCATGAACAAGATAAATAGCCGTGCTCCCACCCAAAGGCACAAACATATATAGGTATTAGAAACCAGCAAGATACATGCACTTTCGCATGGCAGGCTTGCATCGTGGATAAAACGGAAATAAAATGGGCAAGCAAGTCACTTACTTATTCTACAAAAGTCCAGACCGTGCAAAAACCTCAGTCCCAGCTCATGTAACACTACTCTAACAGTACTACAGTACTCTAACAAGCAATCCGTCTGAATATAATAACAAGAAGTCGAAAATCTGACAGAAGAAAAAAAAAAGTCATGGATGCGTGATCAGCCGAAGCGTCGGTAACCGAAGCATCCGCGCCCGGCCCAATCAAGCGATTGCCGATGGAATTCAGACACCGCCAGGCATAGTGACAATAGTGATTATCAATAGGGACGTACATCAGCCTAACATGTATGCCCATGGATACCTCAAAGAAAAAGAAAATTTAAATTCATGTCCAGGAGGTCGACCGGATAACTAGCGCCTGGCTGGCGAGAATATCACAAGCATGAGGTCTCTGCTCTCGTCTATGTGGTATATAACGTTTAGTACCACGGCATAGCTAGCCCACAAGTAAACACCACGCGATCACCAGCGACTAACCTTCGAGGCCACTGCACTCTCTGGCAACAGAATGCCGCCTGCGGATTTGGTCGGAGCCACCACCTTCTCGACCAACACCCGGTCAAGGAGCGGAATGAGCCTGCGAATGGCGGACATTCTGAGCACTATCCAGAGACTGCAGGTCTAGATGGTGGCCTTTTAATCGGCAGGCGAATGGCGATCTCACGGGTGGTCGGCTGGTCGCTCGCGTGCACACACGGCTCGTGTCGGCAGTCTCCAGAAAATATGCACACCCCAACACCCAACATTCCAGCAAGGCTCGCTCGCACACGCCAGCGAAGATCACCGAAGGCCACCGAAGGTTCAGGCTAGGCGTTGTGCCAGCCGTTCCCTACTGCGCGCGTGCGTACCAATGGCAGCAGAAATGTTCAGCCGAAGCCCACCCAGGATTCAGGAATAAAAAAGTATCTGGAAATGTTATCAAAGTTAAAAACAAATTCAGTCCGTGAAATAGTTTGTCCCCGCGGTTAACAGAAAGTCCAGGTTCGAGATCAAGGGCCGTCCCTGAAGGAAATAGTGGAGGACTCCAGCAGTGGTACATACTGTACTTACAGTCATTCCCGCGTTAAGTTGCGTTTCTTAAGGTTGCGTTCCCGCGTTAAGTTGCGGCGCCGAAGTTTGGGGGGCGACCGCAACTTAAGCATGGAGGCCATCGCAACTTGACGCGGTAATGACTCAATTTGTAGGTGTCAGGCCATTTTTGGCCGCGCAGGAGGCCATTTTTTGCCAAGTCCGGACCCGCTACGTGATTTTAGGGGGCAAAATACGCAAGCCCCACTGGCGCGCAAATTTCCCCGCCTGCTGGCTTAATGATAGGTGAACTGAAAAACGCGAATGCAACCTTGATGCAACCTTACAAATTCAGTTTTGCAGCCTGCGGGCTGCGGTACATAAGAATCCACGACCATGCATGGTCATCTGTAATCATTGAGACATCTTGCCGGAAATTACCACCATCATATGAGTCATGCCGAATGCACCGCAGAAGGGCAAACTGAAGACAAGGTTGTTGAGGCCACAGGCAGTCTCGCTGCATGTGGCCTCCATGCTGTTATTATTCAGTTGTTTACATGCAGGCCATTGACAGTAAATGAAGCTTCCCTCACGACTGTTCCCATGTTTTGTCACAGTCAAACGTGAAGCCGACTGGCCGGCAATTAAGTAACCCGCCAAAAAAAGAGCCGAAGTCAGGGGGTTAAACACACATTTGTGTTATAAAACGCAGGCACTGCGTGGCTGCCCACGGCGTGTTTTCACTACAATACGGTTCGTAGGAGACGCGAAATGAGTGAGAATGTTACCCGAGCGGTAACGAGGATTTGCACCGTTGATTTTAACATATGTTTCTTTTTTTGCGCCATTTGGCGAGCATCGACTGGAGCCTGAACCTAGCGGGGGGAATCGTGCGGGGGAATCTTGCGGGGGAATCTTGCGGGGAAAAATTCCGAACGTGATTTTAGCGAAGTCCTACTATACTTTGCTTGGTACACGGTACTACAGTTTCGTCACTGAAAATTTTCTGTAGTTGCGTTGGTTTTTCGTACGTTCCGCTGAAATTTTTGTGTTCAGTGCCCAGATCACAATTTGATCCGGGCGCAAAATGATTGGCTGTACGGTACGAACCAAAAACGAAATTTTAGTATCTAAGTTCCGCAGCGCTTGCTGAATTTGCCCCGGAAGCCCGGGGGCACTTTCCCCGCTGAAAAAGGTGTCCGCGGAAGCGTATTGCAGTGTTTGCAGCCCGCCTTTCAGTTTGTCCACAATATCTGGCCTGGAAAATGGACTTTGGCCGGCTTTGACGCTGCAGCTGGATCGGGCTTGACGAGAGCTGTCGAATGCCGTATAGAAGTCCGTCAGAGGAGGAGGTGGTGGGCTGCTAGCCTAATTCTACCGTTAAGTTGCGTTCCCGCGTTAAGTTGCGGCGCCAAGTTTGAGGGGGCGATCGCAACTTAACACGGGAATGACTGTATATGTATATCCGGCCCTCGGCCACTATAGATTCTCTGCTGCCCATGTGCGGCGTGGGACACAACAACAACAACAACATACAGTACAGTAGTACTACATACAAGATCGGGGGCTCCGCCCCCGAACCCCCGCTACTTGGCAGATTCTGTGCCTCAACGGCTTTTTGTGCCTCAACGGCGAGTACGAGCACAGCCGTACACTCCCGCTCACACAGCCCGCCCACTAGCAAGACAGCCGAACCTGTACGGCCGGCCACAGCCTGTGATCCCCTGGATTGCGCCTCGATTCCATGCAAACTCATGGTGCCGGACGGTTTGCTGGCCTATTTTGGGAAGCCGGTGGCTGAACCGAACCGCAACTAAACCTGGTATGTCAGTACGTCAGATCCGTCCGTCAGCTTTCTCGCTTGTTGCTAGCAACCGCCGAATACCCCTTGAATCGGTCCTCTCCTCGCCGTTTTCCTTGCCAACTTCCCTCGTCCGTTCCAAACGCCTAGGCCAATTTCAAGCTCAACTCGAAACGCAAGGCTTAGGCGCTTAGCTACTCGGAAAAATTCACCGTTACGACGCGGTTACGGCCGTTTGCACTCGAAACGCTTTTACTGATTGTCGGTTGGCACGCATTTGTTTGGCTACTCGTCTTAGAAGAGTTTGGGCGCCGGACGCTACGCGGTGACAGGCTGCTAGAAAGCCTACGGACGCGATCTGCGTAAAGATTTTGTGGAAACAAATTGTGCGTTCCGATTTTTGCGCTACTCGGGTACGGACAACGTTTGCCGGAAGAGTTTGCGGAACAAATGGGCCGACATAAAAGTAGTATAAAGGGCAACTAGTGGGGGGGCCAAGGCCCCCCACTTTTTCGGACGCACTACGCCACCAGGGGCCCTGAGGCCCCCGCCGAAAGCTTCGACCCGCCGGGTTGAGCCCGCCGACCGGCCCGGCCCCTACGCCGGGGGGCGAACGCTCGGCGGCCTTCCTTTGGGGGCTTCCCATCGCGCGCGCTCGCGCCGGCCCGCCGCACCGTCGATCCCACGCTCCGTCCCTCACGGGCACCTCCAGCACGCGTCATACTACTAGTACATAAACCCAGTCCGAATAGTACCGTACATTGTGAGACGTCGCCGTTCATTGCATGCAAGTATTTCCTTACTCATTACTTCCTAACAACTGAAACTCACAATGCAGCTATGCCATGCATATGTGGGTACCGCTTTAGCGGCAGCCATAACGACCAAGCACTTCCATGCAAACTCAAATGTTCATCATTCATCAATATTCATTGAGTGGCAATCCTTTGTAAACACATGCACCATCGGTCATGCCCACTATGACTTCATGTAGACAATGTTTTGTACATGACTCGACAGTGCCCTTGCGCGCGACCGTGGGGCGTCGCAGGCCAGCCCTGTCCATTTGTGGGTGTGGTGGGGAGCTACCATGCATGCGTGGGGGGGGGCTGGGATTCGAGCGTGGGTGTGGAGGGGAGCTGCCATGCATGCATGTGGGGCGGGGCGGGATGCCATACCTGCGTGGGTGTGGTGGGCAGCTGCCATGCATGCGTGGGGGACGGCTGGCATGCGTACGTGGGTGTGGGGGGTGGCTGGCATGCACATGCATGTGGGGGGTGGCTGGCATGCATGCGTGGGTTTGTGGGGGGGTGGCATGCGTGCATGGGTTTGTGGGGTGGCTAGCATGCATGCGTGGGTGTGGAAGGGAGCTGCCATGGTTGCATGTGGGGCGGGGCAGGCTGGCATGCATGCGTGTGTGGGGGGGGGACGGCATGCGTACGTTGGTGACGGGGGTGGCTGGCATGCATGCATGGGTTTATGGGGTGGCTGGCATGCATGCGTGCATGTGGGGGGGGCTGGCACGCGTGTGTGGGTTTGTGGGGGGGGCTGGCATGCATGCGTGTGTGGGGGGGGGCTTACATAAGTGCGTGGGTGTGGGGTTGGCTGGCATGCGTGCCTGGGTTTGGGGGTGGGCTGCCATGCGTGCGTGGGTTTAGGGGGGGCTGGCATGCGTGCCTGGGTTCGTGGGGTGGGCTGCCATGCGTGCGTGGGTGTGGGGGGTGGCTGGCATGCGTACGTGGGTGTGGGGGGTGGCTGGCATGCACGTGCATGTGGGGGGTGGCTGGAATGCATGCGTGGGTTTGTGGGGGTGGCTGGCATGCATGCGTGGGCTCGTGGGGTGGCTGACATGCGTGCGTGGGTGTGGGGGTGGCTGGCATGCGTGCATGGGTTTGTGGGGTGGCTGGAATGCAAGCATGCATGTGGGGGGGGCTTGTTTGCATGTGGGGTGGCTGGCAAGCATGCGTGCATGTGGGGGTTGGCTGGCATGCGTGCGTGGGTTGGGCGGGCGGCTGCCATGCGTGCGTGGATGTGGGGGGGGCTGGCATGCATGCATGCATGTGGGGGGGCTGGCATCCAAGCGTGGGTTTGTGGGGTGGCTGGCATGCATGCGTACATGAGGGGGGGGCTGGCATGCGTGCGTGGGTGTGGCGGGGGGCGTGCGTGGGTGTGGGGGGTGGCTGGCATGCGTGCGTGGGTGTGGGGGGGAGTGGCATGCATGCGTGGGTGTGGTGGGGGGCTGACATGCATGCGTGGCTTGAGGGGGGGGCTGGCATGCGTGCCTGGGTTCGTGGGGTGGCTGCCATGCGTGCGTGGGTGTGGGGGTGGCTGGCATGCGTACGTGGGTGTGGGGGGTGGCTGGCATGCATAAGTGGGTTTGTGTGCGTGGGCATGGGGGTGGCTGGCATGCGTGCGTGGGTTGGTGGGGTGCCTGGCATGCATAAGTGGGCCCGCGGTGCCCCTGATTGCTGTCTGGCCCCTAATCATGTGGATGTGGCTGGCTGGCTGCCCTCCTGTTTGCCCCATCCCCAAACCTCATGCCGCAAGGCTCGTGGCTCAAGCCCCATGGCTCATGCCCCATGACCCTTGCCTGCCAGCCTACCTGTGCTGCATACCCTTGCAGCCTTTCCTGCCTCGCCTGGCCTGGCCTGCCCTGCCCTCTCTGCCCTCCCGCCCGCCCATGCGGTCCGTTGCGACGGATGGAAAATGAGAAGAAAACCAATATGGCCCCGCTGGCACCACAAATCACCTGGTTGGTCAACCAAGGGGATAGCCTGCACAATGAGACACGAACACAGCAGACCCAGCAAAGCAAGATTCAGGTTGTAAGCCAGTGGAGATTACTTTTGACTTGCTTGATGCAGAAATATAAAACACCTTCTATTGTCACACCTTCTATCAAGGAGACAACCAGTTCTATGAACAAATGGTTGATTGATCACCTTATACACCACGTAAACATGTTACCAGACGCTCTCTTCAGCCCAGTGAAAATCCACGCGCGAAGCAAGGCAGATTATCTTACGCAGTAAGCACCATGAATGTCAGCGAGTACAGCAGTAAATGACGCCCTAAACTCATGACCAGGCAAGCATCCACAGGGGCTTTCACCGCCCAGTATATTCCAGAAAAAATCATCACAGATCCTCTGGGAACGGACGTTGACACGGGAAACCCGAAGGACCATGAAGATGGCGTCCTGCACGGCTAAGAAAATGAAACGCAGACCCTTGCTACGCTATGTCTTCGCTGCGACTAGGTGAAGTCGGCCAAATGGAAACAACGCAACCGAGGAAACGCATCAGAAAGAGAGCAGGCACTAGCCCGGTCATCGAAACAAACGACTCACCATCGGCATCGCCAGCGTACGTCCCGTGGCAACAAATGATTCCAGCGTTCATTCCAATATTGTGTGACGACAACAGAAACTCGTCGGCCACACCCCACGCCTTCCACGAACAGCAAACTGATTTCACTAGGCACCCAATACGTCAAGCAAAGAAGCACGATAGCATAATACCTAAATCTACAACGACATTCCATTTCCAGGTCGCTAGCTATCGCAGCAGGCCATAGCGCCCCGAATCTCTCCCACGCACGAGACTGCCCACCGACGTCCAGCCAGATCAGAAACAATTCAAAGGTACGCATCGAAATGGAACATTGAACGCTATAAAAGCAATGCCCACGCATTGTCCATCCCCAATTTTCCAGGCAGCGTTGACCGCCATCCCCAGCCAGCAGGACATTAAGTGCTGTCGCAGCATGTCGCCCCCTCACCCCCTCGCAGTCCTGGTTTTGCACGTTCGATTGCTTGGGCGCGTCCAGGCGGTCCAGCACCGCGTACTACCCACTTGAAAATCCTCCCAAGTCATTTTTTCCCAGCTTGGTAAGTACGGAATGTGGCAGAAATTCGTCCAGAAAGCATCATACTACTCTCCACTCCTCCAACTAAAAATTTGCGTATAATTTAAGAATAAATATCATTCAGATCACGTTCAGACTATAACTTCAGTCTGAATCGAAAAGTTATACGGAAACGCTCAGTAAAACGCTTTCTGAACGAAATGCGGACAGGAAAACGGCCGTAACGGCCAAAATGTTACGGTTTCAAAACAATTTCTGGACATGCCGTCGACTGGCCGCACTGAACGCTCCTAAAATTGAGGACGGCGGTCTCGATACTCTGAAGTTGTTGTACTTCTGCGTCCCACATCCTGTAACCGCGGGCGGGTTGTTTGGTTCGCGACCGAGAGTTTGACGGCCGCAAAGAAGACGACATCGTGCCGGGTTCCGTATTTATATCTGGCCGCGGCCATTGGCTGGCCTCCCACCTGCCCGCAAAATTGCTGAACCGGATCTGGACGTAACTGCCGTTTCAGCACCCGTTCAGAACTCCTGAGACTCGATCACCCTAGTTTGCCACTTTTCGGGCAACTGCTCCGATTGGGCGCCACCGCGGATCCCCGGATCGCCCTGACTATCGGCCGCCCTGCGCTCGCGGTTTTCGTACGGGCCACTTTTCGGGCCTCACGGTTTGCCCAATCTTTTCGTTGGGGTTAATCGTAGTTACTAGAGGGGGACAAGAAAAAAGTGGGGGAGGGGGGGCTATCGCCCCCCTCCCCGACTTGAGAGGACGTGACTCGCCGCTAGCGGCCCAGAGGCCGATAGTCGACCTTCTGGGCGCCAACCGCACCGGCCCGCGCGACGCGCCAAGACCCTTCCACGGAGGACGCGCGGGCGGACGATTCCGACCGGGACGAACCGCCTCCGTGCGCCACGCGCAACGGACCCTTCCCCGTGAAGACCGTGGAAGCTCTCCGAGCGTGAGATACTTGGAAATTTCGTCACGTTCGTATCGAAAATGAAATTCTGACAAATTTTCAGCTCGGACTTGACCACTATGAATTTCAGCATACCATTCGATAAACTTTCGAGATATTTCAGCGTCAGATACTTGGAAATTTCGTTACGGTCGTATCTCCAGTGAAATTCTGACAAATTTCTCCGCTCGGACTGAACCACAATCAATTTCCGCATACCATTCGCGTCGGATACTTGGAAATTTCGTTACGTTCGTATCGCCAGTGAAATTCTGACAAATTTCATCCTGAACTATTTCGCCCCACCCTGACTGAACGCCAGTTCGGCTCTGAACCTTCCAACCGTCCTGCAAATTTGATCCATCCGTTCAGAAAATCGCATTCCATTGACGTTGTGGCCCTAACCTCGAGCGCGTTATTCGAAACGGCGTGCACCGGTTGGTCCCCTTGTCCAAAGTGATGCAACGGGAAACTGGGAAAAGTTTAGGAGAGATCCATTCGCCAGTAGCTTGTTTGACGTTTAAAAGAGTCAACGCGCCGTAATTCCTGAGGCCGCGCGGATTGGCGAGACGCCCCACCTGCCCGCAAAAGTCTGAACATGTTCAGCGTTTCAGCACCCGTTCAGGAGATGTGAGACTCGATCTCCAAGGTTTGGGGATTTTCTTTGTACTACGGCGATTGGCCATCTCGCTACGGTCGTGGACGTCGTCCGCTCCCGCGCTAGGGGGCGCGGGGGACGGCCCCACCTTCGGCCTACGGCCTCGGCCAAAGTTTTCGGGCTTCATAAATCGTAGTTACATTAGGGGACAAGAAAAAAGTGGGGGAGGGGGGGCTATCGCCCCCCCTCCCCGACTTGAGAGGACGTGACTCGCCGCTAGCGGCCCAGAGGCCGATAGTCGACCTTCTGGGCGCCAACCGCACCGGCCCGCGCGACGCGCCAAGACCCTTCCACGGAGGACGCGCGGGCGGACGATTCCGACCGGGACGAACCGCCTCCGTGCGCCACGCGCAACGGACCCTTCCCCGTGAAGACCGTGGAAGCTCTCCGAGCGTGAGATACTTGGAAATTTCGTCACGTTCGTATCGAAAATGAAATTCTGACAAATTTTCAGCTCGGACTTGACCACTATGAATTTCAGCATACCATTCGATAAACTTTCGAGATATTTCAGCGTCAGATACTTGGAAATTTCGTTACGGTCGTATCTCCAGTGAAATTCTGACAAATTTCTCCGCTCGGACTGAACCACAATCAATTTCCGCATACCATTCGCGTCGGATACTTGGAAATTTCGTTACGTTCGTATCGCCAGTGAAATTCTGACAAATTTCATCCTGAACTATTTCGCCCCACCCTGACTGAACGCCAGTTCGGCTCTGAACCTTCCAACCGTCCTGCAAATTTGATCCATCCGTTCAGAAAATCGCATTCCATTGACGTTGTGGCCCTAACCTCGAGCGCGTTATTCGAAACGGCGTGCACCGGTTGGTCCCCTTGTCCAAAGTGATGCAACGGGAAACTGGGAAAAGTTTAGGAGAGATCCATTCGCCAGTAGCTTGTTTGACGTTTAAAAGAGTCAACGCGCCGTAATTCCTGAGGCCGCGCGGATTGGCGAGACGCCCCACCTGCCCGCAAAAGTCTGAACATGTTCAGCGTTTCAGCACCCGTTCAGGAGATGTGAGACTCGATCTCCAAGGTTTGGGGATTTTCTTTGTACTACGGCGATTGGCCATCTCGCTACGGTCGTGGACGTCGTCCGCTCCCGCGCTAGGGGGCGCGGGGGACGGCCCCACCTTCGGCCTACGGCCTCGGCCAAAGTTTTCGGGCTTCATAAATCGTAGTTACATTAGGGGACAAGAAAAAAGTGGGGGAGGGGGGGCTATCGCCCCCCTCCCCGACTTGAGAGGACGTGACTCGCCGCTAGCGGCCCAGAGGCCGATAGTCGACCTTCTGGGCGCCAACCGCACCGGCCCGCGCGACGCGCCAAGACCCTTCCACGGAGGACGCGCGGGCGGACGATTCCGACCGGGACGAACCGCCGCCGTGCGCCACGCGCAACGGACCCTTCCCCGTGAACACCGTGGAAGCTCTCCGAGCGTGAGATACTTGGAAATTTCGTCACGTTCGTATCGAAAATGAAATTTCTGACAAATTTGTCAGCTCGGACAGAACCACAATGAATTTCAGCATACCATTCGATACAACAATGATATTTCGGCGTCGGATACTTGGAAATTTCGTTACGTTCGTATCGCCGGTGAAATTCTGACAAATTTTATCCTGAACTATTTCGCATCATAACATGACTCCGTTGGGAGATCATCATGTAGCACTGGCTAACATATTCCCTTGCTGGATGGATGGAGGTAGGTGAAGAATTAAACCTTTTTGAATGACCTTATTTGTCTAATTCTAATTGCCTAGCACAGTCTACCTAGAGGAGGGCCCTGATTGGCACAATTGTGGCCATGTACGTAATTATGCTACATGTCGTACATGATCTCCCAACTAGTCATGTTATAATTTAATTTCATTTTAATGCTAGCATGTCTTGTTGCATGCCCTCAAAGCTAAAATTGTTTATCACATGCAGAGAGAGCCCGCACAATGAATTTCAGCGTACCATTCATTAATTAATTATACCATGCGATATACTTTACAGATATTTCGCTGTCAAATACTTCGAAATTTGGGTACTGCTTTTTGCAAGCCAGCCATAAGGACCAAACACTCCCATGCAAACTCCCATTTTCATCATTAATTAATATTCATTGAGTGGCAATCCTTTCATTCCTTTGTTCACACATGCACCATCCGTCATTCCCATTATGAAATTGAAAAAATTAAATCATAGCATGACTCCGTGGTGCCCACTATGACTTCATGGGGGGGGGCTGGCATGCTTGCGTGGGTGTGGGGGGGCCTCGCATGCGTGCGTGGGTGTGGGGGGGGCTCGCATGCGTGCGTGGGTGTGGGGGGGAGTGGCATGCATGCGTGGGTGTGGTGGGGGGCTGCCATGCATAAGTGGGGTTAGGGGGGGCTGGCACGCGTGTGTGGGTTCGTGGGGTGGCTGCCATGCGTGCGTGGGTGTGTGGGGTGGCTGGCATGCGTGCGTGGGTGTGGGGGGTGGCTGGCATGCATAAGTGGGTTTGTGATGGGCTGGCATGCGTGCGTGGGTTGGTGGGGTGGCTGGCATGCATGCGTGCATGTGGGGGGTCGCTGGCATGCATGCGTGGGTTTGTGGGGTAGCTGGCATGCGGGCGTGGGTGTGGGAGGGGCTGGCATGCATGCGTGGGTGTGGGGGGTGGCTGGCATGCATGCCTGCATGTGGGGTGGGGCTGGCATGCGTGCGTGGGTGTGGGGGGGGCTCTCATGCGTGCGTGGGTGTGGGGGGGGCTCGCATGCGTGCGTGGGTGTGGGGGGGAGTGGCATGCATGCGTGGGTGTGGTGGGGGGCTGCCATGCATGCGTGGGGTTAGGGGGGGCTGGCACGCGTGTGTGGGTTGGTGGGGTGGCTGCCATGCGTGCGTGGGTGTGTGGGGTGGCTGGCATGCGTACGTGGGTGTGGGGGGTGGCTGGCATGCATAAGTGGGTTTGTGATGGGCTGGCATGCGTGCGTGGGTTGGTGGGGTGGCTGGCATGCATGCGTGCATGTGGGGGGTCGCTGGCATGCATGCGTGGGTTTGTGGGGTAGCTGGCATGCGGGCGTGGGTGTGGGAGGGGCTGGCATGCATGCGTGGGTGTGGGGGGTGGCTGGCATGCATGCCTGCATGTGGGGTAGGGCTGGCATGCGTGCGTGGGTGTGGGGGGGGCTGCCACGCGTGTGTCGGGGGGCTGGCATGCGTGGGTGGTTGGCGGGGGGAGTGGCATGCATGCGTGGGTGTGGTGGGGAGCTGCCATGCATGCGTGGTTTTAAGGGGGGGCTGGCACGCGTGCGTGGGTTCGTGGGGTGGCTGCCATGCGTGCGTGGGGGTGGGGGGTGGCTGGCATGCGTAAGTGGCTGTGGGGGTTGCTGGAATGCATAAGTGGGTTGTGGGGTGGCTGGCATGCGTGCGTGGGTGTGGGGGTGGCTGGCATGCGTGCGTGGATTGGTGGGGTGGCTGGCATGCATGCGGGCATGTGGGGGGTGGCTGGAATCCATGCGTGGGTTTGTGGGGTATAGCTAACATGTGTGCGTGGGTGTGGGAGGGGCTGGCATGCATGCGTTGGTTGACATGCCATGGATGAAAAACGCCAAGAAGAGTATATGGCCCCGCTGCCACCAAAAATCACCTGGTTGATCAACCAAGGGGATAGCCTGCACAGTGAGACACAAACACAGCAGACCCAGCAAAGCAAAATTCAGGTTGTAAGCGAGTGGAGATTACTTTTGACATGCTTGATGAAGAAATATATAACACACCTTCTATTGTCACACCTTCTATAAACAAATGGTTGATTGATCACCTTATACACCACGTAAACATGCTACCAGACGCGCTCTTCAGTCCAGTCAAAATCCACGTGCGAAGCAAGTCAGCTTACGCAGAAAGCACCATGAATGTCAGCCAGTACAGCAGTAAATGACGCCCCAAACCCGTGACCAGGCAAGCATCCAGAGGGGCTTTCACCGCCCAGTATATTCCAGAAAAAAGCATCACAGATCCTTGGGCAACGGACGTTCACACAGGACATGCGAAGGACCATGAAGATGGCGTCCTGCACGGCTAAGAAAATAAAACGCAGACCCTTGCTACGCTATGTCTTTGCTGCGACTAGGTGGATTCGGCGAAATGGAAAGAACGCAACCATGAAAATGCATCAGAAAGAGAGCAGGTACTACCCCGGTCATCGAAACAAACGCCTCACCATCGGCATCGCCGGTTACGTCCCGTGGCAAAAAATCCAGCGTTCTTTCCAATATGATGTGGCGACAGCAGAAGCTCGTTGGCCACACCCCAAGCCTTCCACGAACAGCAAACTGATTTCACTAGGCACCCAATACGTAAAGCAGTTAAGCATGATACTACAATACCTAAATCTACAACGACATTCCATTTCCAGGTCGCCATAGCGACACGGACCTCTCCCACGCAGGTATCACTCCGTTGACGCACCTCCAGCTCATAAAATTTCGCACTTGCTCTTCAAACATAAAATTTTGACGTATAAAACCATGGCTGCGCATTCCCCATCCCAATTTTCTAGCCTACGTTGCCTGCCATCGCCAGCCAGCACAAGGAAAATTGCTCGCGCAGCACGTCACTTTGTTTTTCGCCCCGAGCATGCCGCACGCTTTGCCAATAATTCCCAGTTCCCACTGCTATTTCGCCCCACCCTGACTGAACGCCAGTTCGGCTCTGAACCTTCCAACCGTCCTGCAAATTTGATCCATCCGTTCAGAAAATCGCATTCCATTGACGTTGTGGCCCTAACCTCGAGCGCGTTATTCAAAACGGCGTGCACCGGTTGGTCCCCTTGTCCAAAGTGGTGCAACGGGAAACTGGGAAAAGTTTAGGAGAGATCCATTCGCCAGTAGCTTGTTTGACGTTTAAAAGAGTCAACGCGCCGTAATTCCTGAGGCCGCGCGGATTGGCGAGACGCCCCACCTGCCCGCAAAAGTCTGAACATGTTCAGCGTTTCAGCACCCGTTCAGGAGATGTGAGACTCGATCTCCAAGGTTTGGGGATTTTCTTTGTACTACGGCGATTGGCCATCTCGCTACGGTCGTGGACGTCGTCCGCTCCCGCGCTAGGGGGCGCGGGGACGGCCCCACCTTCGGCCTACGGCCTCGGCCAAAGTTTTCGGGCGTCATAAATCGTAGTTACATTAGGGGACAAGAAAAAAGTGGGGGAGGGGGGGCTATCGCCCCCCCTCCCCGACTTGAGAGGACGTGACTCGCCGCTAGCGGCCCAGAGGCCGATAGTCGACCTTCTGGGCGCCAACCGCACCGGCCCGCGCGACGCGCCAAGACCCTTCCACGGAGGACGCGCGGCGGACGATTCCGACCGGGACGAACCGCCGCCGTGCGCCACGCGCAACGGACCCTTCCCCGTGAACACCGTGGAAGCTCTCCGAGCGTGAGATACTTGGAAATTTCGTCACGTTCGTATCGAAAATGAAATTTCTGACAAATTTGTCAGCTCGGACAGAACCACAATGAATTTCAGCATACCATTCGATACAACAATGATATTTCGGCGTCGGATACTTGGAAATTTCGTTACGTTCGTATCGCCAGTGAAATTCTGACAAATTTTATCCTGAACTATTTCGCATCATAACATGACTCCGTTGGGAGATCATCATGTAGCACTGGCTAACATATTCCCTTGCTGGATGGATGGAGGTAGGTGAAGAATTAAACCTTTTTGAATGACCTTATTTGTCTAATTGTAATTGCCTAGCACAGTCTACCTAGAGGAGGGCCCTGATTGGCACAATTGTGGCCATGTACGTAATTATGCTACATGTCGTACATGATCTCCCAACTAGTCATGTTATAATTTAATTTCATTTTAATGCTAGCATGTCTTGTTGCATGCCCTCAAAGCTAAAATTGTTTATCACATGCAGAGAGAGCCCGCACAATGAATTTCAGCGTACCATTCATTAATTAATTATACCATGCGATATACTTTACAGATATTTCGCTGTCAAATACTTCGAAATTTGGGTACTGCTTTTTGCAAGCCAGCCATAAGGACCAAACACTCCCATGCAAACTCCCATTTTCATCATTAATTAATATTCATTGAGTGGCAATCCTTTCATTCCTTTGTTCACACATGCACCATCCGTCATTCCCATTATTAAATTGAAAAAATTAAATCATAGCATGACTCCGTGGTGCCCACTATGACTTCATGGGGGGGGCTGGCATGCTTGCGTGGGTGTGGGGGGGCCTCGCATGCGTGCGTGGGTGTGGGGGGGGCTCGCATGCGTGCGTGGGTGTGGGGGGGAGTGGCATGCATGCGTGGGTGTGGTGGGGGGCTGCCATGCATGCGTGGGGTTAGGGGGGGCTGGCACGCGTGTGTGGGTTCGTGGGGTGGCTGCCATGCGTGCGTGGGTGTGTGGGGTGGCTGGCATGCGTACGTGGGTGTGGGGGTGGCTGGCATGCATAAGTGGGTTTGTGATGGGCTGGCATGCGTGCGTGGGTTGGTGGTGGCTGGCATGCATGCGTGCATGTGGGGGGTCGCTGGCATGCATGCGTGGGTTTGTGGGGTAGCTGGCATGCGGGCGTGGGTGTGGGAGGGGCTGGCATGCATGCGTGGGTGTGGGGGGTGGCTGGCATGCATGCCTGCATGTTGTTAAGCCTCCCACGGTCCTTAATTTAGGACTTTGTCCTAAATTAAGGACCAATTTACTATAACCGAGGTACCGGGGGGGGGGTCACTATATGGACCGTACCCCATGTGGACCGTACCCGGCATGATGTACCCGACCCGTGGTACCGGCACATGGTACCCGGATTCCGTACCCGGGTACCGGGTATAATGGCGGGAAAGTAGGTACCTCGACCAAAAATATAACCGATTTTGGAGCGAAAAAGTGGGTGCGGGAATGATCTGAGGTGGATATGGCGACCTGACAATCGTGGCCGGCGTTTTCACGTGCGTTTATCATTTCGGGCGCCCAGTAGCAAAAACGAAAGGTCGTTAGTTATGCTTAAAGGCTGTGAAATTTTCTGCGCAAGTTTTTATGTGTAGCGCTGTAGCACAGCGGCACAACACAAATGGGTCGCAGATCGCCTGCTCGCGGAGGGTCGATTTTGGCACAAACATGTTAGTGTATTAGCAATGGTGGTGCGAATCAAGCCAGGAAATTTTTGTGGACGATTTTGATTATAGTCTGGAGTTTATAAACGGAGTATTTGACATGGGAGCGCCTGGGCCGTGATATTCTTGCCCGATTTCCATTGTCGACCATGTTTTAGGGACGTTCAGGCTGGGCAGCGAGCGCACCTTATAGGTCTTCACTTTCGGTATTTCTTGGACCTAGAACGCAGCACAAGCGTGGTTTATATCATTTTCGAACCGGTTGGCCAGCTTTGGTGCGCTCAGCTCTCGGAAAGCTGACCTCGCTGCGGATTTCAGCGACTTTTTTGCAACCATCTGGAATGAGGCGACGTAAGTAGCAGGTACGTGCCGGGGTGCCCTAGATCATGAGTGTAACTGGCAACGCTGTCGTGGTGTTTTGAGTCAGTAAGCTATGCCTAAAAAGAGGGGACGCTCTCTGTGCACATAGCTGTCACACATAGTTGGTTTACGTCATACAATTTTTTACGTCTTTATCTTCGTCGTCCGCTGCAGCTAAAACACACATGCGTAAGAGCAGTTTTACTCATGTGTTAGTTATAAACCATGGTCCTATGGCCTGCAGTCGTTCAGGGTGTTCTCAGACAGTATATACAATATGGTTTACGTGTTACATGCACCCTGAATTCGCTCACAAAGCGTTGCATGTTAGCACAACGTTGTTCTGTAACTTGATTTGGCTGCATTCATGTGTTAGTTGCAATGCAAATGCAATGTTTTTTCATCGCTGGGTGGTGGCCAGCATGTCCGTGATGTCAAAGAAGGTTTGGCATATGCTTAGAGAAAGTTTACCGCAAGGGGTGGGCCATGTTCAAGCCGGGCAACCTCAGCAACCATGCAACCGTATATTGCATTACCTGCACCATCTGTGACACCGTTAAGCACGCGTATATATAGAGGCAGCCACAGCAGGGTATGGCCTTGTTATACGCTGCCCCGCCATCCCAAGGCCTCGTAGGGTCCCCTAGCGCTTGTAAGATGCTCAAGGGACCGTGTGGATAGCATGGTCATGCGTTGACACTAATTGGTCCTATTGGTCCTAAATTCTCATTTTGACCAAATTCGCGGTTTGAGGCCTGCCATGGGCCAGGGTCCATTCAGGCACTAAATGTAATTATTTAAACCCAGGTTTTTGTCCAAAATTCAAAAAGTGTGTTATCTGTCAGTGGTAAAAATGCCAGGGTCAAAATTTGATGTTTGTGCATATATTTTTTAATTCAAACTGGTCCTAAAATAAGGACTTTTCTTGGGAACATGGACAATGTGGGGTGGGGCTGGCATGCGTGCGTGGGTGTGGGGGGGGGCTCGCATGCGTGCGTGGGTGTGGGGGGGGCTCGCATGCGTGCGTGGGTGTGGGGGGGAGTGGCATGCATGCGTGGGTGTGGTGGGGGCTGCCATGCATGCGTGGGGTTAGGGGGGGCTGGCACGCGTGTGTGGGTTGGTGGGGTGGCTGCCATGCGTGCGTGGGTGTGTGGGGTGGCTGGCATGCGTACGTGGGTGTGGGGGGTGGCTGGCATGCATAAGTGGGTTTGTGATGGGCTGGCATGCGTGCGTGGGTTGGTGGGGTGGCTGGCATGCATGCGTGCATGTGGGGGGTCGCTGGCATGCATGCGTGGGTTTGTGGGGTAGCTGGCATGCGGGCGTGGGTGTGGGAGGGGCTGGCATGCATGCGTGGGTGTGGGGGGTGGCTGGCATGCATGCCTGCATGTGGGGTAGGGCTGGCATGCGTGCGTGGGTGTGGGGGGGGCTGCCATGCGTGTGTCGGGGGGCTGGCATGCGTGGGTGGTTGGCGGGGGGAGTGGCATGCATGCGTGGGTGTGGTGGGGAGCTGCCATGCATGCGTGGTTTTAAGGGGGGGCTGGCACGCGTGCGTGGGTTCGTGGGGTGGCTGCCATGCGTGCGTGGGGTGGGGGGTGGCTGGCATGCGTAAGTGGCTGTGGGGGTTGCTGGAATGCATAAGTGGGTTGTGGGGTGGCTGGCATGCGTGCGTGGGTGTGGGGGTGGCTGGCATGCGTGCGTGGATTGGTGGGGTGGCTGGCATGCATGCGGGCATGTGGGGGGTGGCTGGAATCCATGCGTGGGTTTGTGGGGTATAGCTAACATGTGTGCGTGGGTGTGGGAGGGGCTGGCATGCATGCGTTGGTTGACATGCCATGGATGAAAAACGCCAAGAAGAGTATATGGCCCCGCTGCCACCAAAAATCACCTGGTTGATCAACCAAGGGGATAGCCTGCACAGTGAGACACAAACACAGCAGACCCAGCAAAGCAAAATTCAGGTTGTAAGCGAGTGGAGATTACTTTTGACATGCTTGATGAAGAAATATATAACACACCTTCTATTGTCACACCTTCTATAAACAAATGGTTGATTGATCACCTTATACACCACGTAAACATGCTACCAGACGCGCTCTTCAGTCCAGTCAAAATCCACGTGCGAAGCAAGTCAGCTTACGCAGAAAGCACCATGAATGTCAGCCAGTACAGCAGTAAATGACGCCCCAAACCCGTGACCAGGCAAGCATCCAGAGGGGCTTTCACCGCCCAGTATATTCCAGAAAAAAGCATCACAGATCCTTGGGCAACGGACGTTCACACAGGACATGCGAAGGACCATGAAGATGGCGTCCTGCACGGCTAAGAAAATAAAACGCAGACCCTTGCTACGCTATGTCTTTGCTGCGACTAGGTGGATTCGGCGAAATGGAAAGAACGCAACCATGAAAATGCATCAGAAAGAGAGCAGGTACTACCCCGGTCATCGAAACAAACGCCTCACCATCGGCATCGCCGGTTACGTCCCGTGGCAAAAAATCCAGCGTTCTTTCCAATATGATGTGGCGACAGCAGAAGCTCGTTGGCCACACCCCAAGCCTTCCACGAACAGCAAACTGATTTCACTAGGCACCCAATACGTAAAGCAGTTAAGCATGATACTACAATACCTAAATCTACAACGACATTCCATTTCCAGGTCGCCATAGCGACACGGACCTCTCCCACGCAGGTATCACTCCGTTGACGCACCTCCAGCTCATAAAATTTCGCACTTGCTCTTCAAACATAAAATTTTGACGTATAAAACCATGGCTGCGCATTCCCCATCCCAATTTTCTAGCCTACGTTGCCTGCCATCGCCAGCCAGCACAAGGAAAATTGCTCGCGCAGCACGTCACTTTGTTTTTCGCCCCGAGCATGCCGCACGCTTTGCCAATAATTCCCAGTTCCCACTGCTATTTCGCCCCACCCTGACTGAACGCCAGTTCGGCTCTGAACCTTCCAACCGTCCTGCAAATTTGATCCATCCGTTCAGAAAATCGCATTCCATTGACGTTGTGGCCCTAACCTCGAGCGCGTTATTCAAAACGGCGTGCACCGGTTGGTCCCCTTGTCCAAAGTGGTGCAACGGGAAACTGTGGAAAAGTTTAGGAGAGATCCATTCGCCAGTAGCTTGTTTGACGTTAAAAAGTCAACGCGCCGTTTCCTGAGGCCGCGCGGATTGGCGAGACGCCCCACCTGCCCGCAAAAGTCTGAACATGTTCAGCGTTTCAGCACCCGTTCAGGAGATGTGAGACTCGATCTCCAAGGTTTGGGGATTTTCTTTGTACTACGCCGATTGGCCATCTCGCTACGGTCCTGGACGTCGTCCGCTCCCGCGCTAGGGGGCGCGGGGGACGGCCCCACCTTCGGCCTACGGCCTCGGCCAAAGTTTTCGGGCTTCATAAATCGTAGTTACATTAGGGGACAAGAAAAAAGTGGGGGAGGGGGGCTATCGCCCCCCCTCCCCGACTTGAGAGGACGTGACTCGCCGCTAGCGGCCCAGAGGCCGATAGTCGACCTTCTGGGCGCCAACCGCACCGGCCCGCGCGACGCGCCAAGACCCTTCCACGGAGGACGCGCGGGCGGACGATTCCGACCGGGACGAACCGCCGCCGTGCGCCACGCGCAACGGACCCTTCCCCGTGAACACCGTGGAAGCTCTCCGAGCGTGAGATACTTGGAAATTTCGTCACGTTCGTATCGAAAATGAAATTTCTGACAAATTTGTCAGCTCGGACAGAACCACAATGAATTTCAGCATACCATTCGATACAACAATGATATTTCGGCGTCGGATACTTGGAAATTTCGTTACGTTCGTATCGCCGGTGAAATTCTGACAAATTTTATCCTGAACTATTTCGCATCATAACATGACTCCGTTGGGAGATCATCATGTAGCACTGGCTAACATATTCCCTTGCTGGATGGATGGAGGTAGGTGAAGAATTAAACCTTTTTGAATGACCTTATTTGTCTAATTCTAATTGCCTAGCACAGTCTACCTAGAGGAGGGCCCTGATTGGCACAATTGTGGCCATGTACGTAATTATGCTACATGTCGTACATGATCTCCCAACTAGTCATGTTATAATTTAATTTCATTTTAATGCTAGCATGTCTTGTTGCATGCCCTCAAAGCTAAAATTGTTTATCACATGCAGAGAGAGCCCGCACAATGAATTTCAGCGTACCATTCATTAATTAATTATACCATGCGATATACTTTACAGATATTTCGCTGTCAAATACTTCGAAATTTGGGTACTGCTTTTTGCAAGCCAGCCATAAGGACCAAACACTCCCATGCAAACTCCCATTTTCATCATTAATTAATATTCATTGAGTGGCAATCCTTTCATTCCTTTGTTCACACATGCACCATCCGTCATTCCCATTATAAATTGAAAAAATTAAATCATAGCATGACTCCGTGGTGCCCACTATGACTTCATGGGGGGGGGCTGGCATGCTTGCGTGGGTGTGGGGGGGCCTCGCATGCGTGCGTGGGTGTGGGGGGGGCTCGCATGCGTGCGTGGGTGTGGGGGGGAGTGGCATGCATGCGTGGGTGTGGTGGGGGGCTGCCATGCATAAGTGGGGTTAGGGGGGGCTGGCACGCGTGTGTGGGTTCGTGGGGTGGCTGCCATGCGTGCGTGGGTGTGTGGGGTGGCTGGCATGCGTGCGTGGGTGTGGGGGTGGCTGGCATGCATAAGTGGGTTTGTGATGGGCTGGCATGCGTGCGTGGGTTGGTGGGGTGGCTGGCATGCATGCGTGCATGTGGGGGGTCGCTGGCATGCATGCGTGGGTTTGTGGGGTAGCTGGCATGCGGGCGTGGGTGTGGGAGGGGCTGGCATGCATGCGTGGGTGTGGGGGTGGCTGGCATGCATGCCTGCATGTGGGGTGGGGCTGGCATGCGTGCGTGGGTGTGGGGGGGGCTCTCATGCGTGCGTGGGTGTGGGGGGGGCTCGCATGCGTGCGTGGGTGTGGGGGGGAGTGGCATGCATGCGTGGGTGTGGTGGGGGCTGCCATGCATGCGTGGGGTTAGGGGGGGGCTGGCACGCGTGTGTGGGTTGGTGGGGTGGCTGCCATGCGTGCGTGGGTGTGTGGGGTGGCTGGCATGCGTACGTGGGTGTGGGGGTGGCTGGCATGCATAAGTGGGTTTGTGATGGGCTGGCATGCGTGCGTGGGTTGGTGGGGTGGCTGGCATGCATGCGTGCATGTGGGGGGTCGCTGGCATGCATGCGTGGGTTTGTGGGGTAGCTGGCATGCGGGCGTGGGTGTGGGAGGGGCTGGCATGCATGCGTGGGTGTGGGGGGTGGCTGGCATGCATGCCTGCATGTGGGGTAGGGCTGGCATGCGTGCGTGGGTGTGGGGGGGGCTGCCACGCGTGTGTCGGGGGGCTGGCATGCGTGGGTGGTTGGCGGGGGAGTGGCATGCATGCGTGGGTGTGGTGGGGAGCTGCCATGCATGCGTGGTTTTAAGGGGGGGCTGGCACGCGTGCGTGGGTTCGTGGGGTGGCTGCCATGCGTGCGTGGGTGGGGGGTGGCTGGCATGCGTAAGTGGCTGTGGGGGTTGCTGGAATGCATAAGTGGGTTGTGGGGTGGCTGGCATGCGTGCGTGGGTGTGGGGGTGGCTGGCATGCGTGCGTGGATTGGTGGGGTGGCTGGCATGCATGCGGGCATGTGGGGGGTGGCTGGAATCCATGCGTGGGTTTGTGGGGTATAGCTAACATGTGTGCGTGGGTGTGGGAGGGGCTGGCATGCATGCGTTGGTTGACATGCCATGGATGAAAAACGCCAAGAAGAGTATATGGCCCCGCTGCCACCAAAAATCACCTGGTTGATCAACCAAGGGGATAGCCTGCACAGTGAGACACAAACACAGCAGACCCAGCAAAGCAAAATTCAGGTTGTAAGCGAGTGGAGATTACTTTTGACATGCTTGATGAAGAAATATATAACACACCTTCTATTGTCACACCTTCTATAAACAAATGGTTGATTGATCACCTTATACACCACGTAAACATGCTACCAGACGCGCTCTTCAGTCCAGTCAAAATCCACGTGCGAAGCAAGTCAGCTTACGCAGAAAGCACCATGAATGTCAGCCAGTACAGCAGTAAATGACGCCCCAAACCCGTGACCAGGCAAGCATCCAGAGGGGCTTTCACCGCCCAGTATATTCCAGAAAAAAGCATCACAGATCCTTGGGCAACGGACGTTCACACAGGACATGCGAAGGACCATGAAGATGGCGTCCTGCACGGCTAAGAAAATAAAACGCAGACCCTTGCTACGCTATGTCTTTGCTGCGACTAGGTGGATTCGGCGAAATGGAAAGAACGCAACCATGAAAATGCATCAGAAAGAGAGCAGGTACTACCCCGGTCATCGAAACAAACGCCTCACCATCGGCATCGCCGGTTACGTCCCGTGGCAAAAAATCCAGCGTTCTTTCCAATATGATGTGGCGACAGCAGAAGCTCGTTGGCCACACCCCAAGCCTTCCACGAACAGCAAACTGATTTCACTAGGCACCCAATACGTAAAGCAGTTAAGCATGATACTACAATACCTAAATCTACAACGACATTCCATTTCCAGGTCGCCATAGCGACACGGACCTCTCCCACGCAGGTATCACTCCGTTGACGCACCTCCAGCTCATAAAATTTCGCACTTGCTCTTCAAACATAAAATTTTGACGTATAAAACCATGGCTGCGCATTCCCCATCCCAATTTTCTAGCCTACGTTGCCTGCCATCGCCAGCCAGCACAAGGAAAATTGCTCGCGCAGCACGTCACTTTGTTTTTCGCCCCGAGCATGCCGCACGCTTTGCCAATAATTCCCAGTTCCCACTGCTATTTCGCCCCACCCTGACTGAACGCCAAGTTCGAGCCTGACTGAACCG